>MCGO01000037.1:0-419223 GCA_002104985.1 Rhizoclosmatium globosum | reverse complement strand
TTCCTCGGCGGACATTTTAAAGGGCAGGTTTCGCACGAACAGAATGCGGTTTACTTCGGGCGGCAGACGGACACCGACATTCTTTGCTCCAGAAAAGGCCATTCTTGCTTTGTTTTTGTTTGCTGGAAACAATGAATGTGCTCAAGGACCAGGCCGAAGTCGAAGTGAGTCTTGGTTTTTTAGTTTTGAAGTTGAATTCATATTGGTAGCGTCTGGCGGAAGAAGTGCTGACAGACAAGCGTTTGGTGGGTACTTGTTTGTGGATGTGCTAGTACTCACAACTGGTTGCAGATTGTTGACTTGGATCGACGACGAAATGCAAATAGAGAAGCTGTGGCTGCTTCAGGCGTAATGAAGTTGGTTCGTGTTGGAATTCTTGTGAAGGCGTGATCTGAATGAATTGCCATAGACAAGAAAGTATGGTTCTTCGGAGGTGGATTAATTATGAAGCTCGAGAAGGAGAAAGCCCGTGCAGTAATCGAGAAAGGTATGCGTTTGTTGGCTTTAGAATTGAGATCTGACGCTGGATTGGAATATGAAGAGCAAGTCCAACTAGATGGCGAGATTGCCAAATTGCCGTACGACAATGAAAGAAAAAATGAATGAGTTGGAGAGGTTGGAAGCTGAATTGTATCCAAATATTCCTGGAAAGCCTTCCGCCGTGAACGCAAGTTCCTTCAGCACCCTCAAACCAGCCAACTTGAGTGAATTACTAAACAATAAATCCAACGAGTAAAGAATCATTTGATTGTGGATGTCTTCCCAATGTCTTTCGTTGCTCTTCCACTTTTCTTTTTTCAAAGTCAAATGGTGAGCATCACAACACAACCATCAACTGGCCCACAATCCGCTGTCTTATGGCCAACCTGTTTAACAACCCTCATTTAGTCTCGAGTATATCAGAAGCCCGAGAATGCTCTGAAGAGAGCAGAAGGTTAGTTTGTGATTTCGCCCCTTCAAGAGTTCCTAACTCGCACTTCTCTCAGAGCTCATCGCCGTGAACCAAAATGAGTCTGCCCTGGACTTGTTGCACGAAGTTATCATGTCAAAGCGCTCAGAGCCACTGCCATCAACGTCCTCGAGCCAATCTTGCTCAGATTCATTGAATTGGCTGTTTGTTGCGTAAGGGAAAGCTTGCGAAGGAGGGTCTTCATCAGTACAAAAACATCTCCCAGAATATCACCGTGACTGCCATCGAGGTACTATTTAAGTCGTTGAGCCTGTTTTGCTAGCACAGTTTCTCAACTCTCTCGTTTCAACAGGTTGTCATCAAGAAGTTCATTGATCTCTCAGAGTCGAAAGTTGCTGAAGCCCAGGAGAAGGCGGATCAAATCAACTTGGACCTTGTTGAGGACTTGGAAGCGACCGAAACTCCAGAGTCCATCATTCTCTCAACTGTTTCCGGAGATGTTTCAAAGGACCGCACTGATCGTGAAGTTGTGACTCCATGGCTTAAATTCTTGTGGGAAGCCTACAGAACTGCCCTTGGACATTCTCAGAAACAACTCTCGATTGGAGATTTTGTACCAGGCAACTGCATCCCAGGCCTTCAAATTCTGTTTGAAGTACGTTCGTAAGACTGAATTCCGTCGTCTCTGTGAGATTCTCAGACAGCACTTGACCACCGCTGCGAAATACGCCAACCAAACGCACTCCATCAACTTGAGCGACCCTGACACTCTCCAACGTCACTTGGATACCCGTTTTGAGCAGTTGAATGCAGCTGCCGAGTTGGAATTGTGGCAGGAAGGCTTCCGTTCTATTGAAGACATTCACACTTTGTTCATTGTCTCCAAGAAGCCACCAAAGGCGATTATGTTGGCCAACTACTACGAAAAGCTCGCTAGAATTTTCATGGTTAGAGTGTGAGAACTACTTGTTCCATGCTGCTGCCTACAGCAAGCTCTTTTCAATTGTTCGTACAAACAAGAACTTGCCTGATGAAGAGCACGAAAGGTGTGTATTTCCTTTTAATCGAATCATTATTTTTTTACTAATATTTTGTCCAGAATGGCAACAATTGTGTTGATTTCCGCCCTGTCCATTCCAATCATCTCTGCTTCCAGACCAGCACTACCACCGCTGACAGTGATGACAACAAGCCACGTGAAGTCTCACAACTTGCTCCGTGTGAACAAAACTCCAACTCGTGAGTCCTTGCTCAAGGAAGCCTTGAACAAGAACGTCTTCTCTCGCATCCGCCCAGAAGTCCGTGAATTGTACAAATTCTTGAAGTTGATTTCCACCCACTCTCCATCTGCAAGAAGATTGCACCAATCATCACCAAGTTGAGTGACCAGAAGGACCTTGACCAAGTACGCTCGTCCTTTGCACCAGGTCATCTTGACTCGTCTCTTGCAACAGTTGAGCCAGGTCTACCAATCCATCACTATCGAGAGCATGTCAACTTGGCAAGCTTTCCAAGCTTGAACTCCAGCATCAGTTACGATGAATGCAACATTGAGAAGTTCATCATGAACGGCTGCAGAAAGGGAGAGCTCAGTATGCGTGTCAACCACATGGCCAAGACCATCACTTTCGAAACTGACATCTTTGCCGGTGGAAGAGGTGCTGTTTCTAAGACTTCTCGCGGTGGAAGCACCCCAAGTGACCAAATGCGTTCTCACTTGACCAACCTTGCTGCCAGATTGAACGTGGCTGTTAACTTGATCAACCCTAACAAGTTGCAAGAAAAGCGCGATGCTCAACAGGAAGCTATTCGTGTTGCTTTGGAGACTATGGAAGAGGAGCGTCGTTTGGCTGCTGAGCGTGTCATTCTCATTGAAAAGAGACGTGAGATGAAGGAGTATGAAGCTGCCAAGAAGATTCGTGATGACGAAATCAAGAGACAGGAGCAGCAACGTCGTGAAGCCGAGTTGGAGAAGATCCGTATGGAGGAAGACATGAAGCGTCGTGAGATGGAGAAGATTGCGCAAATTCGTGCTGACCGTGAACGTGAAGAAGCGCTTAAGCTTGCGGAGAGAATCGCCGGGGCTGGAAAGACCAAGATTGACAAGGAGGAACTCATCAACTTGGATACTGACACCTTGATGAAGAAGCAGGTGGAGCTTATCGAGCAAGAGAAGCGTGACTTGGCGAACAAGATGAAGAACATTTCGAAGCGTCTTGACCACACTGAGAGAGCGTTCCGCCGTGCTGAGACTGTCAAGTGGGAGGCTGATCACGAGGAGCAGAAGAAGATTGACAAGGCTTACTACAATGCCCTCAAGAAGGCTCAGCTTGAAGCTTCCAAGACAAAGCACGTTGAGGCTTTGCAAATCAAGCAGAGAGTTACCCGTATGGTTCCAGACTACGAGGAATACAAAGTAAAGTTGCAAACTGCCAGACAGGAGGCTCACAATGCAGAAGTTGCAAAGGTGGAAGCCATGATTGCGGAGGCAAAGGCTCAACGTATTGCTGAAGTCCGCAAGAGAAAGCAAGACGAGCTTGCACGCAAGTTGAAGGAGGAGGAAGCTCGTCGTATCTTCTTGGAGAACGAAAAGATTCGTCTTGCGGAGTCTGCCAAGCTTGCTGAAGAGCGTAAGGCTAGGGAGGAGGCTAGAAGAGCTGAGCAAGAAGAAGCTGCCAAGTAAGTCTTATTTGGTTTGTGGATTTCCATGTCTAACTTTCGTTCATTCCAACAGGAAACAAGACGAAATCTTCCGTAGACAACAGGAGCGTGAGCGTGAGGCTGAAGAGAGATTGAAGCAACGTGAACGTGAGCGCATGGAGGAGAAGTCTCGTGACGTGAGAAAAGACGATGGACCATGGGCTCGTCGTGGTCCACCTTCCTCTGCCGCTCCACCTTCGGCTGCCCCAGCTGATTCCGATGGTTGGAGACGTAATGCTCCAGCGGCCAGCACTGACGCTAGTGGAAAGTACGTTTCTCCAAGCAGACGTGGTGACGCCGGAGGTGACAGATTCGGTGGTGAGCGATCTGGCGGTTTCGGAGGAGACCGTGCCTCTGGAGGAGGATTCGGTGGAGACCGCGACGATTTGGAGGAAACCGTGATCGTGACTTGGAAACCGTGATCGCGATGGTGGTTCTGGTTTCGGATCGGGTCGCTCTGGATTCGGTAGACCACGTGAAGGGGAGAATGAGGCCCCAGCAGCTGGTTCCGGCGGTGGCGCGGTGGTTGGAGAGAAAAGAGAGGCTGCCAAGAATGCTGGTGGCTCTTGCTGGCTCTGGTGCAGCTTCTTCTTCTGGGCAAGTACGTGCCACCATCTCGCGTCAGTAGAGGATATGATATTATGTATATCTTGAATAAACGGGTTCTATTGTTTTACTTTGTTTTGTTTTTTTCATCACACACAACCATACCTTCATGTCCGTGCACAAGGCCAAAACATTTGAAGAGATTGGAGTTGCCAAATGGCTCTGTGATGGACTTGCTGCCATTTCAATCACTCAGCCAACTGAGATTCAGGCGGCCTGCATCCCTCAGATCTTGGATGGAAAGGATACAATCGGAGCTTCTCGAACGGGTAGTGGTAAAACAGGTGTGACCCCTTTCTTTTCCATCATAATCGGATCATTGACAGTTATTTTAGCTGCGTTCGCCTTCCAATCTGCAGAAGCTTGCAGAAGACCCATACGGTCCCTACGCTCTCGTATTGACGCCCACACGAGAACTTGCTTACCAAATTGCCGAACAATTCCGTATTCTTGGAACTGGAATCTCTCTTAAGCTGTCTGTCGTTGTGGGAGGAATGGATATGATGAAGCAAGCATTGGAACTGACACGGAGGCCGCACGTTATCGTTGCTACGCCTGGAAGACTTGCTGATCATATCCGTAGTAGTGCGAATGCAATCAACTTTAAGAAGCTCCAGTTTTTGGTGATGGATGAGTGTGACCGGCTGTTGATGATTCTTTCCAGTGAGGTTCGTGCTGTAACACCCAAGAAGTCAAAGAAGTCGTTTGTAACCTTTGAAGTGATAGGATCTGGAAGAAATCTTGAACGTGTGTCCAAAGAAACGACAAACTCTTCTCTTCACTGCCACCTTGACTGAAGAAATCGAGCAACTCAACTTTTCAGCCGAATCAAAGCCATTTGTGTATCAATGTGCAGCGAGATTTGATACTGTCGAGAAGCTGGATCAGCGATATGTCTTTATTCCCTCAACTGTGCGAGATGCGTACATGGCATACATGGTTAGAACGATGCTGCCCAACAAAACCATGATCATCTTTACGGGAAAATGTCGAACTGCAGAGCGAGTGCGAGTCTTGTTAAGAGAACTTGGTGTTCGATCAACAGCTCTTCATGCACAAATGAGTCAAAATGATCGACTTGGAAGTCTCGCAAAATTCAAGAGTGGAATTGTTCCTATTCTGATTGCCACGGATGTTGGATCCAGAGGATTGGACATCCCGTTGTTGAGGTTGTTTTCAATTACGAGCTCCCGGCGGATGCAGCCGACTACGTGCACCGTGTTGGAAGAACTGCGAGAGCTGGAAAGGGTGGTCTGTCCGTGTCTCTTGTGACGGAGCGGGACATTGATATTCTTCAAAACATTGAAGGGAAAATCAACAAGAAGCTTGAAGAGTACCCAGTTCCTGAGAAGCCTGTTCTGGACACGTTGAATGAAGTTGGTTTGGCGAAGCGAGTTGCAAATATGCATTTGGTTGACACCAAGTTTGGTGAAAAGAAACGAACCAATATGGAAAAGCATGGACTTATACAGGGAGGAGATAAGAAGCGAAGAAAGACGAAAGACTGATTTCGAATAAACTCTGATTATCAAAGGAAAGTGAATGTGGAGTTGCAACAAGTGGAAGCCTTGAGAAAAAACATATCAAACCACAGCCACGCAACAATGTCGACAACGATGGAAGGCATTCAGCAGGGCCCCGTCGATGCCATCGATGAAGGGCTCTATTCACGACAACTGTGAGTGTCCCTACTCAGCACTTAGTACATAGTAGAACTCGTAGTGGCTGGTTGGGTGGGTATCCAAATACTGAAACTGCGCGTCTTTCCATTCTAGTTACGTGTTGGGCAAAACAGCGATGCTCGCAATGAGTGTTTCCAATGTTCTTATTGTTGGTTTGAAGGGCCTTGGTGCTGAAATTGGTGCGTTGTTGCTTTGTTGGTGTCGCATTGGACTAACAGCCGCCCACGCTCGCAGCAAAGAACGTTATCCTTGCTGGTCTGTTTATATCTCTTATCGCGTAGTGCTTGAATTGATTGCTGACTGTGTGTTTTGATTGGGGCTGCAGGAGTCAAGTCAGTCACCCTTCACGACAGAGGACACGTTGAGATTACCGATCTCTCATCGCAGGTGAGCTCTAACGAATTAGTTTTCTCTCTTGATTTGCTCACATTGTTTTGGTGTCGTAGTTCTACTTGAACCACAGCGATGTCGGAAAGCCTCGTGCCCAAGCAACTGTGGCTCGTCTTGCTGAACTCAACAGCTATGTGCCAGTGTCCGTATACGATGGAGATCTCACTGAGGCAGAGTTGCTCAAGTACCAAGTCGTCGTTTTGACAGACGTGCCTTTGGCTGAGCAATTGCGCATCAACGAGATCACTCACAGAAACAACATCAAATTCATCGCATCTGACATTCGCGGATTGTTTGGGTGAGTATTATTATTTTTGGGGTTTCCTGACTCCCGTCTGATCGTTTGAGCTAGATCCGTTTTCAACGACTTCGGAGAGGCGTTTGTTGTTACTGACCAGACCGGTGAAGAACCAGTCAGTGGAATGGTTGCCGGAATTTCAGCTGTGAGTCATGCAACTAGTGAGAAATTCATGTTTGCTTACGTTTCCCGTAGGAGGAAAATGGTCTTGTCACTTGTTTGGAGGACCATCGTCACGGACTTGAAGACGGAGACTACGTCACTTTCCAGGAAGTTCAGGGAATGGAGGCTTTGAACGGATGTGAACCACGAAAGGTTTCTGTTTCTGGTCCTTACACTTTCAAAATCGGAGATACTTCCAACCTTGGAAACTATAAGACCGGAGGTATTTTCACACAAGTGAAGCAACCAAAGACTTTGAAATTTGTGAGTACATTCTCATTTTTAAGTTCAATTTAACTAACACTTTGAAAATTCAGCACTCTCTCAAGGACTCTTTGAAGGCTCCTGAATTCGTCTACTCTGACTTTGCAAAGTTTGATCGCCCAACCCAGCTTCTCATCGGATTCCAAGCATTGGATGCCTTCAAAGCGAAACACTCTGTTCTCCCATTGCCGCGTAACGAAGCCCACGCAACTGAAGTTTTCAACAATGCCTTGGCTATCAACGCTCAATCCGCCAACCCAATTGATTTGGACGAGAAGCTGATTAAGGAACTTGCCTTCCAAGCAAGAGGAGATTTGACTCCAATGGCTGCTGTTATTGGAGGATTGGTTGCTCAAGAAGTGTTGAAGGCCTGTTCCGGAAAGTTCTGCCCAATCTATCAGCACTTGTTCTTCGACAGTCTTGAGTCCTTGCCCTCCAGCAGCGCTTTGACTGAGCAGAGCTGCAGACCACAGGGTACCCGTTACGATGGAATCATTGCCGTCTTCGGTTATGACTTCTTCACCAAGTTGACAAACGCTCGTCAATTCCTTGTTGGTGCTGGAGCTATTGGTTGTGAAATGCTCAAAAACTGGGCGATGCTTGGATTGGGAAGTGGACCTGAGGGATACATTTACGTGACAGATATGGATACCATTGAAAAGTCTAACTTGAACCGTCAATTCTTGTTCCGTCCAAAGGATGTCGGTCGCCTTAAGAGTGAATGTGCTGCAAGTGCTGTTGAGGCTATGAACCCTGATCTTCGTAACAAGATCAAGTCGTTTGCTGATCGTGTTGGCCCAGACACAGAAAACATCTTTGGTGATGAGTTCTGGGAGGGTTTGACTGGAGTCACAAACGCTTTGGACAACGTTGACGCAAGAAAGTATGTCGACAGACGTTGTGTGTACTACAGAAAGTCTCTTTTGGAAAGTGGTACTTTGGGAACCAAGGGAAACACTCAGGTTGTCTTGCCAGGAGTCACTGAGTCTTACTCTTCATCCAACGACCCTCCAGAGAAGTCTATTCCAATCTGTACCTTGAAGAACTTCCCAAACCAGATTGAGCACACTATTCAATGGGCCCGTGATGTATTTGACGGTTTGTTCAGAGGTCCAGCCGAGAACGTCAACATGTACTTGACTCAGCCAAACTTTGTCACAACCACCTTGAAGGAGCCAGGAAGCGCCAAGGAAACCATTGAAAGTATCCACCACATGCTTGTAACCGACCGCCCCAAGTCATTCGAGCAGTGTGTCGCTTGGGCTCGTTTCAAGTTCCAAGACTACTACCACAACCAGATTGCCCAGTTGTTGTACAACTTCCCTGTTGATGCTGTCACGTCTACTGGAACTCCATTCTGGTCAGGACCAAAGCGTGCTCCTACCAAGATTGTGTTTGACGCAGAGGACCCACTTCACTTGGATTTCATTATTGCTGCTGCCAACTTATACGCCTTTAACTTCGGATTGAAGGGTGAGTTTAAAAAAGCTTATATCTAAATTGGTACTGACAGGATTATTAAAGGTGAGCGCGACAAGAAGTACTTCCAAACTGTTCTTGCCACTATCCATGTCCCAGAGTTCCAGCCAAAGACTGGTGTCAAGATTCAAGTGCAAGAGAATGAGAACGTTCAGACCCAATCTACTGGTTTGTTGTAACCAAAAGTCAGTCACATTTTTTGCTAAATAGAATATCTTTAGATGCTTCTGAACTTGAAGACCTCGTCAAGGCTCTTCCAAGCCCATCCTCGTTGCCTGGATACAAGCTCCAGCCAGCTGATTTCGAGAAGGATGACGATTCCAACTTCCACATTGATTTCATCACTGCTGCATCAAACTTGCGTGCATCCAACTACAACATTGCGAACGCCGATCGTCTCAAGACCAAGTTCATTGCTGGAAAGATTATTCCAGCCATTGCCACCACCACTGCTTTGGTGACTGGTTTGGTCTGTCTTGAACTCTTCAAGGTTTGTTTCATTCACATAAAACCTGCTTCCGTATACTTATCTGTTTCTATAGATCATCGATGGCAAGACAAAGATTGAAGACTACAAGAACGGTTTTATTAACCTCGCACTTCCATTCTTTGGATTCTCCGAGCCCATTGCTGCCCCCAAATTCAAGTACCACGAAACCGAATGGACATTGTGGGACCGTTTCGACATTGTCGGCAACTTGACTTTGAAGCAGTTGATTGAAAAGTTCAAGAATGATTACGAACTTGAAATCACAATGCTTTCATCTGGTGTGTCGATGCTGTATAGCTTCTTCATGCAAAAGGCCAAGATGCAAGAACGACTCAACATGACCATTATCGAGCTGATTGAGAGCATTAGCAAGAAACCTGTTCCACCACACGTCAAAGCGATCGTTTTGGAGGTGTGTGTGAATGACCGAACTGGTGAAGATGTTGAGGTTCCATATGTGAGAATTGTTGTGCGTTAAGTAGTTGGTTTGAACATGCATCTGGTGAAATTATACACTCTTGGGAAATAAACTGATTATACGTGACATTGATCAGACAGGGACATGAATCTTTGGAAACACATGGGTTATCGTTCAGGTCATTCCAGTCCAAGACGACACTTGTGTAATATGAGATCAATTTATAAAATAACTACACAAAGAAGTAACTTAAATAGATAAAGATGCGTTCAGAAGGGAATAATGCTTAAACAACGTTCACGACTCCATGATACCGCTCATGAGCTTCCTCCAGCAATCTCACAGTTCCTTGTACCACTTCGGACACTTGTTCCGATATAGTTTGGTGTGGAGAATTCGATGGAACCTGATGCCGCGCGACAATCCATGCATGTCCTTCGATTGCAACTTCATAACAGGGAATCAGCTTCCACATCAAGGAATAGTAATACCAAAGGCTTGGACTTACCAAAAGTGCCTAGGGCGAATGGGACAACAAATCTACCAAACTGTTGCATGAGAGGCATTCTGGGTTGTTGGTATCGCTTTGACGTGTTTTCTGATGTGGGTGGCATTACTGTCCTGGATTTCCTCTGCCTTTTTCAAGGGAGACGCGTTGAATTCGATTGGACTCTGGGTGGCGCGGAGTTAACCCTCGTTTAATTTATTGTTTATTTTGTCGATCTTTGGCGGATTTGGGTGGCGCGAGACTATTTACGGGCACCAGGCTTCAAGTGGACTGTTACTTCAGGTCTAATAGGATTGCTTTATTCATAGATTCTATTCACGGTTTGAAATGCAAAGTGAGGAGAGTAACAATGTGTGTCTGTCAGTCTGTCATATCCCATACACCATCTCAAACGAGAACCGTTTCGATGCAACAATGTTTTGGGATTCAATCAGAGTGCGCAGATTCTGCAGACTTGGAAGGTACGGATTTGAGCTTCCGGACGGGTTTGTGGCGGCAGCTGTGGCGATTCGTTTTGGGTAGATTGTCTGCAGTGCCTTGGTTGTGACTGCCGAGCGAAAGATGATGAGGGGTTCAAACGGTTTGTGGAATCTTAATGAATACCATAGGCGGCAGCGGCAGCAGGAAGGAGTCGGTTGGTGACATTCAGCATTTTGGTGGGTAAATTTAATGTGGAGATAAGGGCGGCTTTGTGAGTCTGAAACACTCAACCCAACCCAAACAAAGTAATAATTTGATAACAATAGGAATCATTCGGCGACAATTTTAAGGAAGTATTTTTTTTTCAAAACGGAAGTTATTGAAGAAATAACGGTATGGAAACATTCCATATCCTCACTTTGCAGACCGCTCCTCAACGCTCGGATTCATCGAACCAGCCGCACTAGACTTTTCATCACGTGTATTCAAAAGCTGTTGACGAATATTCGCCGTCTGCCCGGTCGAGTCCGTGACAATCCTCACAGAATGTGTGGTAGTCGTGATGGTTAAAATCCGGTCCTGCTCATTATCACCTTCTTCGTCCTCAACACCGCCCGCAGAATCTTGCTTTCCTTCAGACTTTGAGGCTGGCATTGTGGTGAATCCTCCAAGTCCTTCAGCTAAATACTCGTCTCCAAACATTTTTGAGATTGTGAATGTGTTGACCATTCCATTCTCCTATATGTTGGATAAAGACAAATGATTAAACGTTGTGACTGTTGTGAAGAACAACTCAACCTCCACAAGTGTGAATCCAACCAGTTTCTTTCTAGCATGTACGATCATTTCAGCAGGCCTCAATTCATTCCATCCAAAAGAAGTGCGGACTTGATAATGGACCGATCCCTTCATAAAATGTGTCAGGAATATGAAAACAAATATGTGACAACGAACTGCATTCACGAGACTCAAGGCCCCAAGTTTTAATCCCTTTCCCCCATCATCACTATTTATTCCAGACTTGATATCCAAATCATTCGCTGATTCGTCAGCTTTTGTTTTGAGTGTTGGATCACGTTTTCCCAGCACAACATAAACGAGGTTGGGTCCGAAAATCAGAACCAAAGTGGAAATTGCCAAAAGCCAAGAAATAATAGCCTTGAAGCAAAACCCGATTAATTCTGAGGAAATAGTCTCATTCATTACTTACTCTCAGAATTTGAGGCAATAGGACATCGTTCGACAAGAAGGGAATGGCAATCATTGTAGCTCCAGCAAGAACACCAAACTGTATTTTTTAATAACTTAGTATCTAATATAAATGAACTCACTTTACACAAGATGTCTAACAATTTTAAGTCCCTCTCTTTTCTCAACTGTTGTGAATAGAAGGCGCATGTCAAAGCCAATAATCCATCAACTGCATATAATCCATAAGTCAAATTATCCGCGTAATTCGGGTCATCCTTAGTGGATGAACACACCTGTTCAGACATCCAAAGATCAGCTCACATAATCACCACTGGTAAGCAAGCCTTACATAATAAAACGATATAATACTAGGCGTAACAGAAACAACCGTCGCATAATTAACATACGCAGCAGCAATCGCAATATTCGGAACAACAAACCCTGCAACCCACCCCAAAACCGCAACACTCGACACCCCACGAACCCTTTCAAACTTATTCTCCAAACACGTCGACGCATGATGAAGTTTCGCAAGCACACATCTACAAAATCTTGTCAGTACAAAAAAAAAAAAACCAAACCAAATCCTAACTCCCAAACTCACCCAAACGCAAGCGCATACCCAATCGGCAACAAAAACCTCTGCACCACACATCCTTCAGTCGTAACCCTTCCTCCCCAATACCGCATCGACAAAAACACCATCTCCGCGCCGCATAGGACTAACCCACCAAACAAGAAATGATGTGACGCAGCTCCACGAATTTTCTGGATCCCGAAAAATACTGTAAAGAAGGCGAACGTTGCGTGGCCGATGTACGACATCACGCGGATCAAGGTTGCGAGTGGGGAATCGGGGGAGATTAAGATTTCGACGGGGATTATGGGAAGGGATCCGTCGTTTGGTGGTGTGCTTGAGCCGCCGGGGAAGATGGGGGTGGAGAGGAGGGTGTAGCTTGATGCTGTGATTCCGATTTTTGCGAATGCTAGAGGAATTTGTTTAGTCCATTGAAGGAGAGCGTTATGATGCTGTTACCAAAAGCCTGGTCAATCATTTCATCGCTTTGTTGCATCACAGTTGAGTTTATGGAAATGACGAGTTTGGGGCTTTCAGATTGGCGATGAAGAGTGGTTAGAGAAAGTGTTCTAAATCCTGAGAACTCACGTCCAAAGACTTCCGCTTCCACCCTTTGGATACAACAAAATAGGGTCGTGAAGGAGACCACTGTAGTCTAGAGCAAACAGTTAGTATGTCGTTCTCGGCATCGAGAAACCTTTGCTCAACTCAATGACTGAAACTTCGGCAATGTGTAGAACATATCTTGAACGAGTGACAAAATTGGTTTCTGCATATTCAAAGATCCCTGAAGCAACAGTGGCAATCAATATTCGACACAACAGCACGTTATTGGCTCATACCTGAACTAATCCCGTCATCAGTATCTGTGCACAGTCATAGCTCTGTCTCACATACGACGGCAACCCTCCTTGCGAAGTCAATGGATACCTTATTCCGTAAAACACATTAGTCAAAAGCCCCCAAAAAAGCCAAGCAAAACAAGGTAAAAAACAAACAAAACAACTCAACTTTGTAGAATTCACTACATTCAATTTCCCCCACCTCTCCGTAAACGCAACCACACTCGGATCCAACATCCCCTTCAAATCATTCTTGAGCCACATGAATCCTTGTAAATCGTTTATAGCGTTGTTCCCATACAACGCTGTTTGTTGGCCAATGGTTCCGACGTAGGGGCGGTTGATTCCCATCCATACGAAGACGCCTGATCCTGTTATGCCGGCGTCTCGGGCTGCGTAGTAGAAGTCGGCTGTGAGGGTTGAGTCTGCGCAGATGAAGAAGTATCTGTTTTGGGTTGGGTTATTGGAGGAGGAAGGGTAGTTGTGAATTTGATGAAACCTTGACTGGGACTGTTGAAGGGACTCTAGAGGGAACGAGTAATCTCCAGATGCTTGCATTTGAGGCGTAAGGTACACTTGGGCTTGTACAGTAATGTTATAGGTTTTCAAGTATGTGAGGATATCAGTTCCATCTGTTGAACAAAATACCATCAGATACAACGTTATTGAAGTCTCTGAAAAGAAACGTTACAAGCAGTCGACAAAGTGTCCGAAGCAATCACAACCGAGAGACGCGTGACATTCCAAGCCGTCAAAAGCAAAGCCAGAGACTCTCCATAATCCTGACCATTCTGCATCCTCATAAAATACGGAATATTCACCATATCCTTGAGCGAAGGATCCGTCTGCGTGGCGCCGCACATTGGAATCCCAAAATACGACAACATCTCCGCCGTAAAGAACGTAGTAGACGACAAGTAATCCCCAAACGCGGCAACAACTTCATACGTCCTAGTCAAATTCACAGTCTCGATGATTGCGTATCCACCTGAATCCACGAGTGTCCAGTTTGTCGCGTACGCCGGGTCCCAGATATTCTTTCTGAGGATGTTGAAGTGAACGGAGGGGTGTTGTGCGTTGAAGTCTGAGACGGCGAGTTCTGCGGCAGCGTCGTTTGCGCGGATGTCGAGAGATATTTGAGGGTCGTTGATCGCGTAGGGGAAGAGGAAGGCGATGTTTGCGGGTTCTACTGTTTGTTGGCTTGATATTGTCGGTGAGAAGGAGAGCCCGAGGAGTCCAATGAGGTTGATGGCATTCCACTTTTTGATGTAGAGTGACATTTCTTTTTGAGACAAAATGAGTGGATTCATGTGCACTGAATGCGGGAGTCATCTGCGGATGCACGAGAGGTACTTTGGCTTGATTCATGCGTGGATCTAGTACTAACTAGAGGGATGCGTGATCAGTTTCAGGGACATATCGCTTGGGAAGGCAACGACTACTGGCAAGGATTCGTTCATTGTTCTTCCTGAGACATTCGGAGCAGGAGCAAAGGGAAGCAAGAGCGGTGGCGGTACTTCTCAGAGTGCAAAGTTAAAGACGACTGAGCGGCTCTTAAACCTTGCTTCGACAGTTGAACAATTTGAGTTTGGCGATGCGACGACTGGTTTGGCGCCTTCGCTTCTCTTTATTAATTGACTGATCCCAATTATTAATAAGATGCACTTGTTCTCGGTCGCGGTCGGGGCAGCGGCGAGTTGTTGGCCGACGACAACGCTCAGCCATCGCACCCGCTCTGCTCGGCCTGCGCGGACGAACTCCAACTGCGCCTCGAATCGCGGGTCGCCGAAGCAAGGAAGGAGCGCGATGCCTACGTCGCCTATCTGCAGTCACTCGACGAGAACACTGCCACAGCAACAGTTATCAAAGCTTTGTCTCTTGAAGAAGCGCAGAAACAGGAACAGGAAGCCATCGCAGAATACGAACAACTCGAACGCGAAGCTGCGAAAGTGCGTGCAGATCTCGAAGCAGCGCAACAGGAAATGAAAGAGCTTGACGAGTTGGAGGCACAGTATTGGCAAGACGTGAATAAACTGCAGCAAGAGAGCAGGGAAATTGAGATGGAACGGGACTCGTATCTACTAAAACACGCAACGGCGGTTCGACAGTTGGAAAGGCTTGAAAAGACAAATGTGTATAACGATGCGTTCCGGATTTGGCATGATGGACCTTTTGGAACCATTAATGGTATGCTTTTGATTTGTATGGATGAAAGTTGGAGGATATATTCTAACCGCATATATTCTAGGATTCCGTTTGGGTCGTTTACCTTCGCAACCAGTTGAGTCAACATTCAAGATCACGACACACTAGTACTAACTATTATAAAATATTGTAATAGGTGGAGTGGGATGAAATCAATGCTGCACTGGGACAAGCTTTGTTGTTACTTGATATTCTAGCAACAAAACTAGGATTCATCTTTGAAGGGTGATAGCCAAGATCCAATTCATTCTGAAGCGAAACTAACAGACAAAACAGGTACAAGTTGGTGCCCATGGGCTCTTTCTCACGTATTGAAAAGACGACTGATGACAAGACTGCATACGAATTGTATGGCTCCTCCAATTTTGCCAGTCTACTGTACTGGAACAAACGGTTTGATCATGGACTCGTTGCATTCCTCAACTGCATTCAACAACTTGGAGACTATGTTCAGCAACGAGACGCGAAACTGAAACTTCCTTATGGAATCCATAAAGATAAGATTGGCGATATATCCGTCAAAGTACCTCAGTTTGGTGGACAGTCAGACGAGGAGTGGACAAAGGGGCTCAAGTATGTGTTAGTGAATCTGAGGTGGTTGTTGGTGTACTGTGTGTCTTCATCTTCATCTTCATCCAAATGAAAGCAATAGACAACTCTTGCACTCTGAGTGAGTTCACCGCGTCCCTTGACTTCCTGTTTGAAGCAGCACCACCCCTCGCAAACTATCTGTACTCGCAAAGGCCGTACCGCGACTGGAAGCACGTGATTGAAGTAGCGACGACGGCCGTGCTCTCCAACAAAGTATTCACGCGCGAAGAAACAGCGTCGATTCTGTCAGCGCATCCCCGACTCGGCGCGGCGGTGACGACCCTGTCGCCGAGTTCAGCCACCGAACAGCGAGTCACCGGCGCCGCCTCCGACGCCGAGGCCCGTGAAATCGCACGTTCGCTGGACCGCATCAACGCCGAATACGAGGCCAAGTTTGGATTCAGACTCGTCGAATTCGTGAATGGACGATCGAGGAAGGACTTGCTGCCGGTCTTGGACGCGCGGCTCAGAGACGGCGATGCCGACACGGAACGCGTTACGGGTCTCACACACATGATGTTGATTGCACAGGATCGTTTATTGAAGGCAGAAAGTAGAGCAGGTGAGAATTGAATAAAGTAGTCAAGAGCCGCGGTACGTTGAGTAAGCGTAGGGTGACAGCAGAAGGGGAATGTGCAAGTGCTGTTTGTCCTCGCCAGTTGTTCTCTGCACAACAAACACAATCTCAACGTACGGATAAAAGACAGATGCATCCTTTGTCTCAAAACGAAGTCTGAACGTGGCAGTGTTCTCGTTCACGGCCAAAGTGTGTTTGAAGGGCGAGTCGATTCGGCCGTCTGAGTTGGTTTCAATTGACTCGGCGGACACTTGGTCCCATGTGCTGCCATTGCCCGTGAGTACCTCCAACTTGACTGGGACGCCCTTCTGCGGCTTTCCCGTCGCAGTGTTTAGTACGTGCGTTGAGATGGTTACAACTTGTGTCATCCAATTGAAAAGATGTTTGAAAAACGCGACCTGCTTGGCTATGGCCCCAACACTCCTAACCCGCGATGGCCGAATGGTGCATTTATTGCCATATCATTTGTGCTGAATGTATGTACTTGGTTGATGTGCTGTGGTGTCTAGCAGTGAGGTGGCGATTCATGCGCTCATCCCACTGCCAACAGATATCTCACCTTCCTTGCCCTCTACTACATCAATGACAATATTAACTAACTTAACTTAAACTAACCAGTACGAAGAAGGTGGCGAAAATACTCCCGACAATGGAGACACTCACTCCGAAGTCTTTCTCAACGAGGTGCATTCCTACGATTCCATCTACTATCTAAAATCAACCTCACAACTGATTCAATTTCATTCGCTAATTTTAAGACGCCTGGATCTCAACCTCAACCAAACCGTGATCCAAACATGGAAACTCAATACGAATACGGGTCTCGTGTTGGAGTCTGGCGCATCATGCAACTCTTCAAGGAACGCGGGTGGAAATTTACGTGTTATGCAGTCGGCAGAGCTGTTGAGTTGAATCCTTTGCCTGTTCAAGTCATGGCGAAAGAAGGGCACGAAATTGCCTCCCACAATTACCGGTATTTTATCCTACAGGCACGAAGTTTAGACTAACTCTGTCTCCAAACAAAACAGATGGATAAACTACAACACCCTAACCGAATCCCAAGAACGCCAACACGTCCACTCCGCACTAAAAGCAATCACAACCGCGATCGGAAAACCCCCCGTCGGCTGGTACACTGGCCGAATCTCCCCCTCCTCCCGCAAAATCGTCCTCCAAGAATTCGCCCGCCTAAACCTCCCCCTCCTCTACGACTCCGACGCGTACAACGACGATCTCCCGTATTACCACCCTACCCCAACACACAAAGACCACCTCGTCATCCCATACACCCTCGACTCCAACGACATGAAGTTCTGTGTCCCGCCGGGCTTCACATCTCCCACTGCCTTCTTTGAGTACCTGAAAAACACGTTTGATGTGTTGTATGAGGAAGGTAGGAAGCAGGGTAGCCCGAAGATGATGAATGTCGGGATGCATTGTCGGATTTTGGGGAAGCCGGGGCGGATTGTGGCTTTGAAAATGTTTATGGAGTATGTTGCGGGGAAGGAAGGGGTTTGGGTTTGTACGAGGGAAGAGATTGCGAGGCATTGGAGGAAGGAGTTTCCTTTTGATGGAAAGGATGGGGTTGGTAGTAAAGAAGAGAAGAGTAAATTGTGAGTAGTTGTTTGTGAAGTAATAAAAGTGAGGCTCCTGCTTTCAAAAGTCCAGTCGGCTGTCGCATTTTGGGACGGAAGCAGTTGTGGGGAAGACTTGACTATCTTGAAACGGCGAAACAGATGATTAATACGTGTATAAAAGAAGCTCTTCTACTTATCAGAGGGCCAATAAAGGAAATGTGTCTCATAGTCTCGTTATAATTATCTTTCCTGCACCATTAAGCTGGAACCAAATGGAGCCGACACATTGACATTCAGTAGAAGCTATGTCTTTTTTAATAGTTATCATTTCTCTGAAAATCTGGGGAGAACAATTCACTTCAATTCCCAAAATGCCCCGAACCTTGGATTCTAGGAAGGGGTACAATGACATCTTCGTAAGTCCATATGTTCCATCAAAGTAAGGAAAGGTTGATCGCAATATAAAGGGTGTCCAAGTCGTTGCTATTCCACCGATCCCTCGCCCGCACCGAAAAGACCTCCTCGAGCCCTATGACATCAAAATGCTCCACCACCAAAAGAAAAAGCATCGTATCGCGCAAGAATTCCTGACGGGTCTCCGCGTCGAAACCCCAGACGCGAATATTCTGTACCCTTCTGGAAACAATCCCGCCACAATCACACAGACGCGCCATCGACGTTATCAGAACCCGATTGCGGCTGCGATCGACGTTCCTTATGTGAAGGATACGCGGATTCCACATGTTCATCCATTGCCGCGTCTTCCCCCATCTTATGAAGCTCATTTACGGGATGTACGATCGTTTAAAGATGTGTTGGAAGATGAAGGAGAAGGGAATCGGAAATCCGGGGATGGAGTGGATAGCTTTCTTCCATTGAAGTTTGACTCTGATGTTGCGGAAAAGTTCACATCATGGCCATATCATCTTGGGGAGCCAAGCAATATCTTTCATAAAGAAGATTCGGAGCTTCCCACAAATTGCAAGCTGAAGGAAGCTGTGAAAGAGCAGGAGCGATTTGGGGAAGGTGTTGGTTCTGTTGAGATCCCTAGTAATTTGATCCACAAAACAACTTGGTTGAAAGATGTCACCAGAAAAGGTACGAAAAGCAATTATGAAGCTCAAAAGAAGGATTTGGAAACAGATGTGGACAAAAATGTGGGTCAGATCCATGATGAAACTGGAGAAGGGATTCCTGGTTGGAAGGCAGGAATTAAAATGTCTGGCTTCGAGCGAAACGTTCCTTATATGCTTGAAGTTTGGCAGCGCGTTGAAGGAATTAATTTGGATGAGCTGTTACACGTTGAGAAGAAAGTGCCGAAAGTGGTGACTCCACATCAAAGCTCAACGCGACAACCGTCTGCTCAACCTGAGTATATACTTCCTCGCCCTTCGAACGTTTCAACTATGCAACTTCCAGCTCAGTCAGTATTTGTTGGCAATAACATTATGGAAGAATCAGACCAAGTTCCTACAAACATAATTACTCGTTCGCAATCAGCCACAAATACGAAATCTCCGTCAAGATCACCGCCAAAATCGCCTCCAAAGTCAGTGTCGTCTAGCCGACCTCTTTCTGGAATTTCTTCCAAATTGAAAACTCTCCCTTCCATCTCAGACCTTGAAACCGCTTCAAAAGCTGCAGAGAAGCCCATCATTGCCCCGTCCAAAAAACTTTTATCCAATTCAACCCTCATCCTCCTCAAAAAACTAACCGCCGACGCTAAAGCCGCAGCAGGAATCGACCTCTCACCAACTTCAACCGAAGTCGACAAATCTCTCCGACAACTCCTCATTGGAACTGGTGAATCCGCGACAAACGTTGTTCAATCCATGACCGGCGTCGGTGGGATGAAAATTAGCACTGGGCCCCGGCTAAAAAAGAACACATATCGTTTGAAAGCTAGTGGCGGTTTCGTCATGAATGCTGAGAGCACGGAGGGAGATTTCCAGCTTGTGATTCCGTTGCCGGATGAAATTCAGTTGGATCCTGAAGAGGCTATTATGTACAAGACGAGGGTCACGAAGCAGAAGGAGTCAGATGAGGCGAGAGAGTCGAGGGTTAAGTTTGGGGCTGCTGGTGCAAAGGTAATTAGTTACTTCAAACTTAAGAAAAATTGATTGGTTTCCTTGATTTTAGAAACTGGCTGAGCAATTGGAACAAGCAACAGGCGAAAAGATTGTATTGCAAGTATTGCCAATTCCTGAACTATCTCCCGCTAAGAAAGTCGCACCAGAAAATAAGATTGATCTATCGAGATTGGTAACGCTGAGTACGTGTCACACACATTAACCTGACTCTCCCTGTAACTCACCGCTTCTTCAGTTAACAGGCACAAAACGCAAGAATCTTCAATAGTCTCGTATAACCCTGACGAGCCCATCAAGATTGAAGACATGTCCGATTTTCTCATGACTCCATACACGTTGCTTGAACAACTTCCAGAACCTGGAACCGTCGCATACTCCGTCCTCCATCAAACCGCCCTCTGTTGCTTACTAAACCAAGACAGCTGGGAGCTCCGTTTCGAAGCAGCCCGAATTTTAATATACATGCAAGACTTTCGAAACCTGGGACGTTGGGAGACGATCGCGTTCCGAAATATTTTGAATGAAGCGATATTGAATGGGACGTCTGATGAAGGTTTTCTCGCTGGAGTTTGTCTTTGTAATATGGGACTTGTGGATTCGAAAAGTGTGAGGAGAGTGAAAACGGGGTTGGGTGACTTTCAATCTAAAAAGCGGCAAGTTGCATTGGAGTGTTTAAGTAATTTGGATATTAAGCATGCAAATGGGATCATGGATATGTTGATTGCAGAGAGCTCGAATACATCATGGAGAGTTCGGTTGGATGTAATCGAGTTATTGAAGGTGTGGATTCAAAAAATTGATCCATACCAGTTTGGGTCTGGTGGTGGAGAAATCGATGGGTCTGCAGATGCCATCAACGCGATGTCAAGACAGATCAAGGATGATTTGATGGACGATGTTCCTGAGGCCTCTTCGTTGCATGGAAGTATGACAAAGCTCATTGAAGCTTCGAATGACAGACTTTCGCCTCCAACGAAAGCGCCAACTGAGACTTCAAACAATCTTTTATCACCCACATCAAATTCAACTTCAAAATCCAGCAATCAACTGGCAAAACCAGAAAACCGTCTGACCAGATCGAATATCAAATTATCACCATCAACAGTACGCCTAGCATCAGCGAGGCTGGAAGCACAAGTGAAGAGGGGAGTTGAAACATTGTTGAACTATATGTGGAACGATTGGTCGCGCGAAGTTCGGGCTTCTGCAACAAAGACTTTGGCGAAGTTGAATCAGGGAAAACAGGCTTTCGATTACATTATTAGTTTATTGGAAATGGCAGACCCTTCAAAGAAAATTGACGCGTTACGATGCTTGAATGGAATGGGAGTTATTACTTCGAGTGCAATGTCTGTGTACTTGACTACTTTCAAGGATACATACTTTTCTGTTCGAATTGAAGCGTGTAAAGTAAGATAATGGAATTCATATGCTTCGCTCATTATTATGATTTTAGGTTGCTTGCGGTATTGTCACTGCCGAGAATCGAGTTTTGGTTAACACTCTTTTGGATTGCTTGAATGATTATGACGACAAGGTTCGAGCCTACTCTGTCAAAGGTTCGCTTCCACCCTTTCGTACTTTTTCCAGCTAATATTTGATTCCAGCCATAGGCCTCTCAAAATGCAAAGAACCCAGGATTCGCGAAGCCCTGTACTGGTGCCTTATTCACGACAAATGTCCTTCAGTCCGAGCCGAATCCATACATTCCATCGTTGAACTCAAACTTTTGCAAGAGGATGTGACCCTTCGCGAGAGCATTTTTGTTATTATGGATACAGATAATGACGAAGGTGTCCGAAGAGAAGCTGAACGAGCACTGATCAAGGGTGGGTTTCTGTTTGATGGTGAAAAGGCTCGAGCCGCGCAAACGCCTCCAACTACTGATAAAATTGCTGCATCTGCTGAGAATACTGGGCCTGAACTTGGAGAAACAATGTCTGTTGCGGAAAACAGTCCAACAAATGAGGAGATGGAAACTTCATCGGATAAACATGAAACTGGAAAGACAGTGGCTGCCGTTCCTGGAATGACGTTCTTACCGCAGGACAGCCAATCAAAGCAACCAGCGAAACGTACACCCATGGCTCAGGCTTCAAGCACTCCCAAGAAACTCAGTAAAGATGGGAAAACACGCGTACCTCAAAGTGTCCTACCAGATGCTATTAAGGGTATGCCAGATGAAGATGTAGAGTTATATTTCAGGGAATGTCTTGTTGGAGAAGCAGAACAACAAGCTGTGATTGATCAGGTCAGAGATATGAGCACAGCATCTATTGTGCTCCAAGAAGTAGAACAAATGGATAAGGATTCGTCAACGCTTCCTGAACTTGGCCTGGATCTGGAATTCCGTAAGGTAGAAAAGTTCAAACCACACACCCGGTATGTTCCAAAGCTTCCAACCGGCATCCATTATACCACAAATAGAAGAATCAGTTTGCTTTGAGTAAATATTTCCGATTAAGTAAGCGTCAATAACCCAGTAATAAACGAGTTTACAATTTTCACACACACCCTCAAACCACAATTGCTATGTTGTATCTAGTGTACGCACAAAACTACTCTCCATTTCAGTTCAGTATCTATTGCAATGGTCCCAAAAAATAGGAAAAAAGAGCAAAAGTGCTCTTGACCGGAGTCGAACTGGTGACCTTCGGATTATGAGACCGACGCTTTAACCAACTAAGCCACAAGAGCACATTACTGTGGAACGTAAAGATTTATATAAATCAATTTTTAAAATTGAATACCCTCCTTGATTGTAATACTCACCACCATTCACTCGATCATCAATTCCAATGATGTTGATAATAAATACAATAAATTTCGTAATTCCACATGCCCGAGTTAAGTTATAAATCAAAATTGAGCTCATTATCTTCCTCCTCTTGTTCAATAGGCTGAGCTTGACGCGTGAGTTTTTCAAGAATATCAGTTTCAAAGACATCATCTGTTTGATCCATTTCATCTGTCAAAGTGGAAGGAGTTAGTTGATGGATATCGGTTGATTCCAACATCACACTAACCATCGTTCGCAGCCGCATCTTCCGTGGCCTCAGCAAGCACCGCATGTGCAGCAAATAGCATACTTTTCTTCATGTGGGCATCCTGAGGAATCGGAGGGTTTATGTTTGGAATGTTTGGGTTTGTTGGAGGACTAGTGAACTTTGCGAGTCTCCGAGCGTAGTTAATGATGCGAGCATTGTCCATGTTATTATTAGCGTTGTTCTTTGCGAGTCGAGCGGCCTGGGCCTTTGCGAGAACATCCTCGAGTCGTTTTTGTTCTGATCGAAGGTGGTCGACGAGGCGCTGGATCCGGGCCTGTTCCTTTGCGACTTCTTCTTCTTTTGCGGCGAGTTGGCGCTGGCGAAGCTGGTGCGGTGCGAGCGATGACGTTGCGAACGAAAGGAAGGTGCGTTGGTGGTGGACAAGGCTTGTTATTGCTTCAGTGGCCCGTGATGACGTGTCTTCGGAGTCAGCGCATGTGCTCAGTTCGGCGAGTGTGTCCAGGGCAGCGATGACTGAAGGGTAGTCAATCGTCATTGGTTTGCTTTCGGATTTCAAAAAACTATCCACAAAACAACAACCAATGATGGGCAAGCGAAAGGAAGAAGACGATTTTATCGATGACTCCGAAGAACCAGAGACTACATCGAAAGCTGCCAACAAGAAGCAAAAGGTGGGTACCGTACCAATTGAAACATTGGTCGACCCAACTCACCACATAAATAGCCAAGCAAAGACTCATCCACCAGTGCCACTAAAGAAGCTGATGAAAAGAAAGTGTACAACCTCAGCCAACGTAAACGAGCTCAAACAAATGAATACAAGGGTCACAAATATGCTGATATTCGAGAGTACTACGAAGAGAAGGGCTCTGGAGAATGGAAGCCAGGAAAGAAAGGAATTACACTGAACAAGGCGGAATTAGTGGAATTCCAGAAGGTCATTCAGAATCTCATTGACGAGTTATGAGCTTCCTTTCGATAACTATACAGAGAGGAAGGTAAAACGCGGATTTTGATGAAGTGCAGCGAAATTCAGTGATGCTGCATCCACTGCATAAATAAAGTTGTCACATGGAGGATTGGTTTTTACTATTTGATCTGCATAAGACCGTCGACGCGCAAAGTAATAGTCTCTATTCTGTCTCTATTCTGCTAATATTGTTGAGATAATTCGATATTGGCGAGCTCTTCAGATGAGTTTTCGAGATGTGTAAGTAAATATTCAAGTATTGATAAACACTCTACAAGGACGTGTGTTTCTTAGTGTAGTGGTTATCACGTTCCCTTCACACGGGAGAGGCCGCGAGTTCGATCCTCGCAGAAACCACGTTTTGCGAAGGGGTAGGAGGAGAATGAGGTGGGAAGTTGGCAGGAAGTTAGTTAAAGTTTGGTCTTGGATAATCGAAAAGAACTCACCAAGGGAATTCGTACTTGCTTGTACTCATTATCTCACAATTAGGTTCAGTTTTTATTCTTTTACTTTAAGAGCTAATCTTCAGAGGTCGAATGATATTATAGACACTTTCCCGCTATTTTCCAACGTCAACTGCGATGAAGAAATGAAATCCCCAGTTTTCGATGTTCGCATTTCCTTTGCCGGCCAACCTTGCATAACCGATCCGCTCTCGACCACCTCTCCTCCAACAATCAGAGTGTGTTCTAAAAGCTGGCTTCCATCATTCATTTCTGCCCCAGACAAAAGTCGCGAATCAGTCCTAAGCGAACAGCCTTTCCCAATTCGCAGATTGTTGAGTACAAAGCTCCCCTTCGTATTAATGTGACTTATGATACTAGCCTTGTCCACAACAGTATGGTCGCCGATAGAGACTAATTCAGGTTCCGTCATCATAGGGTCAGCTCCAGTCGGGTACAAACATACACGTTCACCAATCTTGGCTCCCAAAAACCGAAAATAGGCCACAAGGTAAAATGACCCTCGTATTTGGTCCTGTACTTTATCCAGAACTTTCTGAATCGAAATATGAATCTGCCATCGCTGGCAATACGACGACTTGTCCCAATCATGGTTTCCAGTTTTCAAGTGGCCGAGCAAAAGCCATTTGGAACACACAGGGAGCATAAATATGAATATAGACAGGAACGCGTAACTCACAAGCACAGAAGATAAGAATATCAACATTCCAATTGTATCAGATCTACGGAATGGAGAGTCTGCAAGTGGGTCAAAGTAGATTCCAGTGACAATGACGCCACACAATGGTGGAATCACCCAAGCACAGCCCGTAAGTGCGACCGTAATAACATTGTAGGAAAATATACTCAATTGGCCGAGAACGGTGTAATTTGCTTGATTCATACAGAATCCCCGTCCAAAAGGTTTTAACGTAGGCTCAGTCAAAGCTGCCGATGTATCACCCTCTTCCCAAAGCAGAGCATCGCCATTTTTTGAACCAATCCAAGTAGATCCAGGAGGATAGTATCCATTTTTACACAACAATGATCCACTTCCGATCATAGCGTTCCTCCCAACTGTGACTCCAGGCAAGACGACACAACGGTCCGCAATCATAGCCCCGTCTTCAATCTTAATTTTTCGTGACTCTACAGAATCTGAAAACGATAATTTACTGCGGGATCCAAATACAACATCGTTTCCAACTTCAAGTAAATCAAGTTCATGGAATTTCATACATGTCCCAGGCCAGTACACGCGTTTTCCAATCTTGGCACCAAGAAGTCTATATATAATGCTGATTCCTTCGTAATGACGACCAAGGAGTTCGTATACTTCCATGAATTCCCCTTCTACAAAGAGAGCGTTCATGATCCAGTGTTGGAGTAAGTTCCATTGCGTGTTTTTTCGTTGACCAGCCTCAAACTTGCCTATTATGTATCGTTTTACGAGAATAGTTCCGATAAGCTCGAATATCGGACACACCGTTGCTTTCACGACAGCGCCGAGTACATGCAATGAGATACGATAAGACTTTCCCCAATGAGTAATGAGTTGCCCAAAGAATGAAAGAGTGTGGTATGATTCCTCGTCGGACGTTGAAAGGAATGGGAACTGAACTAGCCAGTACAGAACAGCTAACCAAGGGAATAAAGACCATAATCTTACGATGAAAACGATTGGATATCCAATAAATAGCAAAGACAGAAAGTTGGGAGAACTAGGCCCAAGACTGGCAAAAATACGATGGTTCTGAGAGGACTCATTGAGCTCGTATGAAGAGCTTAAAGGAGGTAAGACAGTATTTGCAGGAATTACACATCCAGGGGCCAAAGTACAGCCGTAATTTATAACGCAGTTGCTTCCTGTCACAAGTTCAATATAAAAATTATGCAATTGAAAAAAGAGGCAACCGCACCAAGTGTTATAGGTTTCAAAATCATCAAGCCAGCTTCCATTGTAAAAGCGCTCACACGATTGGTGACGATAACGCAGTCCGGATAAATATGAATCAAATCAAACTCCCTGATCTTTGAGTCTGAGTGAAAGCGAACGTTCCAACCAATTTGAGCACCCATCATTCTGAAAAACAAGGTTTTCCCTGTATCGTTCACTTTGAAGAATCCCATTCCAAACACAAGAAGAAGTTGGTCAACAATCCACCAACGAAGATAATATGATCCCCAAAGAGGGTAGCTTCATACGTTTCTGTTAACGAGTTGATAATGCTCAAATTAGTTCTTACCTTCCTGCTTTGTATTTCCCAATTATAAGCCACTTCCCAGCTAAACATATGGCTGGAAACATAAAACCGCAAACAACTGCAGTCGAAAAAATAGATATCATAATATCTAATAAAATCCACATCGATCCAGCTAGGGTTCCGCGTGGAGCATGTTTAAACTGACTGAATTCATCTCCTTGGAAGAAACAGAGAAAATTGGCGAATAGCAGACAGAAAATAGCAGTTCGAAGTGGATTAAATAGAAACAGAGAAAGTGATTGAATAAAGAGTGCGAATGGGCGGGTTGGTGATTCCGACTTAATTTCTTCAGGGTTGAACGGTTTGCGATAATTCAATTCCACATTATCCGCAGCTGATTTTTTCATAGAGTCTAGTTTCTCTTGAATGACTTCAGAGAATTTGGCTATTGTTCTGTATTTGAAGAGTGCCATTGGCGGAAGCTTTACTCCCAATTTGCCGCTGAATATGACAATAATTTAGAAGGAAGAATTCAAAAACGACTCTTCTCACCGAATTAAAGCCCCAACTTTCCCAGCAGCAAGCGAAGTACCACCCAACTCGAAAAAGTCATCACTCTTCCTCACTCTCCTCTTCAATCCCAAGACTTCTGTAAATACAATAACAACACATTCCTCGACATCACTTAAAGTCTCTCGCGTCTCCTCCTCATATAACTCTAAACACGCTTCCACATCCACGTCTCCAGTTTCAGTATCTCGAGGAACCTCAGAAACGACGAGAATCGTGGCGGGGATATCGTACTCGTGAATTTTTGAGGCGAGGTATGTACGAACCACGTCTGATGAGAACCGTTCTGGGCCTGATACTAAGACAGCTATGGAGTCTGCCGTATCGCTAAACACGAATACGTCGTTTTTGTAAGGCATCTGAGTAAGAAGAGGAGAAAGCTCGGACACAGTGATTCGAGGAGCTCTTGTGCACAGAATCATTTCAGTGAGAGGGGTTCCGATTGGAGGACAAGCGGCTTCATATATTTTCTGATGTATGGGAGTTGTATCGGAGATTTCTGGGAGAGAGAGACGATGCGCGAGATTAATACGAAGTGGTTTGTTTGCATGATTCTTGGGTATATCAGACATAAATACAAGTAGCTGTGGCCATTTCGTCGGATGCAGTTTTGAAGAAACGAATCTTCCGAATGTTGAACTGTTAGAAATTGAAAAGTATGGGGGAACAAGGTACCTTTGAAGTTCGGTCAGTCCCATGCGCAGCGAATCATTTTTACAAACGATCGCTAGTCCAATGGTTTCTTGCAGAGTTTGGTGACCCACTGAAAAAGCTATTGTATTTTGGATGTTTGGGTGTGTGAGGACTGCATCTTCAACTTCCACAGGAGACATGATTTCTCCTCCTCGATTTATGACCTCTTTTGAGCGACCGGTGATGACTAGAATTGTTAGCACAATTTAATCAAGTACGAAACTTACACAAATAGTTTTCGTCGTCCAAATACCCGATATCTCCAGTATCAAACCATCCATCTTCCGTGAACGGGATTTCTTGTTCCCCTCCTTCATACCCCTCAAATAACGGGTCCCCTCTCACCATTACCCTCCCAATTCCACCAACACCACACGGAACATCGTCCCCTACTTCAAACACACAAATCTCGGGCCCAACACTAACTCCACTAGTCCTCGGCTTCATCTCAACACTAAACCCAACCGGCGGCGCCGCAATCGGCATACACTCCGTCATCCCATAACTCGGCAACACAACCGCCCCCTGAAACATCGCCTTCAACCGAACCGCCAACGAATGCGGAAGTCCACCCCCCGCATTCGCAATCAACCTCACAGAACTCACACCCCGCGCCGACGCCGACGCCGACGCCGACGCCGACGAAGACCGCATATTCCACCGCTGTGAATCCCCTTCCTCCAATATCTGCAAATGCATCGACGGCACAGCGTAATACCACGTCGGACTATGATACCGTACAACATCCCAAAACAACGCGGCGTCAAACCCCGGCGTTAAAATCACGGTTGAGCAGGAGACAAGCGGTGCAAGGAGGTTCCGCACGATTCCGCCGACGTGGGTTAAGGGCATCATGTTTAAGCAGATGTCGGTTTCGGGGCGGAGGGACCATGAGGTTGCGATGCAGTTTGCGCTGAGGAGGAGGGTTTTTAGGGGGTAGGGGACGGTCTTTTTGCGGCCGGTTGTGCCGGAGGTTCGGAGGAGGAGGGTTGTTGT
This sequence comes from Rhizoclosmatium globosum, assembly GCA_002104985.1. Classification (NCBI taxonomy): domain Eukaryota; kingdom Fungi; phylum Chytridiomycota; class Chytridiomycetes; order Chytridiales; family Chytriomycetaceae; genus Rhizoclosmatium; species Rhizoclosmatium globosum. The sequence goes on along the minus strand of MCGO01000037.1, from coordinate 390,362 downwards.
TTCCGGGGTTGTGTGTGGGCGGTCTTGGGGGAGGAGGAAGGAGACTATGCTTGTTCCGCGGGAGAGGTTGGTTGGGTGGTGGGAGGTGTGGGAGAGGGCGGAGGAGGTTGTTGAGTGGGATTTTGTGCGGGTTCGTGGTGATGAATAGCGGGTGAGAGTGAATAAACCGGCGCGGTTTGGATCTGGTTTGAGAAGGAGGATGGATAGGGAAGCGTCCAGGAGGTGAGATATGATTGGGTCCTGTTAAGTTAAGTTTGAGTTGGATTCAAGGAGTGGTAAATATCATACTTCTTTTCTGGAATGCTCAATAATGACCGCTTGAGTGTTCAAACATGTGAGTTCAGCAATTATCTCGCTACAAGTCAAATTGTAGTTGATGGGGACTGCACAACAACAAGACATGACTGCTAGCAGGCAAACTCCAAGCTCGGGTCCTTCAGAAAGCAGTACTCCGATTCTGGACTCTGTTGTAACACCGCTCAACGGTAGTTGACAGTCGCCAATAAATTGTCTAAGTTGAGAATGAGTAATTGGCTCTCTATGGTCCACGGAACGAATCGCAGGTATTTCAGAATCATGGAGGGCATCCACAAGCGTCGAAAACTTTAGCTTTGCAGCGAGTTGAGCACCCAGAAACGGTTTTGGCTGATTCTGCTCTTTGTCCTCGTCGAAAATAATGGATTTCACACTTGTAGCTTTTGATGAGATACTGCCTTGCAGTTTACGCTTCCAGAATGAATCAAGAGACGATTTGTAGCCTTTGTAGGATGATGAAGTGGATGATACACCTGGACCTGGAGGTACATGAGAAACTGTGTGTTCCAAGTTTTTGATCGTGGGGATAGCATCTGAATTCAAGTCATCTCCAGAAGCGATAGTTATGACTACTAGTTGATCTGAAGGGATATGATCGCCCAGTAAACGCGTCGGAACTGACTTGGGATGTTTAGAGTCATTGCGCCGATGTCGCGCAGCCAATACTGACACTGACAAGAGATCTGAAACTGCTTGATCTTTTCCACGCGAGGAGAACATAGTATTTGAGGATTAAGTTGAGGGACGAGGAGAGAGAGAGGGAACCCCGAAAGGAGGTTTGAATGGAAATCCCTCAAGTTGACAATTCCACCAATGTGATCAATTCATTTCCAAGTTACAATAGAGCCCAAATGTGACAGTAGTTCTGATTTCATGGCGGCTTTGAATCTCTTAATCCGTTGCAACCAACTTTCGGACAAAAAGGGAGTACATAATTATGTCGTCGAAGAAGTGCTGCTCGTGCGGCACCACGTCGACGTCGCTCTGGCGGAGCGGACCCACTGGTTTTGAAGTACTTTGCAACGCGTGTCAGTTGCGGTGGAAGCGGCGCGGGCTCGAACTGTCGGCGCTCACTCTTCATTTGAACTTGGCCTTGGACGTGAACGTGAACACCTTGGACGACGACAACGACGACAACGACGACGAAGGAGAAAGAGATCAAACGAGAGAAACGCCGAGAGAACCGCCGCGAAGACAGTCTTCGGCGGCCGTCAAAGTGCCTTCTAAATCGGCAATCAAAACCAACACAATCAAAACACAACCTCAGAAGAAACAACAGCAAATTCAGAAAAAGAAAAAGGTGCGTCTCGACCTAAGTCATGACACTCTGTCGTCTCACACATCCAACAGAAGTCCGGAAAGAACAACTCAAAACGAAACAGGAAACAACCCGCAAAAAAGACGAATGCAACGGCTTTGAAAGTGACTGTTAAGAAGAAAGACGATGAGAATGCTGACGAGGGATCCGATGGCGAGTATTCTGACTATGAATATGATGAGGATCCAAACAAGGTCTACTGCTACTGCAGAAAAACTTATGACCCGAGTCTCTTTTACATTCAGGTAAATTCTGCTTTCTATTTTCTTGATCTGAGCTTGTTTTGATTCTAGTGTGACGGTTGTGATGAATGGTTCCATGGAATTTGCGCCAATATGAAGGAAGAGGAGGCCGAGCGAATCTTTCTTTGGTTTTGCCGAATCTGCGAACACGATAGTGGTCGTCGTCCCGTCTTTAAAAAGTTCTGTGCTGCCTGGCAGGCTGGAGAAGCCGGACGTTTACAAACAGCTGTTGTTCATCAACACCAAATTATCTTTGATCAGCTACAAGAACAATTCCAGCTCGAGCAAGGTAAGACTGTGGTACTTACTATCATTGAGATGACCATTCATTTAAACCTCGATAGATAAAATTATGAAGGACAAACTCATTGCACCTCCAGCAGGAGGATGCGAAAACGCCATTGCAGACTCACCCGAGTCCCCACCATTAGAGCCTTCTGATTCTCCAGATTCTCCGCCACCAATGTCATTGGATCCATGCTTAACTCCGGGAGATGAAGAAGAGGTTTTTATTGATATTGAAGCCGTTGATGATCAAGAATCTGTGGTGATTGATGTCGAGGCTATTTCAACAGCTACTGTATCACCCCAATTCAAAACGGCACCCCAAACCCCACAATCAGCTACAGTTGCTCCACCTTCTGCCCCTCAATTCCAACCTGCCCAGGTCCTTCCCGAAATTCCTCCCACACAACCAGCCAACGCACAACCCGAAACTACTACTCTCCTTTTCCACCAAATACAAACTCTCCACACCTTAAAGACCCACCTCTCCACCCTGTACATCACCCCACCAACCTGTCAAAAATACCTTCCAGACCCAACACCCCCCAACCTCCTCAACAACCAACGCCCAGTCCCCCACCCATCCCAAAAACCACCCCCACCACAACAAGACATGTCATCACGATACTGCTCGCAAACCTGTGGCCTCAGCATCTCCGCATACGCCTTAAAAACCGCGATTCACAACAAAAAAATCCCAAAACGCACATACACCGACCCGAGACTCCGCGTCCTCCGCGACCGCGGCGACCTCGTCTCCCTCGAAACGTTTGACGCTCTCGACGCGGAAAAGCTTCGCACGCTTGGCGGGGAGAAGGACGGTGTGAAGACGCGGGTTCAGGTTTGGGAGCGTGTTTTGAAGGGGATTGATGCGTGTGTGTTTCGGAAGAAGGTTGTTGAGGGGTGTCTTTTTGTGGAGGAGGGTGGATTGGAGGAGAAGGAGAATGTGGAGGGGGCGGTGGATGAGAAGAGGAAGGCGAAGGGGAAGAAGGGGAAGAAGAAGAGACGGGTTACGGTAAGTGCTGGTGGCGGTGGTGGGGAGGACGTGGGAGAGGATGTGGCTGTGGACGATGTGGGAGCGTTTGTGAGGAAACCTGTTTGTGGATTTGATTCAAGAATTGTGGATGTTTGGTTGAAGGCTGGAGACGCGGGTGTTTTTATCGAAGGTGATCTTGTTCCAGAGCAGGATTTTGTTGAAGAATCAGAGGACGAAGACGCTGGTGACGAGTGGGAAGACTTGAGGGACTTGGATGGATTGGATTTGGAGGGCTTATCAACTGCAACGAGTTGGGAGGACGTCAAAGTTGCATTATTGCCGACAATGTGTGCTATACCGTCGGACGAGTGTAAACAACATGCATCATGGGAGAGACTGAAAGTCGAAGAGGCCGAATTCCATATTGAAACTTTGGTGAGTATACTGAGAAGTTGATGATTGTATTAATCTAGTCTGTCCCGCAGATGGAAAAAATGAAAGAGATTGTCGAAGAAGAAGGTCAAATTGTGGAAAGAATGAAAAAGCGGAGAATCCTCATGACACTGTCACTTTGACCAAGCTTGTACAAATATAAATACTGTCTTAATTTATTCCACATACGTCTTATAAATACAATTATATTATACTTTCTGTAATCTCAATGCACAAGATGGACCCAATGCGATTACCATCCTTAACTTCATCTGCTTGCAAAAATAGCTTGTTTCCATGACCTTTTATCGCGTTTTAGTTTTTATAAGCACATAGTGCAAACTTACATGTGAGAAACCGCAATGCACGTATTTTCTCCATCGATGTTGCGAACACATGTACGACTTTCCCCGTCTCGACATTTATCACATCGATAACTGAAGTAGAGCCGGCGACGATATACTTTGTTCCAAACTTGACTAGAGTAGGACATTGAGTACACCAAATCATTTGTGTTGCCCAAACTCACCAACGAACGAAACTTGATTCCTCCAACCAAGAGACCTCACTTCATTTTCATCAAAATCATCACCTAACCGGTCAACCAACCCCATTTTTTCAAAGCAGAGCACCAAGATATTTTCTTGAACATGTGGCGTTGAAAATGACACACTTTTCACCCATTTTCCAACTCGACTCACTCCTCCAACATTTTGCTGAAACTGATGAGGAATTTCTATGGGACTGATTTCCTGTCTGCTGAGGTCCATTGAATGACAGTGGCCAGATGAATCTCCAAGGAATAGAAAAAGTTCGTTAGGTGCTGTTTCAATGAGATTCAAGGAAGTGGTTCTGAACGACAGCGGAACGGTCTAAAGCAGTTATCATGATTAGAATTTTTTAAGTGGAACAGATGTGACATCAACTCACTGCCACAGTTACAAACTGATTCTCTGGAAACCCAGCCCATTTTGCTACAATTACCGAAGATTCGAGAGCAATGCATAAATAATGCGAGCCTCGGTGTGAGCCTAGAATCATCATCAATATTTCAAAAAAGTAAAAACAAGGAACTCACTCAATGAAAACAGCAAAGCTCCCTTTGTGTCTTTCAATTTGACAAATCCAGAGTCCACTTCAAACTTTTGCTTGCGGGCGAACTTATCGATGTTTGAAAACTTATGAACTCCAATAATGTCATGTTTTCCTGTCAAAATACATGGATCAGCCAACCTGCAAGACAAGTGACAACCAAACTCACCAGACTTGGAAATAAGAATATTTAATTGCGGACAGTAAGCCAGTTGTGAATATCTTCGTGTTGACAAAGGAATCATCTTTGTTGTTGGGGCTGTTGTGTCGAAACTGTACAGCCCATCTTCCGTACCGAATAAGAGTGTGGTTCCGATATATTCGGCGCAAGTAATTTGCAGCCCAAGACGACATAGGCGTGTAGCTTTGAAAGTCTGTAGTTTGTTTAATCTTAAAACTTATAACGACAGAGAAGCTACTTACTGGTTTAGAAGATGGTTTGGACACCTCCGCTGCTGGACTGAATACGTCCAGACTTCCTCTCTCAACAGGTGATCTTGGCGGCGATTGACCAATGAGTGGTGACATTGGTGAAGATATTGGTGATAAGGGAAGACCTCGTCTGACAGTTGATTCGGGACTTTGTATGCGCATCTCGGGTATTTGTTCCTCATCCTCATCCACACCAAATTCACTCATTTGATTCAGCAGTAACCGCACCCGATCATCGTCTCGTGCTTGTTTAGAAATCATGCGAGCATATCGAACACGTTGAATTAGTGCAGGGATTACAGTGGGATCGCGACGATGAGCAGTAATAAAAGGATGCTGTCACGAAGTTTTAATAAACTCATTGTCTCTGAAATAGTTTACCTTTAACAGATCATCCGCAGAAGCGCGCAATTCCGGTGACTTGTTCAAGCATTTCTTCACAAAATCACGAAACTCGAATGACCAGTCACGATTGAGCCCAAGTATCGGCGAGTCGACTTTTGGGATCGTGTAGAGGACTTGGACTGGAAGCATATCATAGAATGGCGGTTTGGTTTCTGCCATTTCTATGGCTGTGATTCCAAGTGACCAAATATCAGCCTAAACTCATAGGTCGTCAGAGAGTCGCATAGCGTGAGCCAAAGAGTGTACCTTTGAGTCGTACACTGTTCCTTCATAATCGGATGTAATAACTTCAGGGGCCATCCTATATCAGTCTCAGTATGCGATAGATAATATTATGAATAGTTTACCAATAAGGAGTACCAGTGAATGTGGTTCGTTTTGCTAAAGTATGTACAAGTTGGGTTGAGACTCCAAAGTCGGCTGAACTTCCATGTCAGTAAAACCAAACAAATATTGCCATCCACAAACCAAGCTTCACTTTTCCGTCTTCCGTTAATAAAATATTCGCAGATTTGATGTCTCTATGGATTTTGTTGCATGAATGCAGGTAAGATAGTCCCTATAGCATTTTATGAGTTGATGAAGAAGCTATCATGATAAATTACTTGTAAGCATTCACGCATTATATGTGCAATTTCGATTTCTGAAAGTGGGGCTCGCAATGCTACAAAAAGGTTCATTCTTGTCAGCAAAGCAGTGAACCACAGCCAATGCGCACTCAACTCTTGTAACAAGATTCCACAGAACCGCCTCCGCAAAACTCCATCGCAATCTACGAATCACGTCAGCATTTCCTTCGTAATTGTTTGACAAGAGTGAATACAGTACCCAGACAGACTTCTCCCCCTTCACTTTCCCACGTTTTAAATACGATCCATAGTATGCAACAATATTCTTGTGTCGGCAGTCGCGAAGAAAATTGACTTCAGCAAGAACGTCGTCCAAGTTTTCATCCTCTTCAAGAGTGATAATCTTGATGGCAGCAAGAGTGTTTGTGCGGAGTATGCGTGCTCGATAGACTTCACCATAACTGAGTGTGCAGAGAGTAAGAAGCAAGCACTGGCAGAAGCAAGAGACCCGTTGCTGTCCACCGTTGAAACTTACTTTCCAGAACCAACGCGCTCTTCCAGTTCAAAGATGGTCTCTGGATCATTTCCAAGCTGAACACCTTCAAAGAGAGGATCCAGTGATGAAGGAGAGGCAGCCATTTCAGAGGTGATAAATCCGTTTCGGCCAAGCGAACTGAATTGTTGCTTCGAAAATCTCTCCTTCATTCCTCACTATTAATGCCTCCAAAGAAAGCGTCTGGCGGAAAGGCGAAGGAAACTGAAGGTGAGGAACGCAGCAATGAACCGTTTCATACTGACAGTTGTGGGCAAATTCAAAGCACCTCCAGCAAAGGTTGGAACTTACATATTCCCTGACACTTCGCGATATGGTGAGGCTTCAATGTTTATCAATATCTCTAACTGCTTTTAGAGGGTGCGTACAAGGACGCAGAAGCTGGACAACCGATTATGCGACACGGGGAAGGAAACATATTTGTCCTGATTATGTTATAATGGAAACTGGGAAATGGACAAAATGAATGGAAGAGGTCGCCTGGAGTTCACAAGTGGTGCGGTATATGATGTGAGTGTGCTAAACCCCTTCCAATTTAGTTGATATGCGTCACAGGGATATTGGAAAGACAACAAATTTATGGGACAAGGAACATACTCATGGCCTGATGGATCTCAACTTACAGCTGAATGGGAACGTACGCGAGTCAATGGGCCAGGCAAGTTTACAGACAAGGATGGCCAGAACTGGATTGGAATGTTCTCTCGTGGTTATGGAGCCTCTTTATCAGCCGAGATTCAATAAAATGTATACACAACGATCAATTTTCAAGTTTTTTGTTCAACAAGGAAAAGTACCAACAAAACGTCTCAACAATTAAACCCCTTAGCTTTGAGCCTCAGCCTCATCAGGCTTCTCCTCAGCCTTGTCCGCCTCTGCTAAGATGTATGACATAAGTCAAAGATCAGTAATCATATACACAAATAATTTTGAAAATTACGCACCATCGGTCAGATCAGAAGTCCAGAGGGTCAAGTTGTCACGGAGGAGCTGCATGATCAAGGTAGAGTCCTTGTAGGACTCCTCGCTAAGAGTGTCGAGCTCGGCAATAGCGTCGTCGAAAGCCTGCTTGGCCAAGTGGCAAGCACGGTCTGGGGAGTTGAGGATCTCGTAGTAGAACACGGAGAAGTTCAAGGCAAGTCCAAGACGGATTGGGTGGGTTGGAGCAAGCTCGGTGGAAGCAATGTCGGTGGCGGCCTTGTAAGCTTCGTGGGCGTGGCCGGCAGAGTCCTTTCGCTTGTCACCAGTGGCGAACTCAGCGAGGTAACGGTGGTAGTCTCCCTTCCTGAATAGTAAAGTCAGTCTCCCGTCTAGGAAAATGTTGGGTATTTACATCTTGTAGTAGAAGACCTTAGATTCACCAGCCTCAGCAGCTGGGATCAAGTGCTCATCAAGAACGGCAAGGATGTCAGAGCAGACATCTTGGAGCTCCTGCTCGATCTTGTTACGGTATGCCTTGATCTTAGCAACCTGTCCCTCGTTACCCTTGATCTCCTCCTTCTGCTCGATGGAAGAGACAATTCTCCAGGAACCACGACGACCTCCAATAACGTTCTTGTAGGCGACAGACAACAAGTTGCGCTCCTCAACAGTGAGTTCAACGCCCAACTACATAAAAACCGCCCCTTTTAGCCTCTCATCCCACCAAAACCACTAAAAAACACGCTTACCTTAGCAACTTCCTATATAACGCGAAGAGAATGAAGGAGACTGTTGGTTAGTGAAATTTTTCCCCTAGACTAGACACCCTCATGATAACAGTAAGGGAGGTGAAGGGGAGTTGCGTCACGAACCTTCATGAAAGTAACCATCTCTATTAATTACATAAGATGTGATTAGCAAGAGTTAAGTACGAAGAGAGAGTGATGATGCCCAACAAATTGGAGGTCAAAATGAGGGTACATCCACTCAAAGGGATCAAACAACGCACCATCGTAACGCTCAGCCTGCTCGGCGAGCTTGGCCATGTATACTTGGTCTTCACGTGGGGCAGCTGACAAAGAGAAAGAGAAGTGGTCAGTGAGTCAATTCATTGCATATTTTGGAGCAAAGCGGGGCGGGTGGAGCGTCAAAGAGCCCTATGAGCCTAATGATTCGACAGAGCAGAGCTAGCAGAGCCCGGTCCATACACGTCCTCCTCCTAAGCCCTCTCCCGATATCATCCAATTATGAATTTTTAAGAGGACCTCGGAAAAATGAGGATTGCGATGTGGAGCTGATCAGCCGCCCGATTTCATCGCGCCAGAGGGATCCTGGACCCAGACAGTATTGCGGGATAGTGCGACAGGAGGGGGATCAATCGGGTGGCCGGGTGGTGGGGAAAGGGTAGGGCAACACACCCATTGTTCAGTTTTTCGAAACTTTTTCACCAGTCCACGCACACTGGTCTCCCAATTCCTTCGCTCGCATTCCAAGCAGCATTATCCTCTGGTACGTAACATCATGCTTGCTATTTTTATTATTGGAAAACCGGTAGTACCAATATCCTTGCACCCATCACTTGTTTGAGTCAATCCAGAAGGCATTCACGGCAAACAACACTGCTGGACAATAATCCTTGTCTCCCAATAGCAGCTGTAAATTCTCTTCCAATTGATCGTCTGCGGCTCCACTGCTGTTGTTTGCGGCGCCACCGAGCTTAGCATAATGCAAGTTAATTGCATCGCGGAGCTTCTTTTCGTTTTGCTTTGGCTTCAACTGTATAAACAACTGTAAGATTTGTTTCCTCGATGTTAAATTGCATTGCCCTACCTTGATGACCATGGGCTGAAAATCGGGCGGCAATCCGTATCGTAAAATAGACTCAACATATACTCGAAGCACTTTGATATGAATCCAGCATGAAAAAACTTCACCAAAGTTGGTTTTGCAAAGACGGAGGAGCGTAGTCTGTCAAAGGGTGTTAAAAGATAATCGCAAGTGACGGAAGACAAACCCATTGCTCCTTTTCAGCAGCCCCGGCTTCAGCAAGCGCCTTCTTTTCCATAGCCATTTGCTGTTCGTTCCACTTGAAATCGCGAACAATAAATCTGTATGTCCTATCAGTACCTACAACAAATCCTTAAAAACTTACTTTTCGCTTCGGGCTTTTGCGTAAACTCGTCCAAAACTCTTTGAAACAATGTAACCGTGAATAAACTGTATTCTTCGTCGTCAGCGATCTTCCTAGAAACAATAGTTTTAGTCAAATCACTAAAAGTATTACCTGTACTTACTGGGAAGAACGCGGAACCACCATTTGAGTAAGCGATTCGTATCCATTCAACCACTCCTTCTCCAAAGCTCTACCAAATGAATTATTAGCCTTTCGTCCGCGTTGCCAAACGCTTACTTTGGAACAGCAACAAGGACAGTAATCAAATACTCAGAATCCAGCACAAAATACTCTTTCTTGACGATGTCATTCAGGCTTTTGATGGAGAGGTTTCCGCTGCACGATATCAAGAATTCGATTCACATCGTTAGAACGGGCTGCCTCTTCAAATACGACTCCTTACGTCTGCTTTCTCTGCATTCCAGAGAGTGAAGTTTTGACTGTGGAATAACTTTGCATCTTGTTCTTCATGAGGGTTTCAATTGAGTTGACTTCCTGTTTTTCACTAGCACATCAGACTCATGCCCTATCCCGACTCCAGCAAGGGGACTCACTTGGCTAATCAGATCCGTAAGTTCGCGCAGACTTTTGTCGGTTCTGTATTTCATCGTGTTCCAAGTGAAGGCCTTGAGGTACTGGTCGATCGATTCTACAAAACAACCTCAGCCTTCATCCATTCTATCCTTGTAATCCGCGTATTAAGGTGTGACTTACTCTCGTTGACGGAGAGGTTGTTTCTCCATTGGTCCATGTCATTGTTCAAAAGGGCCCTCAGGTTGTCTCCAATCTTCATCGTCACAGACTCAAACGTGGCATCAGCCTTGACCAAGTCATCGGATAGAAGCACTAAGGTATCCAAGGTCCCGACCTTTCGAGGATAAGCGTTGAAGTTGAGCTGGTTGAGGGTTAAATACCTTGAAGTCAGGCAAGTTGAATGGAAATATTTCAGCGAGGTCCTGGTTTCGGGACGCGATCTTGTCGCGTAGTTTTGAGACGGTGTCGTTCTTGGTTGGGTCTGGAGGTGCGGAAAGAAGCCAGAACATCGTTGCTTTCTCACTTGTTTTTTTCCGAAGTTCTGTGCCGCCATGCCTCAGCCAATATGAAATGTTTTCAGATGAAAGCCTATGCAGGACTCTTAATTAACACTGTAATGGTTATTCTTGTTGTTTGTGGGATGTTCAGTTTTAGGCAACAGGTATATGAATGGCTTCATTTTCAATTAGAATATGATCAACGAAATCGATGTACGAATTTATCAAATGGCACGAAAAGGTTTGAATCGGTTTTGCTGGAATTCCATTCGTTCCACCAAAAGAAGCCCAACAAAAAGAAGTTTACAAACTGATGCTTCTCTTGAGTTTGGTTCTAATACCCTCATTCGTATTTGCTCTGGCAAAGCTGGAACCTGCGGATGGAAAGTTGATTTTTGGGGCTTGGTTTGATTCCTCCACGGGACCAGTTTCAGGCGGCGAAACAGCGGCAAGTTTCAACAAGAAGATAGGCTTCAACACCGGCGTATTTCAATCATATCAACATCTTCCACCAAATCCGCCTGTCGATGGGCCACCTGACTATGACACAAGTAATCACAATCCAGACGGAACAGTCAACATGAAGATATTTGACGATGGAACTGACGCCGCCATATTCTTGACGATTTATCCAAACTCGATTAATGTTGAAGACAAGGATATTCAGGCGCTCGCTACTCAGTGCCAGTCAATTACTGTGAGTTTTGTTTTGGTCTTGGCGTTTTTAAACGACAAATAGAATACCACGGGACGCAATTTATTCATTCGCTTTGCACCTGAAATGAATGGCCATTGGTTTCCTTATTCAGGGGACACAGCTGCGTATATTGCCCTTTGGAGGAAGGTTTACACTGCCATCAATGCGGTTGCTCCAACAGTGGCGATGGTCTGGTCTCCAAACACTGATACAAGTGATGGACAGTTTCCTTACGCGCCATATTGGCCTGGCGAAGACTATGTTGACTGGGTTGGACTTTCACTATGTGAGTACTTTTCTCCCAAGCTGTCGCAAACGGATTACTCACCAACAAATCAACAGATTGGAAAGGATACGAAAACAATTACCCTCTTTCTTTCATGGTCAACTCTCTATGCCCAAGTGATTACACGGCACAAATGATGGACTCACAAGGACCACAAGGAAGCAAGACCTCATTTTACCAAGAATATGCTGTAAAGTACAACAAACCTTTTGTCATCTCAGAAGGAGGAGGCGCTTTTCAAATTGCGAAAAGCTTGAATGGTGTCAGGTCCGAAATCGATGCGGGACCAGGACGTACCGCCATGGTCATGTCCTTCTGGAGCTCCAACATTTTCAATCCCGCGTTCCTGGCGAAATATCCCAAATTTAAAATGGCAATATCGTTTGAAATTTGGAAAAAGGAAGCTGAACAGGCTTATATGACTGAACGCGATTTCCGAATTATTGGAGATGATGCCACAGCTGCTGCTTTCCATTCAGAAATCCAAAAGTTGGATACGGCTGGTGTTGTCATTTGGGGACAAAAACCAAAACCCACAACCACAACCACAACTGCTGTTGCTGCTGTTTCTCCTACTTTTTCGATTGTGGTCACTCAAGTACCTCCGAATAAGAATGTCGCCACGGAAAAAACGTCGAATTCATCAACGAAAAATATTGTTTCTGCCATGTTGCTTTTGTTTATCACATTACTTCTCAAAGAAATGATACATAATTGAGGTGTTTATATTTATCGGCGTTACTAAACGACAGACAACGAATAAATACGAGGATATGAGTAAAATTTACGGTTATTTGATTGGTTTTAGATATCAGCTGCTGGAGGAGCATCGGCCTCCATTGGTTTGCCACTCGCAGCTCTGGATGCTGCCTTCGAGAGTGGATTTGCTGTTTCTTTGTTCAATACAGATGGAGGAACTCCTGCAACTTCTCCTCCAAATACAACACCAATCTCACGCTCAGCTGATGCAGGAGAATCGGAACCATGGACAGCATTCAAAGAACCGTCTGTTCCAAACAGGGCACGGATTGAGTGAGGAGCAATTTCGCGAGCCTTGTTTGAATTAGTTGGGCCGGCCAGGTTTCTCCATTCTTTGACGGCAGCTGGCTTTTCCAGAACTAAAGCATAAATGGGAGCACTGTAAAAACAAAAATTGAGTACTGAAATATTCAAAATCAAAGATCGTTTACCTGCTCATCCAAGTCGTCAACTCTTCATAGAAGCCTTTCCCTTCGTGTTCCTTGTAAAACTCCGCAGCCTTTTCCTTGTCGAATGACACTTCACTCTCCTTTACAATTGTGAAACCAGCCTGCTTGATTCTCGCAACGATTTCCTCTTTCTTGGCAGGGTATACATCGGGCTTGATGAGAGCCAGTGTACGTTGAAGGTCAGGAGTAGGAGAAACCTCTGACCCAAACACAACCCCGATTTCACGAGCCGCAGATGCAGGAGAGTCCGAACCATGCACAGCATTCAACGAGCCATCTGTTCCAAACAATGCGCGAATACTTTCTGGATGCTCTTCACGAGCCTTGTTAGAGTTGGTAGGTCCCGCAAGAGCCCTCCACCCCTTAATAGCCCCACTCTTCTCCAACACAATCGCATAAATTGGCGCACTGCTCATCCAAGTCGTAAGTTCCTCATAAAACCCTTTCCCAAGATGCTCTTTGTAAAACTCTGCCGCCTTCTCTTTATCAAACTGAACTTCCCGTTCAACTACGACCGTGAACCCATCTGCTCGAATCTTTTCCATTATTTCATCTTTCTTGGCGGGGTATACGTCGGGTTTGATTAACGCAAGCGTTCGTTCGACTGGAGGGAACGCGTTTTCAGCAGAAATGGCGGCTGCAGCGGCTGCGAGTTCTTTTCGCTGGTTTTCTAGTTGTGTGACACTTGCGCGTAATGCGGCTGTTGCTAAGTTGTTCTTGGAGCCAACGAGGGAAGCGGTGCGTGACGCCATTGGGGTCTTGAAGATTGAGTTGAGGGAAGCTTGGTGGTTTAAGAAGTGAGGGAAGAACGAGTGTAGCTGGTCAATTGCGAGTTGGAGTGTTGGGGAACCGTGAAGTCCGTTGTTTGTTGCATCAATACCGTATTGAGCTCGGAGTCTATAGTATTGCATTAATAACTGAAGGAACCATAATAAATGTTTTACTTACGACATTGGGAACATTGTTCGTGCAACCTCTGGATCACTTGGACCCAGCATTTCATTCCACCCTTCGACGACATTTTCTCCCTTCAACATCATGCAAAGAACAGGCGCACTATTTAACGTCAATTAAAACACTTACACTACTTCCACTAAGTTTCCACGAACTCACCTTGTCAATACATTCACACTCTCTTCAAACAACGGAGTCTCCAAAAACTCAATCGACAACTCTTGTGCGCGATCTGTGTGCAACAGCAGTTCCTCACGCTTGACAACTTGATATCCTCTAGCAACAATTTTTGCAATAATCTGATCAACTTTGAGCATAGCGTTTGGTTTAATGACAGCCAACGTCTTTTGTGGGAGTCCCGATCCACGGGATGCTTGTGGAGATGATGGGGGCGTGAAATCGAGGGTTGTAAATTGCTGGTCTGATTGAAATATGAAAGCAAGTTCGCGGGCTGCTGAGAGGGGTCCGTCTGAAGCGTGGAAGGTGTTGATGAGGCGGTCTTGGCCGTACATCCCACGCAATCTGGAAGTGTTAAGTGAGAATGTAGCAAGTGATATGAAGAACTTACGATTTGGGAGAATCCTTTTTGGCGTCTTTTGGATCTCTTGGACCAACCACATCTCTCCAAGCTTGAATGGCATTTACTTTCGAAATATCTAAAACCAGCACCGGTGCACTTTTACAAAAAATGTCAGTTTACGGTACCTTTCCTTTCTAACCTGAACTCACCAAGAAATGTAATCCTGCAACCGATCGTAATAATCCATCTTTTCGCTTTCTTTGTACAGCTCAGCAGCTTGCTCCTTACTCAGCCATATTTTCTTAACGCTGTGAACCTCAAAACGGTGATGATATAGCATTGCCATAACTTCTTCAATAATTCCTGGAGCCATTGCATCTGGTTTAAGCATGGCCAAGGTATGCTCAACAGGACCCGAGCTTGAATCAGCTTCAGTGACGATAGGTGAAGATTCAATTACTTCATGAGAAATGGAGGTTGGTGCAATAGGAGCAGCAGGTAAGTGTGATGATTCTGCGGCAGGAGCGGAATGAGATGAATCGATTGCCGACGGATCGGCGTGGAGAAATGTGGCTATTGGGTTGGTCCGTTCGTCCAATAACACCTATTCAAAGCATTAACGCTGGATGTAGGAATTGTTTTGAATACCTGTGGGTGTGGCTGTCCAGCAAGTTCTAGCGCGACATGCTCCTTAATGACTTTTTCAATTAGTGGAGCGTTTGCTCCACGGACTATATTGACCAATACTCGATTCTGGTAAGTAGAAGTGTTACAGAAACTGATAAAGCCACGAATAACGAACCACAAAAAACATAAAGTTGGGACAAGATTGATTTCTGAAATTTTCAAGGCAGTCGATTGTGTCTGCAACGGCCTGTCCATTGCGATTAATCCAAGTCTTCATTGCAAGTAATATGTTGATGAAGTTACCCGGAAGTACGTGATTTTTTCACCATGTTCTTGCTTGAGTCGTTTGAAAATAGCAGTCATTGGTTCACAATGGCCCGCCCATTTGGCTATGACAAAGGTTGAGTGTTTGTTTTATATTGGAAGTTATGACAAGAACTCACAGTAGACATCTACGACTGGAAGGAAGGAGAAAGAGAAAGATTAATCAACAATAACGTATTTAATATGCAATGAACTGCACTTTTAACGCCAGGTTTCGAGAGCAACGCCAAGAACTCTTCATCAGTTGACGCAAGGGCAATAACCTCGGCTCGTCCTCTTCCTTCAGCCATATTTAAGTCTTCTTGTGCGTAGGAAGTGGGATCAGGAAGGGCTGCAGTATGTAGTGTGTTTTCTAGAACGTTGTTGGTTGTAGTTGATACAGCTGGTTGCTTTTGCGAGGTTCCAACGTAGACTGCGACGAAGACAGGAACAAGAACAAGAGCGAGAAGCAAGAACTTTCTTGCGAGTGAATGGGATTTTCGCTCGGCCATCGTTTGTTTGGGCGATCTGCTTTGACTTTCACGATTGATTCCAAAACAGGTTGTGCTTTCTCCATACCGCATTCACAAGTGACAACAATTAGGCCATTGTCGACGGCACTGCGACAGTGGAAGGTGTTTGAAGATATCATAAAATACAGGGATTGCCTGGGTGTAAATGATTGAATTGTATTGCGACAAGTGCAAATGGAATTAGGTTGGAATATCAATTTCATTAAAAGATTCTTACAATATGATCCGATAAGATTAAAGTTGCGATTGAAGTTGAAGGAGAATGTATGACGGGATTCCTCAACTTTCTTTCCCCACAACCAACAACCTCCAACCACCTTCACACTCTCCGCACCGCCACCAATCCAACCATCCGAATGCCGCCCTCCTCCTTCGAAATCAGCAAATCACCCACCGCGTCGAAGAGCGAGGCAGCCACGACCGAGCACGCGCCGACCCCGTCAAACTTGAACCAAACAACAACCACCTCAAACGCAGCCACCACCCGCGCATCCACCACCGCAAATTCAGCCAATCCCGCACCAACTCAGAATTCCTCAGCCACAAACACGCACGAATTCCAAGCCACGCCCACGCCACCGACAATGACCATCTCGCTCTCCCGCCGAATCGTAAAACCATCTCAATCAATCAAGGAAAAGTCGCGAAGACTTCTGTCGCTGCTCGAACCAGAAACAGACATCGACAAGGACAACAACGTGTCCTCGAATCGTTTCAAAAGCTTGTCGCGAACTGGTGCCACAACAACTACAACTGCTACTGAAAACCATACAAGACAATCATCAACAGGCCTGTCAACTGCAGATGCAAATGATGATGTGGTTGTGGTTTCTGTGAATCTGCTGAATGATTCTAAACCTGTCTGTCTCGAACCTGATTCGTATTCTTCTGATGCAACTATTATGGAATCTCACCAGGAAAAGTCTTACACGTCCTTCTTTTCTGAGAAATCTTTGTGCGCTGTCTACACGTGTCCTGTGTGCTGGGAATCTCGGTCGAGTCAAGAATTAGTTGTTATCGGCGATTGTGGTCGTAAGTGCACTTTTGCCACATGCCCGGATTTACCACTATTTTTCTTCGTCTAACTGTCATGAATCCATTCCAGACTCTTTCTGCTACCACTGTCTCCAAGAATGGTCCTCTAAATCATCTGAATGTCCGGTACGCCTCTTGCCTTCGTTTTTCAGTCCTCTCACCCTTTCTAACAAATTATTCAAAAGTACTGCCGCCACGAATTTGATACCAAAGTATGCATCCTTCGAATCAAGAAGGCTAAATTATCGTTTTTGGCCTCAAAAGTCGTTCGTCGTGTAACTTCAGTGTTTCTCAATGTCGGTGCCCGTGTTGGTTCAAAGAGTTTGAGTAGTCCTGCTGCATCAGTTGTATGTAAAGATTCGTTTTTGGAAGATGAGAAACGGGCGTTGGCTGCACTCCAACAAAGGAGCGTATCTCAAGATGGATTTATGGGTTGGATTCGGGCGCGGAGGACACATGATTGAGTGTTGAGAACTGATTTGTGGTGGTTAAGCTGGATTTATTTATTGATGGAGAAGAGAAGATTGCGTTTCTGCTTGTTTGCACTATTTGTTCTTTTATTTGGAAGTGCTCTCTTTTGGAATAAAGTGTATGTTCGATTTAAATTTCGAGAATGCAAACGGAAGCACTCGGATCTTCTTGCATCTCCCCATAGTTGCATTGCCAAGACCTCCGAACTCTCCTCCCAATTGATGCAATTCATCCCTCTGGCTGACCCATGAAATAAAGCGCTCAAGCCATGTTGAAAGGCGGATCCACGATTTTAAATATCTCCGTTCGCTATAAAAAGTGGTTCATTCCGCTTGTTGGAAACCAAAAAAGATCTCACAAGATGACCTGGAACAAGAAGACTGAGATCGTCACAACCACCACCACCGTCTCCAAGGCGGATTCCACTGTTACCACCGAGAACAAGACCACAACCACAAGTTTCTATGAAAGCTTCTTTGGAGGTGATTTCAGGTTTTCCTTGTTCCGGTTTTTGCTCACCCACTTCCGCCCTTAGTCCCTCGCCCACGACCCCAAGATGACTTGTACGCCCACGTAAACAGCGAATGGTTGAACGATCCTTCCGCTGTCATTCCGCCAGAGGTTAGTTGCTCCCTTGAATTGCTTGGATCCGTCATCCCATCAAATTGACGCCACCTGAACATCATCACTAACTTATTTCAAATACAGTACTCTACATGGGGAGCCTTCATGGCCCTTCGCGATGAAAGCTTAAAGAACCAGCTTGTTCTCCTTAACGAGATCGCTGCCAAGTCTGAACGGACTCCTGAGGAAGAGAAGTTGTACGCCATCTGGTCTGCCTCTTTGAAGCGCTTTGAGGATTGGGAGAACGGAGTTGGCTCCTATGCTCCTATTACTGAAGGTCTTGCCATCATTGGTGAGCACTTGGATGGCGACGATATTAAGTTGGCTGCATACTTTGGGCTTTCTCACAAGTTGGATTACGAATATCCTCTCTCCTTTAACGTCATGGCCTCGGTCCAAGACTCCAAGAACGAGGTTCTTTGGCTCAATCCGTCTGGCTTGTCTCTCCCCTCCCGAGACTACTACTTTGACGACAAGTTTGAGGAGAAGCGTGCCTGGTTTTTGGAGCACCTCAAACGTGTGGCTGAATTGGTTGGAGAGGAAAAGCTGGTTCCTGGGTTCGCTGAAGCTGTCGTTCGATTTGAGACAAAGTTGGCTTACATTCAGATGAAGAGCCACCAGCAAAGGGAGTACTCCAAGTATTACACCATCACTACTCTTGATGACATTGCAAGTGGTATCAATGCATTGGCTAGCTTAGATGACAAGCTTGCGAACTATAATGAGGAGGAGAAGGAGGTGATTGTGGAAGATGCTTCTCGTGAGCGAATTGCTGCATTCTTGGACGCCTTGATCACAAACCTCAACGTCCGTGAAGCTTTGGATGCCAACTATGTCAAAAACTACCCTGAGGGAACTGAAAGTCCCTACCGCGTGATTGTGACTGATGGAGATTTCTTCCGTCGTGTCTTCTCTATTCTCTTTGCGGACGAGAACCGCGACGATCTCAAGGCGTACCTCCAATACCAACTCATCCTTGGAGCCTCGAAGTTTACTACTCGTGCTTTGGATGAAGAAGTGTTCGATTTCTTCAAGCGCAAGTTGGGTGGTCAAAAAGAACAGCAGAGCAACGAGAAGCGTTCAGTTGAACTTGTCAACTCCTGGACTGGATTCCTTCTTGGTCAAGTGTACGTTGATCGCTACTTCTCCATCAACGACAAGCAACGTGTCCATGATATGATTATTGAGGTCGCCGATGTTATGGCCGATTCTATCAAGCGCAACGACTGGCTGACTGCTCCAACCAAAGAGGCTGCTCTCGCAAAACTTGCTCGTTTCACTCCAAAGATTGGTTTCCCAGACAAGTGGGAGTCTTATGACAAACTTGTAATCAACCCAGAACTTTCGCTTTGGGAGATTAACAAAGCCGTCAAGATTTTCACTTACCAGACTAAGTTCTTGGAGAAAGTCAACGGACCTGTTGATTTGACTCGTTGGTTCATGTCTCCACAAACTGTGAATGCCTACTTCAACCCTCTCCAGAACGAGATTGTCTTCCCAGCTGCGATTATCCAGCCTCCATTCTATGCCAGCACTATTGACAAGGTTGCTTTCAAGTTGGACGATGCTGACCGTGCTTTGGTTGGAGACGATGAGCTTGTTTTGGATGCCGTCAACTTTGGTGGAATCGCTGCCGTTATTGCCCACGAAATCACACACGGTTTCGACGACCAAGGACGCAGATTTGACAAGAACGGAAACATGAATGACTGGTGGAGCGAGGAAGACGCTGCCCTTTTCCAAGCCAAGTGTGACTTGATGTCCAAGCAGCCATGGTCATTCACCGAGCCAGGTACCGGTAAAGTTCACCACATGAACCACAAGCTCACAATGGGAGAGAACTTGGCTGATTTGGGTGGTATCAGTCTTGCTGTTCAATCCCTTGCCAGACGTATCGAAAAGCGTTTCGGAAACGATGTTGTGAAGCGCAATGCATTGTACAGAACTCTTTTCTACTCTTGGAGTGTGATTTGGCAGTTCAAGGGAACTGATGAGGCCATCGTCAGCAGAATTGCTACTGACCCCACGCACCAGCTCCATACCGTGGAAACTTGGCCAAGAACATTCAACAGTTCTACGAAGCGTTTGATGTCAAGGAAGGTGATAAGATGTACATTCCTCCAGAAGATCGTGTTGTTATGTGGTAAATTGCTAGAAATCTCAATAAATCTATGTTACAAACTTAACGAGTCCCCATTACCGCTGTCTGTGAGAAAAATTGCCAATAAACGCAGAATTTTCGTGGATGTAGGCGCATGACCGTTGTATTTTCAACCACGGTGCTTGGGCTTGTGAGTTTTCATCAGCATTTTGTCAGCAATTTGAGCGCTACCCTCAAAAGCGTTGCCTCCTCCCAAGCTTTTCAACAACTCAAAATGCAAGCATACGTTCTCACTCAATACGGTCCAGCCAAAGACTCTCTTACTCTCAGCACAGTCCCAAAGCCTACTGCGACAAAGAACCATGTCCTGATCAAAGTCCAAGCTGCAGGCCTCAACGCTGCAGACTGGCATTTGACCCGAGGGACCCATACTTAATCCGTTTGATGACTGGCGTCTCTCGGCCAAAGGCGAACCTCCTCGCTGGTACTGCCCTCTCTGGAACAGTCGAGGAAGTTGGGCCAGATTGCACACTGTTCAAGGTTGGTGATCAAGTCATGACAGAGCCTGGACTTTCCATCCTCGGCGCCTTTTCCGAATACGTGAGCGTACCTGAAGATATGGTTTGTGAAAAGCCAGTGAAACTGTCTCTTGAGGAAGCTGCCGCCATTCCTGTCTCGGGAACCACGGCTTACCAAGCCATTCACAAGTTTGCTAAACTCCAAGCCGGTCAGAGCATTTTGATTAATGGAGCTTCAGGTGGAGTTGGGACAGCAGCTGTACAAATTGCGAAAGCTGTTGGAGCGGATGTGACAACAGTCACAAGTGGCAAGAATATGCCTCTCATGAAACAGCTTGGCGCAGATTTCACTATCGATTACAAGACGCAAGATTTTACACAAATGGATAAAATGTATGACTGTGTCCTTGATATTGTAGGCACAGCTTCCATTTCTGCTTGTTGCAAAGTTATCAAGCCGGATGGTATTTATGTATCTGCTGGAAGTCTTGGATCGGGAATGTTGATTGGAAATATTGCAGACGTCCTTGGATGCAAGATGAACCCTTTCAAGTCACGCCGAGTTGAACTGGCGATGAATACACCTTCCAGGGATGCTTTACGTGAGGTTAAGGAGTTAGTAGATGCCGGAAAGCTTAAGATGGTGATTGAAAAGCGATTTGACTTCAATCATGTTAAAGATGCAATGGAGGTTTTGGAAGCTGGCCATGTTGCAGGAAAGATTATTGTACGCGTTTCCAGTTGACCATTCTTTTAATATATCATTTATGTCGTATATTTGAATTTTAAACAAAAAAAAAATGAAGTTCTCTGTTTACTCTTTCACATCACAAATCAATTACATATCTTCAACCCAGAAAGGCAACACACGAGTGAGATACCTCATAAACTTCCAGATTCCAACTTGCAGTTCAAGATTTCCTGCCGCATCCTCTCCTCTCTCAGGAAATGCGATTCCAACACCATATAATCCATTTGCAATCCGTCCCATAGTTGCATCATACTTGTCTAGCTCTACACCCTCCACAGCGACAGGTTCTCTTTCAAATCCAATTGCATAGATGCATTTGGTCAAGTTTTTCAAAGCATGCGATTCATCCAAAGAACCAGACTTGACTCGAACAAGATTCCTTGGAAGGCCGTCACCCATCAGGTTTGCTTTCGCCCACTTGGCAGTATCGCCTTTGAGTCCCGTGGAATCGTTGATGAATCTCCCGCTGGTAGGATCCAATTCGGCAAAAATGAGAGTTTTACAACCTTGCATGTACCAAATGACAAAAGATCGCGTACAATCATGATGGCAGAGTGAGACGAGCCGTAGACAGCGATCGTGTCTGTTTCTGTGACACAAGCACGTAGACTATTGATCTGAAGTGCCGTTTCAAGAGGTATGGTTTTCTTGGCGTCTGCGTTTTGAAGCGTCTTTGGTCTGGATCCAGTGGCAAGGACAACTTTTGTGGCTGTAAGAATATTTAAAGTCTGGTCATTCCCTTTAAGAGACAGCTGCCATCCTGAGTTGTCATGACACTGTCGAATCAATTCAACAGTTCCCACAAACGATTCAACCTTGCTTCGCAACGTTTCCGTAACCTTGATCAGAGGCGCCGTTGCGAGTTCAAGCCGACAGGTTGATTCAGGTGGTAGTCTAAACAACTCATAAGTTCCTTTTTCCTTTTCGATGTTCACATCGATTCCAAAAGCCGGCGATGCAGCCAAGAAGTCGATAAACAGCTGGACGGATGTGTTTGAGGACACACAGCCCCACTTGAGCCCGAAGAAACCAACGGAAAACAGCGGGTCAATCCAAATGATCTGGTTGCTGGTGATCCCTGCATCAAGGAGCTTTCCCACAGCTGCGATTCCTGCAGGCCCAGCACCAATCACGGCCCATTGATACTCGGTCTTGTTGCTTGACGATGGCATTACTTGTGAACGGTGTGTGAATACTTTCTACGCTGGTCAGACCACGTTTTTTGCCTTTTTGTGAGGGTGGAATCATGTGATTCACCCGAATCTCTCCGACAAAACAGGGAAATCATTCGAAGACGTTGCCAGTTTCCCAAAGTCTTGGTACGAATTCAACGGTCACTGTTTATTTCAAAGGAGCGTGCTAAGCTTTTGAATTTCTTTTGTGATTTCAACTTCACGTTGTTCAATTACGCCTTCCTCAGTAACTCGATGCAACATTTTCAATAACGCTTTCACTGAATCAAGGATATAATCCCGAGTCAGACAACCATCTACACCCATCGCATCCTTAGAAGTGATTTCTAGAATTTTTGACTCTATCGTTGAATCGCACTCCATAATATATCGAATGATTACAGCTTTAGCTACAATCGAAGGCGGCAGTAAGTTGGGCAGCGATCTGTGAGGAAATGTGAGTGTTTTCGCCTTATTGAATAATGTTACTCATACTTTGTAAGTAAGCCATAAATCCCTTCAAGTGGTATGACTTGAGACAGCGAAGTATGTTCTTCCCAGGCAAACTTCGAAGAAGCAAGCCATGAAGATGTAACTGCAGGTGCATTCGTAATGAGTTCCTATTTTGAGAAACAAGAGTTAGTAAAATATCAACATCAGATGAAAGAGATACATCAACTACCAGGGGTTCGGTGCCCTTTCTCGACGCCAATAACCCTTCAAGCAAAAGACATGACGCATCCTCTAATATGTTCCATCCAATACTCCTTCACACTCACAAAACCTATCCTCCCAGAACCGAGTGTCTTCCGAAACTTTAGCTCCAACAGACCACAAACACTGTCCAGGCAACATATACATCACATTGAAAAATATCCGAAACCGATCCACCCCAAGAAACTTGAACGCCAAACCCGGACTCCACGTTTTCTTCATTTCTTCCTCAGCACAAAGCCATGCCTCAGTAAGCGCATTACAAATCAAAACAGCTCCTTCCCTGTCACAGCTGTTTTCCCACCCCCGTGTCTCAATCCACAAGAGTCCATCGCAAACTCCTTTGATAACCGCACTCCACTGCGCCACACATTCCCCATTGCTTAAAAACTGAGTAACAATTCGTTTGATGTAACGGGCTCTTGAAAACGTGGTCATTCCACTGTCACGCAAACACGTGACTTCCCAAACTGTCCATTCGCTTGCGTCATTGTACGCAATACTTCTTAAAACACCGTTTCTCCGATCTCGGATTATACCAACGCGTTTTTTGAGGTGGGGTACAAAATCGGTTAAAGATGTCAAGACCTGAATCTCATGTTTCTTCCAATCACTGCTATGCTGGTCGTTCCATGGCCTTGTCTCCACAATTTGTAAGAATGTTGTGACAGCAGTGTCCATGTGGATGGGGCAATCGACGAGAGTATACCGGATAAGGAAAAGGTAAGCTGTTGGGTATGCTTTGTCTTCCTCCTTGTTGCTAGTATGGTGGTGAAAGTGGGACGAAGAAAGCCAAACTCCAATGTGAAATAACACACGAGCAAGAACAGCAGCTTGGTCATCCGACAGCTTCGCGACGCCATAAAATAGTGAAAAGAGCCGTAACACCAACGTCGGGAGACATGACTGCAGTAGTGTAGCGATAGCCTGAACAACCCGTGAGATTCGATCTTCCTTCTTGTGCCCACTTCCAAACAGCCGAATGGAGTTGAGTAAAGAATCCACGACAGCAATCGTGGCAGTATTACAAAACAAGTTCTGGCATTCAAAGTCTCCAAACTTGTCAATTTGCAGACAAAAGTCGAGATGAGAGGCGGGACTTTGAATAACGCGTGAATCTGTCTAAACAGCGTTTTGATACCTTCCAGGCAGTCTGTTCAAATGCTTCGTCAACTGACTCGTCTAGCTCGGCGTATAACTGAATAGCGGTTTCAAGGCGAGTTTTCAGGTCGGATAGATCGGTTAGTGAGATGGGCTTGTCACCGGTTTGCAAGTTTTCAGCGAGTGTTGCAGCATGGGTTGCTAAAAATGAGGCAGGGACACGGCCAGCTTTACGGAGGAAGTCAAAAAGAGTTTGTTGTTGTTTCCACTGTGTATCAGTAGTTTCATTCACGCGTTTCATGAGTCGTGGGAGAAATTGTGTCTTGTACCTGATACAAGTTCAGAACTTGTTTAAAGTAGAGTCGGTAAGTGACTTACCAGGCGTCATTAACAAGAATCTCCATGAAAAGACTCTTTGGAACTGCCTTCTCTCCATTCGCAGTGAATTCGTCCATAAATCTCGAGAAGGCCAACCGCTTCCCATCAACTATACCGACTTCCACAAGTTTCGACTGATCCAAATCAGATACATCAGCGAGATGTAGTTTAATGTCTGAGACAAGTTGTTTGAAAGCTGGTAAATTTCTGACGGCAAGGAGTGTTGCACAATTAAAGTCTGAGGGACAAGAAAGATATGTTGACTGGAATAGAGACGCAATGAACTGAATAGATCTTCGGGTCGTTGAATTCAATGTTCTCGCAAGCCATATATGGTAAAATTCTTTGGTACCGCCCGCCTGAATATTCCATTTATCCAACAAAAACAAACACGATAGCCCAAAAAGAGTGGAAAGCCGGTCCAAGTCATTGATTCCAGTCTCGACACGAGTTTTAAAGAGATCAAGAACGGCTTGACCCAATGAGTGAGCACACGATACAAAAATCGAGAGCAAACGAGAGTGAGAACGCGAATGCAGATCCGCAAACAGGAACTGGACAATGTCGTTGAGGCCGGTTGGAGTTGAACATGCGATTGTCTTTACGATTCGCGATGTAGCGAGAGCGAAGGGTTCGTTTGGCAAGTCCAGCTTCGCATTCTTTAGCGCGAGCAGCAGAGCGCGTTCGGCGAGGGAGTCATCTGAGGCATCATCGAGAGAGTCCGAATGTGAAGTAGCAACGAGCGAGTGCAACAGAGTAAAGGCAAGCAGACTCCGATCGTCGCTGTTTCTGGCCGGTACTTGAAGCATTGCCTCGGCGACACTGGCCAAGAGTTGTTCCGATGTTGCCGCGAGTTGAAGGACAAGACGCGATGCGGACTTGCTCTCGTCGGCGGCGGCAACGAGCGCGGCAACAAGACTTGTGCTCGTGCGTGTCGAGGGCGAGGGCGAAGTGTTCGTTGCGGCCAAGTCCGATGCGAGAACTTGGTTTGTGTTGGTGGTTTGAACTGGTTTCGTTGATTCAAAAGAACACTCTCACTTGCACTGGCATCCGAATCACTCTCGCATATCTCTCTTACAAACGATGTGCGTACTGCGAGTAGTGCCTGGCTTACTTGCTCAAGAAGGGCGTGTCGTCCAACATCGTCTTTGGATTGGCACTTGCGTTCAAAAGTCCGAACTATTTCAAACATATTTCATGCGTTACCTTTAGCCAACACAACCTTCCCTCTCACACCAGCATACTTATTTATGCATCGGTTTACACACATCCCTTCAATGCTTCATAGCGAGCAAAAGTGGGCGGCAATGAGGAACGAATTGTCGCCCGCTGGAGCGAGCTTTTTAGGCCATGTTTGGGTGTGTTTGGAACAATATAGAATGATAGTGAGCAAAACTCGAATTTTTTCTCTGTCCCGATTTCAAAACTTTGCCACAACCTCACCCACCTAATAATCACCCCTTCCTGGAGAACTATGGCTTATTGGAAAGCTATGGAGCAGGAAAATCTATTGAGTTTATTTAAAAATCGAAATAATGAAGATCATATGCTGTTCTGATCAATCGCAGATTCCAACTCATTGAATCAGCAATTAAAACGGAATCCCCCACGTTGGGCTCTGGCAGTACATGCTTGGAGAAAGATAATAAAAAAATAACGAAATAAACTTATTCGTGTGGAACGGTATTAAGTTTGGCAAGTTTCATACAACAACAATGACTCGCCCACACAAAGCCAAGACCACGGCTGCCAATGAAGGACAGCGCAATCGTATTGCACCAATGAACACGAATGATTCAGACGAGAATGGAGATAGACGCCCTTCGACTGGTTTGTACTGGATTCGGACAGAATCAACAGCTCTGATCTAACGACTGAACATATACATCTTTTGCAATACAACAATAGAACTGCGAACCCAATTCGATGTTCCTCCAATGTTATGGTTTGAAACGCGCGTTTGGGATTTGGTTGCAGGGATTACAGCTACTCAGGATTGGTTGGAGTCACCATTTTGTTTCTTCTTTCAACGATTTGGAACTTTCTTTTATCATAATGATCTGGATGCAGCTGCGGTTGAAGTTCAAAGCGGTGAACATTTTGGGTTTAAGCAGTTTGGATACCAAGTGTTTTATGTAAAATGGAAGAATAATAATAAATGTTGTACTATTCCAACCTACGTTGGAATACAACTTACAAAAAAGCGAGCTTTCAAAGCTCTGCTTTTCTATCTTACTTTTATTCTTGTGCTTTTATTGTTTCACAGCCAATCCCTGAAATAATCTCACTTCCAGAGCCAGGCTTTTCCTTTTATTCCTTGCTTACTTCTTTCCACAGAAGAGATCAAACATGATTTCCTTTCGGTGTGAGTCATGTCTGATTTCCAGTCGAAAAAAGGCAAAACAAAAAACATGGGCGGCCACGGATCTTCTGGAAAGGGCAACGAATCACTCACCTCTCGTCTTCTTGGATCGGCTCTTTCGGGAGTCTTGGAGCTTGTCTGTTTCCACCCAGTGGACACGATCGCGAAGAGATTGATGAACTCCAAAGAAAAGGTGAGTGTTGTGTGGTTCTTGTCTGCTTATCGATAAGAACTGTATCGATTCTCCGCTGGATTCCTATGCATTCTTTTGATCCTTCTTGACTCGCCTATATTCTAATTGAAATGAACCAGCCATTTGCCAAGGGCCAAACCACAGCTGAAGGCTTCTCCGTCCTCAACAAAGTCATCTTCCGTGACGCAGCCACACAAGGCACATTCACAAAGTACAAGTCTCTATTCCCAGGAATTGGTTTCGCTGCCGGTTACAAGGTCATGCAACGAATGTACAAATGGACTGGACAGCGACACGTCAAGGATTACTTCAACACCCACCATTCATCTACTTTCAAGTCCTTGTTTGGAGACAACTGGAAGACTATGATGCATGCAACTGCTGGAAGTATTATTGGAGTCGGAGAGATTGTCTTGTTGCCTTTGGATGCTTTGAAGATTAAGGCTCAGACGAACCCAGAGATTTTGAAAGGAAAGGGACTTGGACAGATTATTACTCAGGAAGGTTGGGGATTGTACCGTGGGGCTTCTTGGACTGCCGCTCGTAACGCACCTGGATCGTTTGCTTTGTTTGGAGGATCTGCTTTCGTTAAGGAGAACATCTTTGGCTTGAAGGACTACAACGATGCAACCTTCTTCCAAAACTTTTGTGCTTCTATTGGTGGTGCCTTTGCTTCCATCACTGTTTCTTCACCAGTTGAGTTGTTTCCCTTGTTTCATTGGTAATACTGTTGATTAACCTCTTTACTTCCAAATAGCTTGACGTTATCAAGACCCGTATTCAGGCCAAATCCGCCGACAAGGCCGAAGCTGGACTCGTTATTCTCTCCAACATGGTCAAGAACGAAGGATTCGGATCCTTCTTCAAGGGTCTTGTGCCAAAGTTGCTTGTGGTTGGACCAAAGCTCGTCTTCAGTTTCACGATTGCCGATGCCGCCATTCCTCTCATCTCGGGCATTATCGACGGGAAGAAGAACTGATTTCATTGTTCAAGGGAATGTGCTTGCAGACACTAATAAAACCATTTTTATACATGCAGTAGAATAGTGCTTTATTTACAGAGTTGTAGATGGTGCTGATTGTGTGGATTCGTGGGATGCGTTGCGTTTCGCTTCCAGTTCTTTGAGGAGTTTGACTGTGTGCCTTTCTGAGAAGACCACGAGGTCGGCGGCTTCACTCGGCAGATCGCAGCTGACAAACACATTCATCTTAGTGCGTGCCGCTTCAAATCAAAGAAGGCAAGAGTCAGTTGAACGAGCCCAGGTAAGTGTCCAACACAAAAACAAACCAATTCGCTTCGCAATTCCCTCGCTCGCATCGTCCACCTTCGCAGCAATCAGCGTTGAACCAATTGCCGCGCCGTTGTTGAACCGAGTTGTCGCCGCAAAGGCAAGTGCGGCAAGCTGGCCCGTTGGTTTGAGCGAGTGCACCGCGTCGCCCTGCGTGGCCCCAATCCACACAAACACTGACGATCCCATTTGGATGATTTGAATGTGCACGTGGGTTCCCTCGGTGAACGGGATTGTGTGTTGTGCGACCACTGTTTCTGATTCGGAAGAGTGAGTCATTTGAAAGGGTGTTGGGATTTGTTTGCTGTTTTTCTGTTTGAATAGTCTGCGATGCTCACTCGCTTCTTCAGAGCACCTGCTTTGGGCCGATCTCTGAGAACCCTGGTCGTTCGGAGTTACTCAACCGAGGCCGTTGCAAAGATCGATCCAAGTGACGAGGTTCGCTCTTTCACCCTGCAAAGTTCGACGTCAAACGAATGAAACTGATCGCTCTCCTTCCAGAATCGCCTCAACCATCTCAGAAACATTGGAATCTCGGCTCACATTGACTCGGGAAAGACTACCTTGACAGAGCGTATCCTCTACTACACGGGTCGTATTGATGACATTCACGAAGTGCGAGGAAAGGACGGTGTCGGTGCAAAGATGGACTCTATGGAGTTGGAGAGAGAGAAGGGTATCACTATTCAATCTGCTGCTACGTATGCTACCTGGAAGGACAATGCGATTAACATTATTGACACTCCTGGTGAGAGTTCAGCTGTTCAAGGCTCTTTTGAGTGCCAGTATAACTGATCCAAAAAAAACTTGTAGGACACGTCGATTTTACTATTGAAGTAGAACGCGCTTTGAGAGTCTTGGATTCTGCCATCTTGGTTCTCTGTGCTGTTGGAGGTGTCCAGTCCCAAACTATTACTGTCGACAGACAAATGAAGAGATACAATGTCCCCAGAATCTGTTTCATCAACAAGATGGACCGTGCAGGAGCTAACCCTTGGAGAATCATTGACCAGTTGCGACAGAAACTCAAGTTGACTGCTGCCGCCGTTCAGATTCCTATTGGTGCTGAAAGCGAGCTGGAAGGTGTTGTTGATCTTGTGAACATGAAGGCATACTACCATGAAGGAGCTAAGGGGTGAGGATCTTAATTGGCGATTTTATAGGAAAACTAACCTGTGGAATACCAGTGAAAAGATCATTACCAAGGATATTCCAGCTGCGTTGATGGAGAAAGTGAACGAGAAGCGTCAAGAATTGATTGAAACTGTTGCCAACGTTGATGACGAAATTGGAGAGCTCTTTTTGATGGAAGAAACTCCAACCAGTGAACAGCTTGCTGCTGCCATTCGTCGTGCTACTATTGGACTTAAATTCTGTCCTGTCTTTATGGGATCTGCATACCACAACAAGGGTGTCCAGCCTATGCTTGATGGAGTCATTCAATACCTCCCAGCCCCACACCACGTCCCCAACTATGCCCTGGATGCCAAACAGAACGAAGAAAAGGTTCAGCTTTCATGCTCCTCGTCCGACCCACTTGTTGGTCTCGCCTTTAAGCTCGAAGAATCCCGATTTGGACAATTGACATACCTCAGAATCTACCAGGGAACCCTCAAGAAGGGTGAATGGATCGTGAACGTTCGTACTGGAAAGCGTGTCAAGGTTCCTCGATTGGTGCGTATGCACTCCAACGAAATGGAGGACGTTGACTCTGTTGGATCGGGAGAAATCTGTGCCCTCTTTGGAATTGAATGCGCTTCTGGAGATACTTTCACTGACGGAACTACTGCCTTGACAATGACATCCATGTTTGTTCCACAGCCTGTCATTTCTCTGTCCATCGAGCCAAAAGGAAAGGAAAGCCCCAACTTTGGAAAGGCTTTGAACCGATTCCAACGTGAAGACCCTACCTTCAAAGTCCACGTTGACGCGGAGAGCAAACAAACCATCATTTCTGGAATGGGTGAACTGCATTTGGAGATTTACGTTGAACGTATGAAGCGAGAGTACAACACCGAATGTGTGACTGGAAAGCCACAAGTCGCTTATCGTGAAACCATCACTTCAAGAGCGGAATTCAACTACACACACAAGAAGCAGTCTGGAGGTCTGGACAGTTTGGTAAAGTTGTTGGATACATTGAGCCAATGGAGGAGGCCAACGAGAAGGGCGAGACTGTTGAATTCAGCAACGAAACCGTCGGTATGAACATTCCTGCAAACTACATTCCTGCTATTCAGAAAGGTTTCTATGAAGCTGTTGAGAAGGGAGCTCTTGTCGGTGCTACCGTTACAAACTGTCGCTTCGTCTTGGAGGATGGTGCTGCTCACGCTGTCGATTCCAGTGAATTGGCTTTCAAGATCGCCGCCATCAGTGCTTTCCGTGAAGCCTTCATGAGCGCGGGTCCCCAAATTCTGGAACCTGTCATGGACGTCAATGTCACTGCACCCGTTGAATACCAAGGAAGCGTTATCGGTTTACTCAACAAGCGTAAGGGAACCATCAACGACTCTGAGATCCGTGACGAGTACGTTGAGGTGAACGCTGAAGTCCCGTTGAACGAGATGTTTGGATTTTCAACGGATTTGAGAAGTATTTCTCAAGGAAAGGGAGAGTTCTCTATGGAGTATAAGCGACATGTTCCTGTGATGCCGTTTGTGCAGACGCAAATGATGGAGGAGTTTAAGAAGGCTCAGGCTGCCAAGAATAAGTGAGGCGGTGTTTGAGAGTTTTGTTTGATTGGAGTGGATATGGAGTTTTATTATTACTCCAATAAAGTTATAGCATACATATTTTGAACAGTTTCTGCCCTTGGTTTGATTATCCTCCATCAACCCCTTCTTCCACTGACCAACCTAAAAGCTATGCCCCCAGACAGGATTGAACTGTCGACCTTTTCCTTACGAGGGAAACGCTACTACCACTGAGCTATAAGGGCTCTGAGGAACAGAGAGGACTATACCAATTGTTTACAACAATCCAACCAACAAAAAAGAACCCATCAATTACTTTCTCAACAATTCAACGCACTACTTCCATAGCGTAAACGTTCCGTTCTACTTATATGCTCAAGGCTCTAGAAGAAAATCTCAACCATCCAGCTGCCATCAAGCCAGACCTTGACAATTGGGAAGGGAAGCTAGAAAACACAGTCTCATCCTAATAGCATCACAGTGAGTGTCAGCATTCGGGGCAGTCTCTTTCTATGACGAAGCATGTCCATTGAAAAGGTACCTCAACCCAACTTCAGTTTCCTCCTTGATCCTTGCCCTCGAGGCAAGTAAGAAGGCCGCAAAAGTTGAGATACAATACTGTGTTCGCTTTGTTTGAGATTGGGCGTAAGAGATGTTAAGTCCTGGAAAGTCAAGTATCCCTAACTTAAAATATCAGGGGTCTAGCTCAAATGGTAGAGCGCTCGCTTAGCATGCGAGAGGCACTGGCATCAATGCCCAGGTCCTCCATATCATTTTTTCATAGGAAAAAAGACTCCTCCCTCCGATTTGGTTCGGCAACGCATCGTAGTTTGCTTTTGCCATACATATTGAAAACTTGAAATTTGCTTGGCCTCCTTCTGACCTCGTTGGCACCCTCAATGTTGTTGCAACCTGTAGACGTCTCGTCATACCTATTAGATCTTTTACTCGAGTCAGTTCTCCAGAATGAATATCGCCAAAGCCAAACTGAAGGGACCTGTCTCTGATTCGTTTGCTTCAACACACTCTCGTTTATTGGTTTGGCTAGTCTCTGTTCTCGTTCTAAACCCTCATCTTATCTCAATCTCAACCAATCGTGTAGAGGCTGCTTGAAATCTATGTCCAATGAGGATGATTGTCCCGTGTGGTGCGCTCATCATGGTCAGTTCCCATTTTAAGGAAAGCAAGCCTAGCTAGCTCAATCGGTAGAGCGTGAGACTCTTAATCTCAAGGTTGTGGGTTCGACCCCCACGTTGGGCTCTCTGTTCTCGTGGTGTAGTAGGTTATCACACCAGTCTAACACACTGGTGGTCCCCAGTTCGAACCTGGGCGAGAACATTTTTTTTATCTCTATTCAATGTGTTCTGTTTTGCGTTGACGATTTCTGTTCACTCTTCTTCTTTTATCCTGTCTCTGTATCATTTCTTCCAGGTTTTAATTTCATATTAAATTTGCTGGCATTTGGTTTACAGGTTCCCAATATTTTATGGTACAGATTCCCAATATGAAG
Source organism: Rhizoclosmatium globosum (assembly GCA_002104985.1). NCBI lineage: Eukaryota > Fungi > Chytridiomycota > Chytridiomycetes > Chytridiales > Chytriomycetaceae > Rhizoclosmatium > Rhizoclosmatium globosum. Next base: position 357,579 of record MCGO01000037.1, on the reverse strand, counting down.
TCTGTGAACTTCCTTCTTCGATTTAGAAACCGCTTGTTGTCCTTCAGTTGTAGCTTGTTGGTTACTTCCTCGAACTCCTGTGATTTGGTGTCAGAAACGTCTGATTGCAATTGAACAATTCCGCTGCTCTCTGCTGATCGCTATTCTCAATCCTCTGCCTTATTACTCGTCTATTAATTATGTTGTTAAACTGACAAAATAAAAATAAAAATAAAATCTGTTCTTTGCGATGATAACATCGTTTGCCATCTCCTCACGTTTTATTAAGACTCTCACAACCGGAGCATTTCCTTCACTTCCTCTTTGTAAAAGAATTTTATTTTTGAGTGATACCCTGCTCTTTTTCTCAACTTCTGGAATAATGTTGCAACTATTATACGTGCGCTCACTAAGCCATTTGCCTTCCTTTTATAATTTCGTTTTATAATCTGTATCTCCTCTCCATCTTGTGAGATTCCTCGGAACGTGAAACATTAATGTTTCAATCGTATAAAGTATTACAGCTGATGTCGTGTTTACTTGTCTGATTAATAAATTCCATATGTTATATGTCACGTTTGTATATGGCAGCCTACTCCGTTCTCGCAATATTGTTGCTTGATTCTGATAACTAGTGATTCTGATAACTAGTTCTGTCGATTTCCAGTGGACTGGGACATATGCATCTCAAATATTAACGGTATCGGATTAATGCATAGACCATTTAGCTTCTATGAAGCTGAAACTTTGATCAACAAAAGATTGCGAGGTGCAGAGAGACCAATATATGGCAAAAAAGTGGGCGGATGCCATTACAGTACAGCGATTGCAAAGAGCCAAAACTCAAAATCAGAACATAAAATAAATGCAATGACCGGGAATCGAACCCGGGACTACCGCGTGGCAGGCGATAATTATACCACTAAACCATCATTGCTTGTGCAATCCCAAAAACAATTTATTTCTAAAGTCATAAATTATAGTTAATTTCCAATGAAAGCGAAAGTTCATATAGTCTGGATTAGATTGCTGTAAACTTTAAAAACTATTTTATGTTGCTTTCGTATAAGATCTGGAAACATTTACGAAAAAAAACACAGCACAATGGATTCTGTTGCCATGGCATCCATCACCCTGGCCAGTATCAGTCCAACCGAAGAAAGAACTTATAAGACACTATATGCAATGCTGTATGGCCTTGACTATGTTCTTCATATTGAAGGAAATGAGATATTTCATCGATTCAAGCAAACTGTGGCTTCGCAGATCAATACTGCCACTAGCCTGCACGATCTTGCCCTCAACTATGACAGATACTTCCTGAGTCCTTTTTTGGCAACTCCAAGCCAAAATTTCACTTTTTCCCGTTTGTATCAAGGACACCACCCTGTACTCTTTTACCTATCCGCAATAGTGTCCCTGACAAAGTATGTAGTAGAGATGAATGGAAATGTGTATTGACGGGAAAACGAGGAAAGATATTCAACTCTGTGCAAATCGTTCCTCTTAGTCTCACAAATCAACCAAAGTCAACAACTGAATTTATTCAACGATTGATTCCCGAGCTTGATGAGTCCTTTTTTTCTAATCTGGACCACTGTGGAAACTCAATATATCTCAGTCATGTACCAAGCGTGTATTTTAGAGAATATTTGTGGTATATTGAGATGAAACAACGCAACAGTTCTTGCATAATGGATTACTTTGCGAGGCAAGTTGTGGACAATGACCTTCTGGCGGACATTGACACTGGCCGCTCCCCTGTCACGGTAGTAAACGGTGAACCCATTTACTCAACGTCACTGAATCAAGTTCTATTTATTGGGAGGCTTACAGCATATGATTTACCTGAAATGAAGTTTGTAAAACTACATGAGCTGATCGCACGCATTTTGCACGCCAGAGGAGGGGCCGAGGAACTGCAAAAGTGTTTGGAAGAAGATGATGAAAGAAAGGAAAGTCTATTTAAGCCGGAAATTGTTGATGAAACTCTCGTTTTGTTGGAGAAAGCGAAGGACATTCTAACTCAATGGAGTATGACCAACACTGAAATCTGACATTAAATACAAACTCTTTATTAACAATATTCATCACGTTGAAATGTCTTTGATATATTCGTATCCAGTCATTGCAACGATTATTCCCGGAAGTGTCGTTAACAGCCGCGCCGTTAACCCTCGATAAAACGCTAATTGTTATGTCAGATGCAATTTGAGCTCATGTTAGTTACAAACCTCGTACTCCTTCTTTCCGGTATATCTGAAGACCTAAATACCAGTAGCCCCGCTTTATCACTTCGGCATCCTGCTTATTCCTGCTCTCCATGACTTGCATCCTGACTCGCATAACTTCCAGAGGATTATTCGCTGTCAACTAAACAACGAAAGTTAAAAATCATATAATTTTAACATGTCTGAACTCAACTGCACAAACTCCTGCTATAGCTCCACTGAGTGGAATCGCAAGATTCTCCGAGTTCTTGAAATTCAAACGTGCCATAAAGGGAAACAGCAGTATTTTGCAGAGTTCATAAACCCCCCACTGAACAGCTGAGGCAGGTGCAAATGCAGTCACGTATCCAGCGTATCCCCTCCAGAATCCAAATGGCCCCTCATTTTGAACAATCTTTTTACACACGTCCCAGCCACCTTTATAGAGCCTAAATTGGAAAATGGTCAGTCAGATCCCAAAACCACGGATTACCTTTTGTTATGCGAAAAGCTCAAACTATGGCTATTTTGAATCTGAAGCCGTTGTGCAACAATGTCAGCAGGGACATAAAAGATGCCTCCTGCAAGATCAGCACATGCTCCAGCCATAAACCCACGCAAGAAGGAACCAGCCTCCAGCGATGGGAACGTCTCTCCAATCTTCTCATGCATTGTTTCGTATGCTAGATAGTAGCATGCCTGTCCAGGAAGAGCTCCAATCGTCTGCGGAACAATCCCTCGCCATAACCGCAAAATGCCTTCCGTTCGGACGATTTCGTATGTTGTTTTGAATGTATTTTGAACTTTTAACTTTGTTCGTTGAGACATTATGATTGTTTGGATTGTGTTCAGTGGGAAGAGGGCTGTTTCCATTCCAACGATCATGAGCGACCCGAGCATTGCGAATTTGCCAGTGTCCATTTCGGAGAGACTGATTCGATGTGGAGCTACTGGTTCTTCTCCTTTCACATCCGGCGAAGATATTGAGAAGGAGGTGAGTTGGAAAGTTGGCACTGGAGAGGTGGTTGCTGTCATATTTTTGGAACGGGCTTCAGAGCCCTCGCGCCACAAATTGGATTGAAAGTGTAATTACTTTATTTGAAAAAAAAGAACAGGTAAATGGTATAAACAAATGCTGAAAGTTGTGTTAAGCATCCAATTTGGTGTGACAGTCCACACAAATCAAAAGCTTCTTGACAGTCATGGAAAACTTGGAACTGCCGCAGTGAGGACAAACCAGTAGTTCATCTTCTTTGTCTACATCAAGTCTCGCTTCAGACTGTTGTCTCGACGGCTGACGACCAAGGCTGAAAGTGCTCAAATTTCCTGCAATAAAGGGACTCGGCGGTGCAGAAATATCGGGACTCATATCTGCCAAAGAATGATTGCTTTGGAACGCTCCTCGACGAAGATTATCAAGAGACTTTTTGGATCCGAGTGGTTTAGCGGCGGTGTCAGAGTCACTCGCCTTCAACGGAACTAATGCAATTTTTCCAGGAGAAGCGCGAGATGATGATGGCGTACTCTGATTTGTGGCTGCTGCGGCTCCATCCGATCCAACAGTATTTGAACGTGCGTGTGAACCTTCAGTATTTCCTCGAATACGAGTTAAGATACCAGAAATGATTCCCGTAGCATGGATTGCGGCAGTAGCTGCTCCTGAAAACCCAGAATGATGGGAAGAAGATGTTGTAGTCGTAACACCCGTGTCCAACCTTGAATGTGACACGGTTTTGGAAGATCCACGCAACTTCCCCAATATTGACTTTGACGTTGAACCTTGTTTAAACTCTGAGTTGGACGTTTCGCTTCGCTTCATCCGTCTTCCCGTTGTCGGAGATGAGGGTGTTGGCTCTGACTCTAATCCAGTAGCGGCTCCAGCCGAATAGGAGCGACGTCGAGACCCATGCGGCTGAGGAACGTATGGAAGTCCCAAGCTTCCATCTGCTGTTGGAGAAATCACAAACTGGGGAACTTCCGGTGGCGGAGCTTCCTTCTTGGTACTCAACTTGGGAAGGAAATATATGTCTTTGGACACACCTCCAAACACATCAACCAGTGTTGCATTTGTGTCTGTAGATTTTGATTTTCTTGTAGGTCCATCATGCTGAAGTCCATCGATAGTAGGACTAATCGGTGAATATTCTTCGGGTGATTCCACCAACAAAGAGTCTGTGGTCTGCAGTGCGCCAGGCAAGGTTATATTACGACGCTCTCCAATTTTCTTCTCAGGTTCCGACCCAACGATATCAATCTTAAGCTCAGGAGTTCCTTTCACAGCTCCGCCGTCCTTCCCTTGATTTTGAAGCCAGAATGGCACTTCATTTTCATAGACATGTAAATTACCCATCACATCAGCCACGACTATAAACGCACCACTCAAGTGTCCATGACCATTAGGTATATCCAAACCTAATAAAGTCCTCACACAAGGTGGAGCTAGCACTGCAGCCGTAATCGAGCAATCAGACGCAGTAAACCGTTCATACTGTCCAAACCGCGTCTGATCCCAATGCATCAACTCTGAAAACACACCACTAAGCGCACTTTTGCCACCAACTGCAGTCGTAACGACATTCCCCTCCACACTGTCATCAAAACTCTTGGAATATGGTACACCGCCTTTATCACCTGTACTTCGCATGGGTGCGATAGTAGGAACATTCGCGGTACTATTCGGATCCAAGTCCCAGACATACACACGTGCGTCTTCACTTCCACATATCGCGAACCGTCCATCAACGCTCCCCACCGCACGCATACATCCCATTTTACTGATATCAGGACCACGATACCGGCGAACAAGACTCTTATCGCGGAGGTTAAACAGCCGCACACGAGAATCAGTGGCTGTTACGAGAATGTATCCCGAGTCTGTGTTTGATTCTTCATTGTATTTCCCTCCGAACCCGCCTACGAGGCTCTCGATTCCTGTTACACGGAAGTGTCGTGTGCTGACCATGGGTGCGAGGTCCACGAGCGTGTTGTACCGGAGTTCGTTGAATTCGTGGAAGTAAAGACTTCCTTCCGAAGTACCTGTGATGATAAGTTTGCCGTCGTGACTGAATTCGAGCGCGGTGATGAAAGGACTGTAAGACGCGCTGCCGGGAACGTTGGCGGCTCCAGTTGGGGCCGCAGGTTCTGCAGCTGATGCGGCGGTTTGGACATTTGTTGCAGTTTTGGAGATGACGACCCAATGCTTGACACGCTTTTCAGGTATATTCCATAGACGGAGGCGTGCGTGTGTGGATGTACCACCACCGCTCACAAAGTGGGTATTGTCGTTGGGATGAAATCGGACTGCGCTCACAGGTGTATGATGTGCAAAAATTTTGAGGCATGACGCGCTTAGGAGGTGCCAAAGGCGAACTGAACATAAAGAGTCAAGTTGTGAGTGAGTCGAGAGTGCAATTTAATATTGATAAAGTACCTGTCTTGTCTGCACTGGCCGTTGCAATGAAATTAGCTTTTGACCATGAAAGGTCCAGAATCGGGCCTGTATGCCCATGAAATGTCCGATGTGCTGAAGGACCCAGGAACTGGGAAAAGTTGGGTAAGTGGGCATTCTGTGTAGAATCTTCTTTTGAATTTGCAGCCATGGACATTTTCTTGCCCAATAAGTGACCAGACGCTGATTTTGGTACTCCTGTCGTCATATTTCGGGATAGCTTTGGACCAAGACTGTCGGCAAGTGACGATGGGCCGTGGTGCTTTGAAGGTGAAGCAGGTTGGCTGATGACTGTTGGGGATTCGGGAATTGTGGGGACAGCAGGAGTGGTTACACCGCCAGAACCATGTGAACTCACAATCCAAACTCGCAGAATGCAATCTGCACCACCGGTAGCCAAAAACTTTCCACCATTTGAGAATTTCATAGTAAGAATTGAGCCCGTAACTGGGATATGAGGATGGTCTGGATCGTTACGAGCAGCAATTATAGGGTATGCAGTGTTTGAAGGTGCAGCCAAGTTTCCAGCAATCATTTGAATTTTTTTGAGCCTTGACAGTTCGATTGCACTCTTGTTTTTGGCTCGCACACTGATGTATCCGACGTTGTTATTCTTTGTGACTTTTGCAGGAGACTTTCGGAATTTGGAGGTGGTTTTGCCGCCACTCTTTCCGGTTTTGCCAGAGTGCTGAGAGGCACCATCTTCGCCATCGACTACAGCTGTGTCCACTGTATCGGTTCTTCGCCCCAGTTTGAAGCTCATTTGATGGGATGTTGATGGCTGCAGTTGGGATTGGGGTTTTGTCTATAAAGGTTATGAGTGGATCAAAGTTCGAAAATGAGTGCTACCACGATTTTGAGTTACTTCGTTCATGTCATTTTCTTTTGTCATAATTCCTCCAGAGTATTTTGTAATATCGCTGTAATTTGCTTTTCGCTCGCTACACTCGTTTCGCTGCTTCCAGTAAATCCGAACTATACTCACTTTAGTACCAAATCCTAGTTTTTGGAAGTAGGACGTCGGAGCAGGCTTCTTTTTTGAGTTTGATGATTCGGCAGACTCTGCAGTATGGGCGGAATGGGCAGAACTAGCATCATGAACAGAGGAAGGTTTGACAGCAGCAGTGGGATATACAGAGGAAGTTGTTGGAGTTGGAGTCAATGAAATTCGGGGTTGAGAATCATTGAGAGGGGATGTGGGTGATTTTGAGGACTTTTCGTTAGCAGAAACAGAGAACTCGTTGGGAGAGACAGCAGGAGAGGCTGAAGGAGCGCGTTTCCGAGTAAGGGAAGAAATAGAAGTGGTATTCTCAGTACTTTCTCTGTTGTTGAGTGCAGACTTTGAACGCATCCTATTAAACATGGAATCTACGACTGCTGGGTCAACCAGGATACTATTAGGACGAGCAGGAGCGAGTTTCAAGAGAGGAACCGCCAAGTCCTTTGAAGAGGAGGAAGCAAAGCTGTGAGAGATTGTGGCGTCGCCATCGGAGGAAGGAGTGACCGAGGGATCTCTCGACAGTGACGATATTCTCTGAGTTCTCTGTTCGCGGTCTTCTTCTTCGTTGTCGTGGTCCTCGTCGTCGTCGTCGTCGTCTTCTTCTTCCTCGTCTGAGATGTACACGTCCGAGTTGTCGTCGTCGATGTCTGTTTCGATATTGAGTGGCTGGACTGTTGTTGCTGATTGGCCGTTGTTTTGAGCGGTGTTTGAGTGGGAGTGCGAGTGCGAGTGGGAGCTGTGTCTGATTGGGGCTGTGAGGGAGGGCCTTCGAGGGACGGGTCGATTGAGTGGGTGTGGGTTGTCTTCGTTGTCTTCCTCATAATCATCATCGTCATCATCGGCAGGCATTGAGCCGTCTCTGAGGTGGCTGTGTGGCATTCTGTGATGAAGTGTTTGTTTTAGAGAATCGGTGCAATTTGTCGAGTGATTTGCACTGACTCGTTGGTTGGAGCATTCGCATTCGAGTCAGTGACCAATGCACTTGATCGCAGGAACAGACTCACTGCCCGCCGACCAAGGGACAGCGAGTAGCCAAGAGTGCCTAGACTGGCCTTGGTTGAAGGTGGTGAAGCTGCTGCCGGTGTCGAAAGGGGGCGTGTGGCGGAAATGGTGGTTGTGTTGTTGATTGGGGAAAGAGGAAAACTTGGTGTCAAAGTGCGTAACCTGTTTCCTGCTACTCTGACTGCATTCACCCACTCACTCTCACTCTTTCTCTTTCTCTTTCTCAATTTCAGCTAAAATGTCTGGTTCAAATGGCACTGACGGCGATCTGGCCGCCACCTGGACCACAATCCAAAACGGTATCGAAATCATTCTGCTGCGCTTCGAAGATGGCCTCAACTACGAAAAGTACATGTCGCTGTATACGTACGTGTTGTCTTTGCTTGTTTTGTGGTCCCTGCCTTGGAGGGCGTTGTTAACCGTTGATACCTTCATCCAGCACCATCTACAACTACTGTACCTCCATCAAAATGCATCCTGCTGCGGCCCCTGCTCAAAGTGGAATGCTGCATCAGAAGGGTATGTCATCATCGCGAAGGGAGTGCAGACGAGAGATGCAAACAAGTCGTTGAACTATTAATTCAAAGCAATGACTACAAGTACATGGATGCTGTCATGAGATCACTGGAGAATATCAGTTCGAAAAGGAGGATGTGTGCTCAATGTAATGCGTATCGACACTGTCTTGAACGTGGTGAAGCAAAGCTCCACTAGTGCGCGTTCACATCCATACAAATCTACGCTTCCGATCCCATCCTTGTACACATCAAACTAACTCTTGTTATGAAAAGGCGCAAATCTTATGGGTGCGGACCTCTACAAACGCCTCAAAGACTACCTTAAACAACACCTCTCGCAACTCTTGGCCAACCGGGACCCCTCAGAGCCGCTCCTTGTCTTTTACACTCGTGAATGGGCGAAATTTACTCGTGCGGGAACTTATATCCACCATGTCTTCAAGTACTTGAACAGACACTGGGTTAAGAGAGAGATTGATGAAGGGCACAAGCATATTTATGATATCAACACGGTACGATTTTTTGATTTTGGTGGTGTTTGGCGTATTGTTTGTGTGTGGGACATTCTTGTAGGACGACTACCTGAACAGGAGTGAGAGACAGAAGAACCTTCTTTTGGACGCCCACCTCTTGTTAAAATCATAGATATAACAATCTAATATTCATCCTTAGCTCGCTTTGGTGTCGTGGCGTGATCACTTGTTCATGATTGTACAAGGTGAAATTATGGATGCCGTTCTCCTCTTGATTGAGAAGCAGCGAAATGGAGAGACAATCGAGCAAGGTTTAATCAAGAACGTTGTGGACTCGTTTGGTAATTTAGCGCTTCTTTTCCATCTGTTCCACTAATCCCAATTCCTCAGTCGCTCTTGGATTGGATGAAACCGATTCAACAAAGGCCACATTGGATGTGTACAAACAATACTTTGAACAGCCATTCATTGCCGCCACAGAAGCCTACTACAAATCCGAAAGTGAAACCTTCTTGAGTGAGAACTCCATCACCGATTACATGAAGAAGGTGCGAATCCAATATTCAAATCCCACTTAACGGAAAGATTAACCTCACTTTGTCCCTAGGCTGAACAACGTCTCGAAGAAGAAGACACCCGCGTCCAACTATACTTGCACGAATCCTCCAAAAAGCCACTCATCACAACCTGCGAAAACGTACTCATCAAGTCACACACTCCCGCCATCCAAGACGAATTCCAGACCCTCTTGAACCAGGACCAGATTGAAGACTTGAAGCGCATGTACGGCCTCTTGTCGCGTGTTCCTGAGACGCTTGATAAACTTCGTGGAGGATTTGAGACACATGTCAGACGAGAGGGTGATAAAAGCGTTGAAAAGGTTGTTGAGGCGGCCAAGAACGCGGAAGCCAATGAAGGTGGTGAGAAGGGTGAAGGTGGCGAGGAAGCTGAAGAGGAAGAAAAGCCAAAGAAGAGAAAGGGGAAGGCTGGTGCTGCTGGTGCCGAGGTTGCTGTTGACCCGAAAGTGTACGTGGAAGCCTTGTTGGAGGTGCACAAAAAGTACAATGACCTTGTTCAAACTGCGTTCCGTGGAGAGAGTGGATTCGTTTCGTCTTTGGATAAGGCGTGCAAGGAGTTTGTGAACCGAAACAAAGTGTGCACTACGGGATCAAGCAAGAGTCCTGAGCTTTTGGCAAAGTTCTGTGACTCGCTTTTGAAGAAGAGCAGTAAGGTTTCGGATGACAAGGAAGTTGAAGATGTGTTGAACAGTATTGTGAGTTTGTTATTTGAGAGAAAGTGCTGTTGACGTGCTTCTGACTGTTTTTGGAACCTGTTAGATGACTGTGTTCAAGTACGTTGAAGACAAGGACGTTTTCCAAAAGTTCTACTCCAAGATGCTTGCAAAGCGTCTTGTGAACCAACTCTCTGCCTCCGATGACGCCGAAGCCTCCATGATTTCCAAGCTCAAGGAAGCTTGTGGTTTCGAATACACTAGCAAGTTGCAGAGAATGTTTACTGACATCAGCTTGAGTAACGACTTGAATTCTGCTTTCAAGTAAGTGTTTTTTTATGGAAGGGAGTGATTTTAACTCTCGTGCAGGGACCAGATGGAGAAGACTCATGAGAAGGATGATGTCTTGGACTTCAACGTTTATGTTTGCAACACTGCTTGTTGGCCACTTCAATACACTGCCAGTGGTTTTAACCTTCCTGAAGACGTTAGTTATTGCATGTTGTCATGATTTATCTTAACTGTATACTCTAGCTGGTGAAAACCTACGAACGTTTCCAAGGATTCTACCAAAACAAGCACTCTGGTCGTAAGCTCAACTGGCACTTTTTCCTTTGCAAAGGAGAGCTCAAAGCCAACTACATCAAAGCATCAAAGTCTGGATACACATTCCAAGTCTCCACATACCAAATGGGTGTTCTCCTTCAATACAACACAGCTGTTACCTACACCTGGGAGGAACTCCTCACATCCACGGGGTTGAGCCCTGAAACTCTTACCACCGCCATGTCAACCCTTTGCAAGGCGAAGGTACTCACCATCGCTGATGATGCTAAGTTGGGTGCGGCAAAGTCCAAGTATGATTTGAATATGGACTTCAAGAGCAAGAAGGTCAAGATCAACTTTAACATGCCTGGAAAGAGTGAAACAAAGACTGAGACGGAAGACACACATAAAAACATTGAGGAGGACAGAAAGTTGTTGATTCAGGTACAATTTTCGTTCAACTCAATTAAATATGAGCTTACTCTTTTTGAAAATAGGCTGCTATTGTGCGTGTTATGAAGACACGTAAAGTGATGAAGGCTCAGATTCTGATGACGGAGGTTATCAACCAGCTTGCTGCTCGATTCAAGCCAAAGGTGTCAGATATCAAAAAGTGTATTGATATCTTGTTGGAGAAGGAGTACATTGAGAGAAAGGAGGATGACAAAGATATGTTCTCATACTTGGCGTGAGTGTGTGACTGCATTTATTGGGAATTAGTAGTACCTTTCGAACTTGTTATATTTCTCCAGTCACATTTACATTTTATGCTTTTTTCGAAAAGAGTATCTTCGAGTAGAATTTCAAAAATTGTCAACATCGAGAACGACTCCAAACCAGCTTCATCACACGGACTTAAGCGACGCGGGTTTCGCATTTCATACAGCACATCGATCTACTACAAACGTCAAAATGAGTAACGAGAGCATCAGAAACAAGGGGGTATGAGGCCTATTCTCCCTAGGTTGGCCTGTCTATTAACGTTCCGATTCACAGGCCAACAGTGGATACTTTGATGAAAACTTGGATCTGACAGATGAGTCTGCTGATGAAGGCAGAGATTCTGAGGAGGACGATCATCAGTTTCATGGAAAAAGCCGAGACACGTCAAACAACCCGCGTAATTACCAGCACGCGAGTAACAGACGCTATTCTAACACCTTCAAACGCAATTAGCGCGAGGAGATACTCCTCCTTCACAAATGTCCGAAAGCGAAGGAGACCTGACAGATGGAGATGACGATGACATGGTAACAACAAAAAACGCGATCTTCCCAAACCAAATCCTCATCCCTCAAAAACTGCAACTTAGAGTGCCACACATGATTCCGTCCACTCCGACACAATCCCGACAAAATCCCGTCTCCAACAACAACAAGGTCTCTCCGCCTCCGCCAACGCGATCCACCAATTAACCCCAAAAGATTCATCACACGCATTGTCTAAATCAAAGTCAGACCAGTTGTCGTCGTCAAAGACCCCGGAATCGCAGCGAAGGGTGGATCGTGGGGATGTCAAGAAAGTGAGTTTTTTGTTTTTGTTTATTATTGGTTTGAGCTGATTTTTTCGGGTGTATAGCGCGCAGGCCGGCGTATGACAGAAGAAGAATCTGCAGACCATGATCTGATAACTGGGGACGATGATGACGACGACGATGAGATTTCAGCGGCTGATTATGGTGCGAAAGGGTGTGTGTTCAGATTTGTAGATTAGTACTCTGCTGACGCCTTATTTGCACACAGATTCAAGGATAGCTCACTCAGCGAAGAGATGAAAGAAATCTTTCAATATATTTCACGGTATTGTCCACAGGAGATTGAACTGGAGCCACAGTTGCAGTGCTTTATTCCTGAGTTTATTCCTGCAATTGGAGATATTGATGCCTTCATCAAAGTAAGTCAAACATGATATTGAATTGGAATGTAACAATAGGCGACTAGATTTCAAGGCCAGACCAAAAGCCGGAAGCACTAGGTTTGAATGTCCTTGACGAACCAAGTGGGAAACAGTCAGATCCAACAGTACTGGATCTACATCTTCGCGCTGTAACAAAATCTATTGCCCCTGTACCTCAAGTTGTCAGAAGTATTGACAGCATCAGTCTGAGAAGTAACTCTAAACCACTTGATAACTGGATCCGAAATGTGAAAGAACTACACGCTGCAAAACCGGCGCCTGCTGTACATTATTCCCGGCGAATGCCCGATATTGAAGAACTTATGCAAGTTTGGCCAACTGAGATTGAAGAAGCGTTGGCTACAGTTTAGTTCAATTGATATTCAGCGCTATAACAACTAATGCTTGAATTTTTTCTTTAGCTCAAATTACCCACTGCAGACCTTGAGATTTCTTTAGGTTCTTTTGCTCGCCTCCTCACAGCCATTCTGGATATTCCCACACCATCGCCTCAGCAACAGCAGCAGCAACAACAAAAAGAAGGCGCGAAAAGGAAACCAAGCACTAGTACCATTGAGTCCCTGCATGTATTATTTACGTTGTACAGTGAATTTAAGAATTCGCAGCATTTCCGATCGTTCGGGAGGTCGGCTTTGGAACGAGAGGTGGATGGTGCACAATAGACTGATTAGCGTTTTTTACTTTTGCAATGTTATGAGGGAGAGTGATTAAAAGTTCTTGCTTATGACATTGAGAATAATGAGTGGTTGAGTTTATTGAGGGGTGAATGAGTGTCCCGTGTATGCAGCCAAACCTTCGCCTTTAAATCCCAAAGAACATGTTTAAATCATTACAGCCTTGAACTCCAGCGTGGGGTTTTCAATCCATTTGCGACTGTCAATGACAGAAAGTTCCCTGTACTTGACATTCTTTCCGCCTCTTTCTGCATCAGAACCAAGTCCCTGAGATTGTCCGTTCATCCTCTCTACAGTTTCTAACAAAACATGATGCATAGTAGCAACAGCCAGTTCACAAGCCCGAATCAAACTCTTTGGAGTAATCACATTCCCCGCTTCTTCATCGATAATACGCGCCAATAGCAATGCAGCGAATAAATCTCCAGTTCCAGTAAACGAGCCGACAAGACGCGGGAAATCAATTTTGAAACGTGTGACAGAATCTGAATTTGTGGATGAGTGTGATACAAACATGGACCACGTTTGAGAGCCGGCCCCCCAATCTACAGATGTGATCACGACAGTTTTAGGGCCGAGAGAGTGCAGTTTATCGAGGGCTGCGATGGCTTCAGCTTCGGATTTAATTGGCAGGCCTGACAGGAGTTCCGCCTCGAATCCATTTGGAGTAATAACATCAGCAAGAGGGCATAGTGAGTCTCTGTACAGTGGCACTAGTTCCTGAGGCACGTAAAGCGAGTTGTTGTCACCAAGAACCGGATCAAGGACAAAAAGAGGTGGCTTTGGCAGTGCCTTGAGCGCCTTTGCAATCTGAATGACAGCTTCCAAGATAGATGCCTTTCCGAGGTAGCCCGTGAGCAAGTGGGAGTACTGGTCGGTGATGCCGTTTCGAGTGAGGCCGTCGAAGAGCGACAGGACCTGGTTTCCGTCGAGTCTGTCGCCGGTGAAGACGCCGTAGCCGGTGTGGTTGCTGAACTGGACCGTGTTCAGCGGATCGACGTTGAAGCCGAGGAGGTTTAGTGGGAACGTGGCGCTTTTGTTGCCTTGGATTGATGCAAGATTAAACTAATAAACAGAACAGGTTCGATGGCTTACCGACGTGGCCGTGGACGACGTGCGACTGGATCGACAGTACCCGTTTTGTGGTCATGTTCTTTGTTGCTGTCAAACACAAATAAAACCAATGCTCAAATCATTGGCTCCACAAACTGCTTCCCTGTCCCCAAAGATCGTGATTCGAAAGAGGCATGTCTACAGATGTCTGTTGTTTACCGTCTTCTGCATTTTGTATCTCTGTCTCCATCACCTACGATCCCATTCTGCTGAACCTGTCACAGACGCGCTTCCATCTCCGATAAAGCCAAATCCATTATCGAAAAATCGAAAGATACCTTCGCTTTCTGATGCATTCAATGAGGCTCTTCTGGAATCTTCTCAAAACCCAATAGCCAGATTGGATTTTGTCGATACTCGCCGCTATACTCCCAATCTATCCAATATGGCTAAACTGAATGTCAAATATCTGTCTGGAAGTATACAGAAGGATGTCACGGCCGTAGATGGGCAGAGGAGGATTATATTGCTGACACTGAATCTGAAATAATTGACGGCATGGAACAAGCAGAGGACCAGAGTTTAGACATATCTGAACAAGAAGAAAATGACGAAGGGAATAACGAGACAGGCGAAGAACAAGAAGATGCTGAAGTGAATGACTCAAAAGAAGAGGTTCAATCATCATCCCCGCAATCATCCCGCACTTTCAGCGTGTCATACAAATTAAATCATAAATTGATGCGATGGCTGATGCGGCAGGTCTTTCTAAAGAAATCATGATGGAAATGTTGAAGGCACGTTTACCGTCAGAAGCATTCAAAGCAACAGGAGTGCGCTCATTTAACTCTGAAAAGTGGAAGGGCGACCCTGAATTTCTCTTCAAAGATAACCTACCTACTTGCTTGGGTAAACCATGCTCGCGTTCCGAGTATATAAACGTAAAGCAAAATATGACGACCATCTCTACCTCCCAGGTACCTTACTAATGCTGTTTGTTAGTCTTAGTCAATACTTAAGTGTTTTGCAGTTCATGTCACCCTACTACCACGCCGTGGATATTTCAAAACTCACATATGTGCCTCCATCAACACTTTTGACATCCTGTCGAATCCATCTATGCCAAAACAAAGGCTGCGAGAATATGACCCAAATCGTTATTCCTGCACCTCCTCAAGAAAAAACGCGTCTACGACGGCTAAACCATATCCTTGGACATTTCAAAAACCTCACTTCTCCAACACACTGCATTCGTGCGTTAGCTCCACTTCAACATCCACATCACCATACAAATTTTACGCCATACCCTGATGGAACAATAGGCGAAAAGCTTAAACGTGCTCGATTTATTGGCAACGACATCTGCAACGTGTTCAATGCTTCAAAGGCGGACGAATTGCATTATGTTGGAATTCATCAGTGTCCAAAAGCTCGGCAAATGATTGTTCCGCTTCCGAAAGCGTCGCCGATCGCTGTCGCGCCAACATTAATCAAAAAAAGAAAGAAGGGGAAGAAAAATGCAGCTCAGAAGGAGGTAGAATATGTGTATCCAACTCTCACTGTCCGATACATCAAAATGGATCGGTTTCGTTACCATCAGTTTCATAACCCGATCTTGATTGCGATACGTGAAGGATGGGTAACATCTCAAGGAGTTGTCGTGAACAAAGATGGAGCTGTCATTCATTTTGAAGGATCTTGTCAAAGTTCTGATGTGGACCCGACTGTATTCTTAAAGAACGAAAAGCTATCTGCTGTCTCTGAAGTGTTTGTTGCAAGCACGCCAAGCGACAAGGCTTCATTATCACACTGGCATTTTGTCACGACACTCCCGCGAATCGCACCTTACCTGGAAGAACTACGTACACACCCACACATCGCAATCCATTACACATCATTAGGAGGTTCGCGCCAATTCCTATCCTCAATATTCCGATTCCTGAACTTAAAAAATCCTCTCATCTCTGGTCCACTCTACGCAAAACCCTATATATCCCGGAGCCGCAACTCCACTGCTCAACTCCGTCAGAATACAGTCTCCACATGCTTCGTACACACATCTCGCACCAACTTCCACCTCTCCCCCAAACAGATATCTTGGTAATACAGCCATCATCTGCGAAATACCGCCTCAAAAACCATAACGAGCTTGCAAGGATGCTGTCAAAAGAGTTTCGTGGATACTCTGTGGTTTCAATGATGGATGGAGATGCTTTGCCACCTGCACATACCATTTTAGCGCATTTTGCTCGTGCACGCGTGATAATTAGTGTAGAAGGAGCTGGGTTAGGCTACGTTGTGTCGACGCCTTTTGGGGCGTCAGTGGTTGAAGTATTGACTCAGCCCGTGGAAAGGCGGGGCTGGAATATGGCATATTCGTCTCTTGCGAGAGGCTTAGGAGTAACGTGGTACGGATTCGTGATACCATTAACGCCAAAAGGTCGGGAGGTCAATCTGGTCGAGATGCATGGGATTGTCGACGCGATTCTCAAAGATATCAAGTAAAATAAAATGCTATTTCCATTGGAGTTCGGAGTCAATCAATCCATTTGCATCTGCCCACTTCGAATCAACCACTCCCTCTCAGCTCCACAATTACGATAAACCTTCAAAATCTCGTTGACAATGGCATCCACACCATCTCCTTTGGTCACAACGGCAAAGACAGTGGGCCCAACACCTCTCATTTTCTTGGCATCACGGTCCATGACACTCAAGTCGGCACCAACATAAGGAGCCAAATCAGTCTTGTTAATAACCAACAGATCAGATTGAGTGATTCCTGGACCACCCTTTCGCGGAACCTTGTCACCACCAGAGACATCAATCACGTAGATAATATAATCAGCAAGTTCACGCGAGTAGTTTGCTATGTTCATTCAGTTGGATTAGTAATGAGTCTGACTGTGTGGAATCGTTTCACACCTGCCAAGTTATCGCCACCACTCTCCACCAACAACATTCCACACCCAAACTTTGCATTCAATTCCTCCAATCTCCCCAAATTAGCACTAATATCTTCTCGGATAGCTGCATGCGGACAACCTCCAGTTTCAACAGCCTCAATACGCCCTTCTGGAAGCGCATTGTGTTTAACGAGAAACTCTGCATCTTCTTTTGTGAAAATGTCGTTGGTGACGGCAGCCAGGTTGTAGGTGGGATGGAGTCGTTGGCAAAGCGCGAGCATCAGAGCTGTTTTTCCAGAACCAACGGGTCTATTGGTCGATAAGGTTGTGTGAATTAGCGAAATACAGTGGTTATAAGATGATGAATTGATCTGAGTGGTTTGGGAAAGGATATCTAGAGGAGATGCAAGCTTGGCCACCCATGAGATCTATACTCACCCTCCAATGCCAACGGTGAAGGCTCTCTCGCTCCAGTCACGAGTCATGAATGGATCTCTTGTGTCGTATGATCCAGGGTGTTCCATAGCCTCGTGCGAATGGCCGTGTTCGTGGGTGTGATCGTGGCCATGCGAATGAGAGTGAGAATGATCCCTGCAGAATTACAACAAACGTGTGAGTATTAAAACCATCGAGTATAGTATTACAGGGTTACAACTTACCCTTCATGGTTCTCGTAGCTTCGTGGGTGTACTGCAAAAGGAATCATTTCTTTGATTGTTTTTCTATCATCCAAAACAAAACCAACAAATGCAGAACACCAGCAAAACAAGAGTCGGAGATGACGGCACCATATATGAGTGGAATGCGGAAGTGGGTGGATGGTTTCCACAGGTATGTCAACGTAGTAACACGTCTCCAGAATGCTTATTTGAGTCCAGGCTCTTCCAGCCTTTGATCCATCCGCAGTCTTTGATCCTTCTGCTGACGATCAAATCGCCGCATCTCGAAAACGGAAACTAGCAGAGGAAGAAGAAGAGGCAAAGAAGAAGGCGGCAAAGGAACCAAAAAAGAAGGTCAATTCGTCAATCTATGTCACAAATCTGCCCCAGGACGTCACAGTTGACGAGATGAAAGAAGTGTTCGGAAAATACGGAATTATTATGGAGGATATTGCGACTGGGCTGCCTCGGATCAAGTTGTACAAGGACGCAGAAGGGAATAACAAAGGGGATGCTCTCGTGACATATTTCAAGGAGGAATCAGTGAAGTTAGCAGTTGACTTGCTGGACGAAAGTGAATTCCGATTTGGGGACAGTGCAAAGATTCGAGTTAGTCAAGCAGTGTTCCAGGAGAAACCACGACCGCCAACAGCAGAGGCACCGAAAGTCAGTAAAGTTGACAAGAAAAAGGCGCAAAAGAAAATTCAGAACTTGCAAAAGTAAGTGGCGTTCAGTTCATCGTTTTGAGTACTGAAATGCATTCGAAGGAAGCTAGATTGGTTTGAAGAGGAAGCTGGTAAAAAGTCTGAGAAAATCAGCAAGATTGTCATCATGAAGCATATGTTTACAAAACAGGAGATTGATGTGAGTTAATCGTTATTTTAGATGGTCAACTGAATTTCTACGCGTTCAAAGGAAGATCCAACCTATTGATTGACCTCAAGGAAGAAGTTCGAGAGGAATGTGAGAAATTAGGAGAAGTAACGAATGTGGTTATGTACGACCATTCAGACGAAGGTGTCATTACGGTTAGGTTCAAAGAGACTGAAGCTGCAGCCAAATGTGTAGAGGTATGAAGTTCTTTATTCGTGGCATAAATACTAATAAGAACTTGCAGAAAAATAACGGGCGTTTCTTTGGAGGGCGTAAGATTGAAGCAATATCGGGATGGCAAAGAGAAATTTAAGGAAACAAGACGGCGGAAGAGATTCAAGCTGAAGAAGAAAAGCGACTAGCCGCGTTTGAAAACTGGCTTGAAGAGAACCATTAAGAGGATCTTGCAGTTGCCCCATTCAATAAAGGCGTTTGTTCATCAATTTCGGGCCTTTCCACATCAACTTCTTCGCTGTGGTCCGGTTGGCAAACCACACATAATGCTGAAGGATAAATAGCACGTCAAAAGCAAGCGACTGAAGACCCAACGCCAATTTTACAGGATTCTCGAAAGGGTTTCGGTTCAATCTTGCAGCATCAATAAATAGCTGCGCAACAGACAAGATCCCACCAGTAGCATCCAGTAAGATATTCGTAATAGACCAACCGACAGTAGATCCTCGCCGCCAATTCAAAAACAGCTGTGGCAAGTACTTGTATAAACTGATTGCAAGTTTCACACTACCCAACACCACCAGCGTCTTCCTTTCCGGGAGTACTATACTGCACACACCAATAAGGACCGGAATTCCCACTACAGCGAAACGCGTCTCAACTCTCGTCCCACCCACAACTGATTTCAAATCCGGCTGTACACAACAACCTGAGCCATAGCCACACAGCACAACACCAGCGCATGTACCGCAAACCCGACATCATTTAACTGCACATCAGGGTTCTCGAAGCGGAAGTACTCGACGCAGTTGAAGATTGTGTAGCACAGGAAGCCCAACACGTTCAGAAGGACAAAGTCGATGGAGAGGCCCGTGACGCTGCGTCGATGGGCGTTGAGGATGATTTGTGGGTAGAAGGATATCGACCATGCGAGGAAGTACGTCCAGCCGAGGAGGAGAGAGAGTTGATCAAGGATGGGGAATGGCGTCATTCAAAAGGATTGTTGACTGTTTTTGCTTTGTAAATCATTAAACCTGTATTAATGCTGAATATTAGTGTATGTGAGAAGGCATTAATGGCATTGATGGAGAATGGTAGCCTAAGTAGGTTACAACTGAATGGAAGTTGGGAAAAGTCCATGAGACATACCTTCCAATTCAGAATTAATCACAATTAATGTGAGGCAAACGTTCATTTAGTTTTGTACCTTCCTTTCATTGCTAGTTTTCTGCACCAACCACAAATAGGGCCCTTATAGCTCAGTGGTAGTAGCGTTTCCCTCGTAAGGAAAAGGTCGACGGTTCAATCCCGTCTGGGGGCATCTTTTAATGCGATCGTGTGGGAAGGAGTGGCTGTGGTATTTAGTGGCTTGGGAATGGCTTTGGGCATTGGGCAGATAATCGATGCACTCAAGAAATTATTCAATTCTTTTCCGGCCTGCCGAAACATTTCGTAAGATTGGGGTGGCTTATATTGCCCTACAAACTATCATTACAATAGCACCGTAGATCAGCGGAAGATCGCTGGGCTCATAACTCAGAGGTCGCACGATCGAAACGTGCCGGTGCTAGCTTTTCATTGTTTTTGGACGGAATCTGCTTGTATGGTGACTCGGCCACTTGTCTTGTGTGAATCGATCAAAAACGTGAATGTTAAGCTGCATTTATTTCAAGTACACAATGTCATAATGCCCAGGTCTGTAAAGCAAACTAACGACAGGTTGATGTTGACTGTTCTCAAGGTCCAAAGGCATCATTGGAGTAATGTCATGGAAGTTCAAGTCAGAATCTGAAGAATCAAGGTTGGCAACATTGACTGTGACGCCGATAGCATTCGCAATAGCGACGATGTGAATTTGATCTGATTCGATAGCCATAGGTTCCACTTGCTGAGCAATAAACTCATCGATAGTAGGGTATGAATCAAGGATGAATGCTTCGTACAAGTCTCGATTCTTTTTAAGCTCTGCAGCCGTTACGAGACGAAGGTAGCAGACGATTGTATCGGATTGGTACTGGTTTGATTGAGTCAGGTTGTTGCTAGTCAAACAGTAGGAGCCTCACCTCGCCGTCCCCTTCGAAGATGCCTCTCAATTTGTCCTCTGTGAAATCGTCCTTCAAGGCCGCTTCAATTGGCTCGTAAAAGTCGTCTGTGATGATTGGATCGTAGCCCTGATTTGTGAGGTCGCTCTGGTGTCGTTGATGCGTTCGGCAACCTTCTTTGCCCAGTTCGAGCCGGCGTAGTTGAGCAGGGCCTCCAAGAGCGCGAACGAGAAGGCGCGGTAGAAGCAGTTTCCGTCCTTGCGCACGTGTCGGAGGGCGACGGCCTTGTCCTTCAGCTGAAGCGCCTTTCGGAGGAACGCCGCGTTGTCCGCGTACTCGGCACCAGTCCGTCGAATGTTCCGGTGGACCCAACGAGCGGCGCGCTAAGGAACGGCGCAGCTACGGCTTTTTGGTGCGCGAGAATGTCGGCATCGCTTGGTCGAGTGTCCGCGGTGGTGGCAGTGGTGGTGGTGTCCATTTGTTTGGTTTTTCTTCTTCCCTTCTACCTTTATTAGAATTAATCACTTCTTACTAAGAGCTGCTGAAATACGTGCTAGACCTGCAATGCCTGGAATCGCGTCTTAGCGGGGGCTGCCGCATGCGGCTCCTCAATAGGCTCTTCAACAAGGGGTCCTACTCCCATCATACTCATTCTCGCGCTCTCCCTTCGATTACCACTCGAAGCACCACCACTGCTTCGGCGTCCATCAGGGTATTCAGCCATACTTGATCTCATACTGCCGTAGTCACTTGAACTAGTTCTCCGGCTTTGACTCTGGCTAACTGCAACCCGCGTAGCCGCAATCACGCTCTGCAACCGCTTCTTGCCCATCACGGATGCTCCATCTTCAAGGACATTATGCAAACGCGTAATAACTTGTTCCTTCTGCTCAGACTCCACCTTGGAATTTGTATACTTGAGTTCCATCAACTTGGCAGCCTCCAATGCGTCTTGGCGAATGCTTCCAACTCTCTACAAACACTTTCGAGTTGTGTGACGCGAGATTTTTGGGTTTCGATGGAGTGGATAATTTCAGTTTTTGCTGTTTCAAGGTTACTTGATTCAGGCAATTTGGTTCCCAGAACTTGCGAAATCTCTTTCAAGCAATTATTGGATTCAAGTGGTGCTCGAGTCTTGTACCATTCCTCCAGCCACGCTTTTCCAATCGCGTGATCGTCTGGTTGATTAACTGTTTGTGTCATGAGTTCAGATAGCACCTCGCTCATTAAGCTTCCTGGCTCATTGCTTAGAGGTTCGTTACTTGCGCTGACGATTCCTGAACGGTCCTCCGAAATTCTAGCCTTTTCAATTGCGAGAGACTCTGTCAACTCTCGAATCATGGCATCTTTCTTGGCACAACTCTCTTTGAATGACTCCTTCACACTATTCAATTCCTCACGAACCATTCGAACATCCACTTCCTTCTGTTGTTGACCCTCCAACAATTTCTGCTGCGTTTGAGTCCATTCGTCACGCTCACGCATAATTTGAGCCTCTCTTTCCAAGAGTTTTGACTCCAATTCTTGCGCACGAGTCTGGTTGACATCAACATTCTGTCTCTGCTGGCTTTGTTGCTCAATCTGTTCTTCCAAGGCAGCCACTCGTTCCATAAACATTTTCCGCGTCTTTTCCAGTTCAGCCGTCTTCTCGTCACCGTCTTTCTTGGCATTCTGTAATTCGTTCCACAGTTCTGAGATACGTGAAGCACGGAGTCGACGTTCAATCTTGGCTTTGATGAGGGTTTTTTGGAGTTCCTCGTTGGTGGATTTTAGGGTCTCGAGGGATTGGCTGGTTTCTTTGGATTGTAGTTCCGCGGCGGCTTTCGTAGCTTCCAAAGTAGATAGTTGCTGTTCCAGTTCGCTGATTTTAGATTTGTACTTAGATGTATCTACCGTAGTTGGCGTCTCAGTTGGAGTCGAAGCGTCGCGTAACTGTGTCAATTTTGTCTGTTCAATACACAGCTTTCCTTCGAGGAATTGAGAGTGAGCCTGAGCGGTTTCAAGAGACGTTCTAGATTCTTGAAGTTGTTGAGTCAGCTGATTCACGATTGATTCTAGCTGGTTGATTTTCGATTCAGCTGATTCAAGACTGTCAGACACTTGTTGGTTTGCTGACTCTTGGTCCTCCATTTCTCGTTCAAGTTCTTTGATTCGGATTTCTTTGGATTCGATGGCTTCACCTCTGGCGCTTGATTCCTCTTTGAGCCTTTCGACGCTCTTAGTTAACTCCACATTCCTAAGTTCCAACTCTTTGACCTTGGTCACATGAAGAGCAAGATCGAGCTTAATCTTTTCACTTGCGGTAAGATCATCTTGTAATTTCTTCTTGTCTGACTCTAAAGCTGCAACCACGCTCTTCCCTGTTTGGACTATAGCCTCCAGTTCCTTCAGCTTTTTGAGGCCCTCTTTCTCCCGCTTCTCTAACTCCGTAACTTTCTTTTCCATTGATTCTAACTTGAGTTTTGCAGCAGCGCCTTCCTCAGCTGCATTGTTCAACCTCGATTCCAATCCCTCTACAGCCATTTTATGCTCTGCAACAAGCCCCTCTTTGCCTTCGTTCAGTTCCTTTTTCAACTTTTCGAGTTCGATCTCCAATACAGATTTTGCTGCAGTCTCGTTCTTAACAACTTCCTCGGCATTCTCTGCCTGAGTAACAAGATCCTTTTCCTTTTGCTTCCACTCGCCTTCTTTCACTTGAGCATCTTTCTTGTAAGCATTAAACTCATTGACTGAGGCCAATAGCTTCGCCTCTGAAGCCTTGATTTTCTTATTCAACGTGGATTCAACTTCATTAAGCTTCTTCGGATGAGCAGCAGTGAGACCTTTAAGCTCTTCATCCCGTGACTTTAATTCTTTCTTCGTTGATTCCAGTTGTTGGTTTAGTTCAGTTTGATGGGATTCCATCACGCTGATTTGTTGCACAAGGGTTTTGTTTGATGATTCTTGGGACAACAGAAACTCGTTCGACTGTTTGAGCGAGTTTCTCAATTCTTCAATCAAAGCATTAGATTTCTCGAGTTCTTCTTGTATCTGATTTTTGCTCGCCGTTTCGGAGTTCAAGGTTTCTGTGATTGTTTTCAGCTGGATCGATGTCTCCTTGTGGGCCAGCCTTTCCGATTCAAGAGATTCCATGAGTTCTTGCAGTTGGAGTTTTATAGGGAGGGCTGTGATTGAGGTCTGAATAAAAATTCACGTGAATAAATGTGAGTTGTTCGAAGCGAGACGTTACCGTCGTTGGGATTGCGGACGAGAGAGTTTTTGAAGATAAATCTTCTGATTCAGTCACTGCAGCCGCGCTACTGTCTGTGATAACTCTTTTTAACTTTTTGCTCAGTATGTTATAAAACAACTCAACTTGCTGAAACAAACGTCTCAGTAGACGCGCATCTTTTTAATCCTGGTTCTTGTACCAAAGAAACAAGGACTTGGGGAACGGGTACAACGCTTGGTTTCGGCGGCGAATCAAACATTTTAAAAAGACCCAAGTTATTCAGCCACGATGTCGGTTGCGTCGAAGCTGGTTCGGATTTTTGTTGCCCTCTGGTATCAATTGCTGTGGCAGATGCAAAGGGTTGTGGGATTGGGATTGAGAATCCCGGATTCTTCTTTGGTGTGATATTTAACGCATTGTTTAGTGTTTCAACGCTGGATTCTAGATTACTTGGTTGATTGGTGCCCGAATCGATGATTTTCCCAACATCTTCATAGTTGCTCGAATCCAGGGATTCATCCAGTGAAACAGTTTCAGCCAGAGATGTCATCAATGAAAGAACCTCAATATTATTGCTTTTAGATGGGTTATTGGACGATTTGTTGGACGATATTTCGTTATCGTGGTCAGAGAACGATTCCGATCCAATATCTGATTTTTCAGACGGCGCTGAAGGAATATTGAGGGTGCTTGAATCAGTGGCGCGTCTATTGATGAGGAAGTAACTGATTCTACCAGTGATAACGCCGAAGTACGTGTTTTCAACGGCTTCTTTTCGTTGGGGCTCGAAATTGTGATAGTTGGAAGCTGTACAATAAGGGGCTCATCAGATTCCTCTTCTCCATTGCTGTTGCTGTCGTCGTCTTCATCTTGCTCATCTTCTTCGTCCTCATAATCTTCGTCATCATCATCTTCTCCATCTTCAACTTGTTCTTCATCTTCTTCGCCAGAATCTGTGTATTCCTCATCCGACCCTGATTCCTCAATATTTGAGTCGTGACCAGACTCTTCACTGGAGATAGTATCCTCGCCAGAATCAGCCGTGTTGGAGGATGCAGATTGAACTTCCTCTACTTCTTCTTGAGGATGTTTCTTTTTGGTGATGGAAGCCATATGTTCTGCCACGTCTTGTGCAGGACTTGCTTGCAAAGAGGTGAAATTGTCACTTTTTTTAAGAAACTGAGACCGTCTCCCATGCATCACTTTCAAACATAATCTGTTTAAAGTCCCTCATTTACTTAATTATGCAGTTTTAATTTTGGAATTGATGTTCTCCCAATCTTGGTTTTTGATTGATGTTCGACCACAAGAGTTCAAGTTCAGAGGACTATATGAACTGAGAAGGAAACATAGCGACGTATCAAACCAAACACAGTCAACCAATCTAATAATCTTGAGCAAGATGCAAAGCACAGCTACAGCAACACTACTTCTCACATTCATTACTCTCGCTTTGTATTCCGAGCCGATCCTGGCAGTGCCTGTCAACGTGGAGGGGTGGTCATTCTTTTCAAGAAAAACGGTAGACAACTGGCAGACATGCGCCTTGAGTGATTACTGTTCCACAACTGGGTACACTTGTTGCATTGGACCATCAGACATCAACAATGGCAAGACCACGTGTCGACCTATCTCTGACTGTTCTTCGCCGAGTAGTTCTAGTGCCGGAAGCTCTGGAACTGGTACTACTGGTGGCGGTGTAAGTCCAAATGCTGGTAATAGTCAAGGAAATGGGGCACAGAACACAAATACGAACACTTGTTTGAATGGGGCTTGGACTTGCGGAGAAGATGGAAGAACATTGTATCAGTGTGGATACGTCCAGGGAGGGGTCCTGGCATGGAGACAACATTCTCAGTGTCAACAGGGTTTGGTTTGCATCAACAAGACTGGATTTGTTGGATGTGATTATCCAAACGGCGCGTCTTCTTCAAGTCAGACCAATCAGCAACAACAGCAACAGAATACTGGTGGTGTATCTGGAACTGGAGGACAGAGTCAGCCCAATCAAGCGGCACAGCAGGGAAGCCAGTCTTCAAGTACAAGTTGCAACTTTGGAGACTTTTCATGTGGACAAGATGGAATCACTTTGTTCCAGTGCAGTTACGTTCAGGGCAACGTGTTGTCATGGAGACAGCATTCACAATGCCAGCAAGGCAGCCGATGTGTTGTCGGGCAACCAGCAGGATTTGTCGGATGTAACTAGTTTTAAGTATAATAAATCATAGTATGCATAAGTATAACATGTATTATTTTATTTGAGAAAGACAGAGATGGCAGACTGGTTCTCCAACATCACCTCGACACTGGCGTCTGTGACAGCCGAGGTTGAGTCACAGCTGACCAAATCGCTCGAAGTCAACACAGCGTCCTCCTCCGATCCAACGTCAACCTCAACAGCAACAGAGTCGAGCGCCGCCTCAACGCTCAACAACTTTCTCGCGTCGTCGTTTGCCTCTGCCGCCGCCGCCGCCGATGCCGCAAAAACTTCTGATTTCTTTGCGGCGCTGACTACGCCAACGAATTTAACCTCTGCCGCCGGTCTTGCGTCCGCCGACGATGAGTTTGGTGTGGCGACTCCAGTGCCGGCTCCAACTCCGGCGAAGGCGCCTTTGCTTCCTCTGCCGTCAACGAAGAAGACAGTCTTGGCTGAATTTGAAGTGGAGAGTGACGAGGAGGCGGCGAAGAAGAAGGTGGCAATTGAAGTGAAAGGGGGTGTGGACATTGACAGCAATCCAATCCATCCCTCAACTGCTCCGGACTCAGATCAAGTGCTGAATGGTGGCACAAACGATATTGCGGCGACTACTGAAGATGCTCCTGCTGCCTCAATAACGGCTGCAGATGCTGCTCTTGTTGACGCCCCACCGGTTCTTCTGGCCTCTGACACAACAGCACCGATACCTCCTGTTACTTCTTCCTCTGATACCTCACAAACTCCTGCTGTTGCTGTTCCCGTTCATCAGACTTCAGAACCCATCACTCCATCAACCACAAACAATGCTATCGATTCAGATACACATCGTCGTCTCACTTCTATTATATCTCAACGTGAACAACAACTGATGTCAGCAATGTCTCAAAATGCCGCTCTGTCGGAAGAAATTGAGGCCATGAAGAGGAAAGTCGATGAAATGGCTACTTCTCAGGATTCAAGTCGGGTATGTTCTTATCTTATTGAGTTAATGGAATTGAGTCGGAGTGGAGTGACCGTGTTATGGTTTTCAACCATGAGCAGAGCAGAGTGAATCAAAGTATTTGACACAACAGGCTAATATCACGAACCATGCAGGAACGAGACGCGTATAAATCTAAACTGGTTGCACTTCAACAAACACTGAATGACACTATCCTACAACTTGGAGATCGTGACGAAAAAATCAAGTCACTATTAGAAGAAGGAGAGAAGTTGTCAAAGAACGAGTTGAAGATGGGAACAATTGTGAAAAAGTTGAGGGCAAAGGAAGGAGAAATGGAGGCTCAAGTGAAGGATCAATTGCGAAAAATTGAAGGCCTCGGTGTGGAGTTGTCAGAAGTGCGAGAAAAGTTGACCAGAGTGGAGGCAAGTGAACGAAAGCTGGGAGGTGAATAATTCGGCTTCATCTTTGTATTATGTTGCTCAAACTGTCCATCAGATTCTCTCAAGACTGCAACTGAACTCACCGAGAAACAAGCCAAACAAATTGTGAAGCTCGAAAACGAGCTTGTTACTGCAAAGGGCGAACTCTCAAACACCAAAGCTCAACTTGAACGCGTCCGTGCCGATTTACAGGAAGTCCGCCAAGAAAACGCTGATGCAAACAGTGCAGCGCATGCTGAAGCGCTTGAAAAGGAGGTAAAGTGAATCCCTGTCACTGGCCAGCACTGATATTCAAAACATAGATCGCTGCAAATGAACTCCTCCACAAACAACTCCAATCCCAAAAACAAAACTTTCTCCAACTCGAAACTGCCCTCCAAAAAGAACTCCACGACCTCCGCTCCACACTCTCCCGCCACGATCAGGAATCTTCTTGGAAAGAAGACTCTCTCCGAAAAGAAATCGCTTCCCTCCAAACTCGTCTTGCTGCCGCTGATTCCCGTCACGAAGACCTCTTTTCCGAGGCCCGTAGTGCAGACAGGCCACTCGTGCGTCAGATTGAAAGTCTTCAAGTCCAACACGCAGCGGCACGGAAAGACTGGGAAGGCATAGAAACAAGTCTCATGCATCGACTCGGGGAAGCCGAGCGCCTTGCCTTTGAGAGTGGTGAGAAGGAACGGGTTGCGAGTGAACGGTGTGATGAACTTAACAAACGTGTTGTGGCTCTGGAATATCAGTTCTCACGGGAAAGACAGGAACGTGCGAGAGTGCAGGCTGAGCTTGAGGACGCGTTGGGGAGATTAGATGGAAGCGATCGACAGGTTAGTGACCTGGCGGCGAAGATTGCTGTGTTGGAGAGGAATCATGCCAGAGAAGTTAAAGAGGCTGCTGATGCATTCCAGGTGAGATTGTTTTTATCAAGTGTGTTTGTTGAAACGAGACTTCTAGGTATCGTTAAAGAAGGCGTTGGAAGAGGAGCGTCGACGACATGAAGCTATTTTGAAGGAGGAACGAGATCGACTTGCAAAAGAGCGGTTAAAATTGGATGATCTTAAAGTCCTCTCAGAAAAGGCCGCGGCTCCAAACCATATTTCTAGCAGTGCTTCTGTTGCGTCTATCGATACAACCGGACTACGACGACAGAGTTCTGTTGGAGAAGGTGCCATGAGTCCAAGCAGTGGATATGATACGCCTCGCACACCATTTGATGTCGCTAGTGGAGTTGCGGGTCAGAGTGGTGGTGGCGCTGTGGTGGAGCGATTATACCATAATTTGAAGCAGTTGCAAGGACAGGTGTCGTCTCTACAGGCCCAGTTGGTTATGGTCACAAAGACTAGAGATGAACTTGCCGAGGAGTTGGTGAAATCAACATCTGAGACATCTGACGCGTGAGTACTCTCCAATCTATTCGGCGTCCGATATATTAATAATTTTGGTCCCACACAGTAAATCGGCTGCATCCAAGATTCAGGCATTGGAAGTCCAACTTGGTGAGCTAAACAAACGGTACATGGCTGCATTGGAGCTACTAGGTGAAAAGACGGAGCAGTTAGAGGAGATGGAATCAAATATGAAGGAGTTGAGGAGGATTCAGAAGGAAGAGATTGAGGAAATTATGAAGCTAAAGTCTTAAAGCGTCGTTTTTCGGTGACGGTATCTTGTGTGTACAATGTTGAGTAAAGGAATCGTTTAAAATTGTAACGATTCGAATAGTGTTTTGTAAGTTTAATGTTATGTTAATCTACTCTGTACAAAACAACATAAATTACTGTGCGTTCCACGGCTGTCAGCCCTTATAGCTCAGTGGTAGTAGCGTTTCCCTCGTAAGGAAAAGGTCGACGGTTCAATCCCGTCTGGGGGCATTTTGCTCCACGCGAAAAGGATAACACCAATCTATTTTCATTTATGAATGCGTTTGAAACTTGTTCTGGGGAAAATCATATGGTGGGACAACATTTTGAGGAAGCTCATCACGGGAGTTCCTCAGGAGACTTGAGTAGGACAAAGACCTTCCCCATAGAAGCCAAATGGAGACCACGTGTGTAGCAATTCGCATCCTTCTTCGGTTCAAATGGGATTTGAGTATCAATCTCAGACATATGGACAGTGCGGTTCCAACACAGACCGCAGTATATGTATTATTGAAGTGCGAAAGAAAAGGTTACTCAGTAACCCCCAACACACTTCTTATGGATTAGTGTTGTGGCCGCCCCCTGGGGTGCCCCAAGGGTTTATTTTTGTCACCCCCCCTTACGCCTAGTGCGAATTGGGCCATCAGAATATGCAATACTTCAAGGACATAATCACTTGAATACCGTAACGTTATCCATCAACGGTTCGAACCTCCGTATTAAAGGTTGACAAGCTAGAACGATGCTAGAATGACAAGGGGCTGCTTGGTCCATGCGTTCAAAAATTGCGCCAGATCCTTAATGTCGATGAGCAGAAATCAAGAGCAATATTGGTAGGTCAAAAGGTTGTTTCACCCCCAAGTGTTCCACTAGTCTGCTAGTGGCCCTTGTAACTGCCCCCGATGCTTTGCTGAGAGTGCCCTGATTGGGTTTATTTTGATCACTCTACTGAGTACGCTCTATTGAGTCGCACTTGAAAGTCCATTGGACTGCTATCTACGCCTGTTGAGGTCGCAGGGTTCGAACCTCTGTTTCGAGGGTGAGTTACCAGATCTTTGCTGGTCAGTTATGGGGCAGCTGCAAAATTCCCCTTTTCACGACAATAATGGATAAAAGCTAATGGAATATTTATTGAAAGAAGGAAAGGAACTGCAAGCACAAAACCCTCAACAAGATGTCCCTCAAAAGCGGTCACTCTCCAAAGTCATTTGTCTGGCAATATCGGTATTCTCAACCACCTTGCTAAACTCTTCAAACGAAATCTTTCCGTCACCATCCTTGTCGGCCTCCATGATGGTCTTATCAACAATTTGCTGAAGCTGTTGGTCCTTGAGGTTGTTTCCAACCATCATCTTGAGGACAAGAAAAAGTTCTCCGTTTGAAATGTAGCCGTCCCGGTCCATGTCGTATACTTTGAAGGCGACTGTTGGTTTTTGATTCGAGTCAGTAAATGGGTTAATGGGAATGCGATGTTCACAGGATTCCATTTTTAGACGTCATAACGCGCCACACAACTTGGTATTTTAGATACCATCAAGTGATTTCGTTCATCTCGCGCGGATCATCTCCTTCAAGTTGTTGGGACAACTCACATCTCAACTTGTCCTCCTTCTTTCCCTTGGCGCTGAAAGCACTCAGACCGCCAATAAACTCTTTAAAGTCGACATCTCCAGTTCCATCACCATCCAGAACAGACAGTAGACGCGCTGCAAGAGGATTACTCGCGATTTGAGGGAGGGCGAGGAACTCGTCCTTGTCGATTGTTCCAGAACCGTCTTTGTCGAGTTTGACGAAACGTTTGTAGAGTCGTTGGATCTACGTTGAGATGATTGGGAGTTTAGGTAGGGGTTGACAAGAAAATGGCTGTATAGGTACCTCCTCGGCCGTAACTACGATAAAGAGAGAAGTTAATAAGAGAAATAGTGCAAGAGGGGTACGTACAGTTTGATGTAGCGACCATCTCTTCAAGTTGACTGTGAGTGGAGAGAGTGTAGATCCCAGTTAGCCGATGATCAACAAGGACCCCCTCCAAATAAGACGAGAGAGAGATAGACAACAGAAAGAAAGAAGGAAACAAATCACCTGGAGTTGTTTCCCATTTTGGCGGCAGGTTTGTTTTCATCTCAAAAAACCGAACTGCAAATCATGGCGTCGTTACGACAGGCTCAGAAAGGTGAATACTTTAAACAGGAACTGAAAATAGCGAGAAATAATTGGAAGTAGAATTGGATGAAGGGGAAGCGGGACTTTGGCTCAACTCCCTCCTCTTATTCACTGCCAACTGCTGCTCACCTTAAATACCGCCAGATGCCGTCATTGCGATGCTCAACTTCAACAACAAAGACGCTGTGATCCAGAAGAAGTCCGCCGGTCTTGATGTGGCAATTGACGGTCCCAAAGTGCCTCAACTCGTTGAAACAGTCTGGAAAGTTCTTGTGTACGACAAGGCCGGTCAGGACATCATCTCGCAGCTACTTAAAGTGAATGAATTGAGGGAGAATGGTGTAACGGTTCACATGTGCGTTTCTTGTTGATCAATGCTCTGCTGGAACTTGCATTGATGTCAATAATCCTTTCAGGCCTTTGTACACAGACAGACAGCCTATCCCAGATGTACCAGCTGTGTACTTTGTTCAACCAACTCCAGAGAATGTGAAGCGTATTGCTGATGTTGGTTCTATTGAACTGTCTCCCCGCATCCTGTTCTTACACCCCTTCTCTCGCTCCACAGGACCTTGCCAAGAACTTGTACGAATCTTACTACCTCAACTTCACCTCTCACCTCCCTCGTGCCCTTCTCGAAGACCTGGCAGCTGCCACAGTCGCATCAAACACTTCTGTTCAAGTCTCACAAGTCTACGACCAATACCTGAACTTCATTTCTCTCGAAGACCGTCTGTTTTCGCTCAACTTTGATCAAACGTACCGGTTGTTGAATGACGCAGGAAGCACGGATCGTGTTATTGATGATGTCACGGAACGAGTCGTTGGATCTTTGTTCTCTGTTGTTGCTACATTAGGTGAGTCTGAGCTCATTATTTATCAGGGGAGATGCGATGCGTTGGGGAATGTCTTGCTCCGGATTCAGCCTCACGAAAATATCTTACTCCTCTCTCCCTCCATAGGCGTTATTCCAATCATTCGATGCCCACGTGGAAACGCTGCCGCTTCAATTGCTACAAAATTGGATCAGCGTATTCGGGACCATATCATGAACTCACGCAATAATAACTTGTTCTCTGAACCTGCAACCGGCGCCACAAGACCAGTGTTGATTCTGTTGGACAGAAATTTGGACTTGGCTTCAATGTTGAACCATACCTGGACGTATTCAACCCTGGTTCATGATTTATTGGATTTAAAGCTGAATCGAGTTGTGATTGAGGTTTGTTTTTGTAACTTACTATCCAGTATCTAAAAAACTTCGTAAAGACTGAAGACAAGGGCCGTAAAATCAAGAAACAGTTCGACATTGACGCCAACGACTTTTTCTGGAACAAGAACAGTGGAAACCCGTTCCCACAGGTGGCAGATGATGTCAACTCGGAAATAACACGTTACAAGAAGGATGTTGATGAAGTGACAAAGTCTTCTGGATTGACATCGTTGGAGGACGTGGATCCCAAGTAAGCCACTATTTCAAACCGCAATATAAAACTCATCAAAACCAAATTCTAGCTCAAATGCAGAGACTTTGAAGTACGCATTGACTGCCCTCCCAGAACTCACGGATCGCAAACGAACTCTTGATATGCACATGAACCTGGCAACAACCCTCTTCCAAATCATCAACGAACGAAAATTAGACGCGTTCTTTGCACTCGAAGAAGCGATTGGCAAGCAGGTATGTTACTGCCACCTACACCATCCTTGTTTGATTAACCCTCTCTTTCAAGAACAAAACGACCGTTTTAGAGCTTTTGCGTGATGCTGAGAAGAGCGCTGAAGACAAACACCGTTTCTTCCTTGTGTTTTACCTCTCGAACGATGAAATTCCAAAAGATGATATGGCTGCTTACGAAGTTGCTCTTGCTGCCGCCGGTGTTCCCAACGGTGCTTTGAACTACTTGAAGAGTGTTAAGAGCTTCATCAAAATGGCGGCTGCGTCAACTGTTGCAGGCACTGCAGGTGGTCAGAAGGATGCGATGGGTAGCGGAGATTTGTTTGGTTCATTTAGAAACAAGGTAACACAGTGCCATATTAATGCATATATGATTAATTTATGGTTTGCATAGATTGCGGGAACGTTGGACGGTGCGGGAGTGGGATCTTCGCTTGACTCTTTTATTTCTGGTGTGCGAAACCTCCTTCCAACTCGAAAAGACCTTCCCTCAACTCGAATCGTTGAATCTATTATGGAGGGAACTAGTGACGCTGACGATTACCTGTCTTTCGACCCGAAAGCTTCACGCACTCTTGGCAAACAGCAGCAAACGAGTCCTTCCAAATTAGTGAAGGGTCACCAGAGTGCGATTGTGTTTGTTGTGGGAGGTGGAAACTATTTGGAGTATCAGAATTTGCAGGATTATGCGGCGAGAGGTGCGCAAAAGAAGAGGGTCACGTATGGAAGTACAGAAATTGTGACTGCAAAAGGGTTTTTGGAGCAGTTGGAGGTATTGGGAAGTCGATGAAGTGGAGAGTTTTCTGAAGCGTCGAAATAAACGCATACCATACTTTTTGAAACTCTGCCATAACGAAAGGACACTATAATATTTGCTTCCCTTCATATACAGCTATAATAAGTTTAATGGTATCCCATGTCCTCTAAAACAATCGAGACTAAAGCGTTGTATGTCACAGGTGTGCATCCATCATCCCACTCCCAAGTTTCATCCAGTATGAACAACAACACACGTAACATTATCATCAATGCATTTCGCATCCAGACTCTTTAACGCGCGTTTCACGAGAATCTCACTCGCTTTTTGCGGGTGTTCATATTTCACAGCAAGTCGCACAACTTCTTCCATATCAAGGCCGTCCCAGAGTCCATCAGATCCAAGAACAAAGAAAATATCTTTTTTAGAGAGATCTCTGTCAATGACTTCAGGTTCTGTGAGGACTCCAAGTTTTTCAGCGCATGTGTCGCCGATGGATCTTGTCACGACGAGCCTAGATGGAGCGTTAGTTTATAGAAGAAGAGTGTTTGAAGAGTTTGTAGTAGGATTTACGGATGAGTGATGGTGAGACCAAAGCCAAATACTCCTCCACTTCACTGCACATCAATACTTTGTTTTCAGGAGTTCCGTTCTGCAGGCTTATCATTTTCCACTACATGGATCTAATGCTAATCCAATAATGGTAACTGTGGCTCCAGAATAGACATAACAGAGATGCACGTATTGGATGGAACAGAATATTCCCTCATAACCCAACTAGACATTATTCATGCACCCCTTCGTATATTCTTATCCGTTTTAACTCTAGGAGACATACCCAGGATACGGTAACGAGCCTTTATAGATTCGTAAGGGGCCGTCCCTCCCACTTTCCGTCTGCATCTGATCTATCCGCCCACCCGCATTCTTTACGCGCTCATATTCTTCTTCGATTTGACAGGTATGATCCCTGTACGAGTCACCAAGAGTTATTAGTTGGTGACGAGGACACACGACAAACTTCAAAGCAACAAACGTACGTAGACACTTGCATCGGCACGACATCCTCGCCCTCCCTCCTTCCCATCATAATCCTCGAGTCCCCAACATTCGCAATAAGGACACGGCGTTCCTCCTCAAAGAAGAGGAGGAGGGCAGCAGTTGAACCCGACATGTACGAGTCGATAGCTTCGTTTTCTTTGAGGCGGGCGTGGACAGTTGCAAAGGCGTCTTTGAGGGCAGCTTCGGCGTCTGCGGAGCGGCCAATGAGAGCCGCGCGTCGTTCGAGGAGGACAAGTGGGAACACTTTCTTTACGAAGGCCGAGACGCGGTGGCCCTCGGATCCTGTTTTTGAGAAAGTTTTAATTGGATGTGATTTGGTTTTGTTTGTTTGAGAGAGAAGGAGAGAGAGGGAGGTTTAAAGAAGAGTGGGTGTTCGGTGGAGGAACGCACCATGTCCATCAAACACGCCAAACAACGTCGTCCTCGGTGTTCCCTCAAACAAGTCTTCTACAATCAAGAACTCGTCTTGCTGCGTCTCGCGCTTGCCAATGTTTGTTGCGGCGCCATAGAAATCTGAGGCGGTGTCCTGGCCCATGAAATTCAAGATTTACGAAAAAGAAATATTGGAGAATTCTGCATGTAAGATGTTTTTAATGTTCCTGGAACACAAAGGATAGAACACTTAGTAAACGCGTTAGCCAGTTGAAAGTTATTTTCGTACAAAGATGGGCACTATCTTCGTCCACATAATAAATGAATACTATTCAAGAAGAAAATAACCTTACTGCAAATGTTATTGGTACAAAGTTGGATGTACTTTATCCATTCGCCTTTTTTCAATCCACCAAAAACATCAAATGGGTGACGATCTGCGACAGAAACCCAAGAGCGAGCTCCGAATCTGGGTGTAAGTGTCCAGAACCAGTCAAAACTATGTACTGATTTGATTCCAAGTGACGGATGTTTCGACATGATGCACTTTGGTGAGATACTCTGCGAGGTATCCATCTGACACTCATACGATATTCAACAAGGCCACGCCAATGCGCTACGTCAAGCCAAAGAAATGGGTGGATACCTCGTCGTTGGCGTCCACTCTGACGCTGAGATCTTAAAGAACAAAGGCCCTACTGTGATGACTGAACAAGAACGGTTTGTTCCTTTGTTTCTAGGACGACTTCATTAATCTAAACGACTTTTTCAGATATGCTGCTGTTGCTGCGTGTAAATGGGTTGATGAAGTTGTACCAAATGCACCTTACCTCACTTCGTTGGAATGGATGGACAAGTATGGATGTCAGATCTGTGCTCACGGAGACGGTATGCAAAGTTTAGATGTACAAATGAGCGGGGAGCTGACATGAAATCGATAGATGTGACTACTATGGCGGATGGATCTGACTGCTACCAACTGGTCAAGGATGCTGGACGGTACTGGGAGTACAAACGTACTCAAGGAGTGTCTACTACAGAATTAGTTGGCCGTATGCTCTTGGGAACGAATGAACTCAAGGTAAGAGTCTTAATTTTACTAATGTCAACCACATTCTTAATTACGGAAATAGGACACACCAGCGGCTTCAACTTCTCCATTCCTTCCAACATCGCAAAAGCTTATCCAATTCTCGTCGGCTCGTGATCCATTGCCAGGGGAAAAGGTCGTGTACGTTCATGGCGGATTTGATCTCTTCCATGTTGGACATATTGAATTTTTGAAGGCTGCAAAGGCGTTGGGATCATATCTGATTGTTGGAATCCATGATGACGTGACTGTCAACAAGAAATTGGGAGGAAGTTATCCAATTATGACTGTGCAGGAGCGTGCATTGAGTGTATTGCAATGTCGATATGTTGATGAAGTTATCATTGGTGCACCCGCAGTTATCACGAAGGATGTGTTGGAGAAGGTGTGGACGGTGGATGTTGTGGTTGGAAAGAAGGGGGAGAAAGTCAACGACGAAGTTTATGCAGTGAGTTTCTTACTGATATATTGAATCATTCTGATCATTTTGCTTGTAGCTGCCCAAGTCTTTGGGAATCTATACGGAGGTAGAGCCGGAATTGAGCGATATGACCACAGTTACCGTGATTGATCGCATCATTGCCAACCGACAGCTCTATGAAGCTCGACAGGCAAAGAAGCTAGGAAAGGCTGTTGTAGAAGAACGTATGTTGGAGGAGCAGAAGCGACAACAGAACAAATAAGTTTGGATAAATAGAAACTTTTGTTTGAAGCCCATGAGCAACAACTCTGACCAGAAGCCTGTACGCATTTGGGTGTATGTGTGCCACTATTGAATGCTCGAAGAGTACTGACTACCAAGGACACCCTAGCGATGGCTGCTACGACCTGTTCCACATTGGTTATCATGTTCACACAATCACCTTCGAAGCTAATCATTCCAAACTCAGGCCACGCCAACGCCATCCGCCAAGCCAAAGCCCTAATTGGCCCACACGCCGTCGTTGTCGCAGGAGTGTGCAGCGATGCCTCCATCTTGGCGAACAAGGGCCCAACTGTCATGAACGAGACCGAACGCTACGCCGCCGTCGCTGCGTGCAAATGGGTCGATGAAGTCGCTGAAGATGCGCCCTATGAAACATCCCTCGAAACTATGGACAGATACAACTGCGAATTCTGCGTTCACGGTGATGACATCACTACAATGGCAGACGGCTCTGACTGCTACAGCTTTGCTAAGAAGGCTGGAAGGTATAAGGAGTTTAAGCGCACTCAGGGTGTGTCTACTACGGAGCTTGTTGGTCGGATGTTGAAGATGACAGTTGAGAAGTCAAAGCCAGTGAGTTTGTGTGCCCCCTCTCTTTCTCATTTACACGTTAGTCTTACACTCAAATCCTAAGGTCTCATCTGTCTCCCAATTCCTCACTACCGCTACCCGTCTGGCACATTTCACCACTCCTCGCGACTTGACTCCAACGGATGTCATCATTTACGTCCACGGTGCTTTCGATCTCTTCCACGTTGGTCACATTGAATTCTTGAAAGCTGCAAAGGCGCTCGGCACATACCTGATTGTCGGTGTCCATGACGATGAATCCGTAAATAATTACATGGGTTCGAGCTTTCCAATCATGAATGTCCATGAACGTGCATTGAGTGTGCTCCAGTGTCGATGGGTTGATGACGTTGTTATTGGGGCTCCGTTGGTGATTTCCGATGAAGTACTCACAAAAGTTGCGAAAGTGGATCGTGTGGTTTGTCAGATGGGCAGAGGCAATGAAACTGAATTGGATGGTGTTGATTCGTACAAAGTAAGCATTGATGAAGTTGAACTGAGAGATAATTACTCATCACGTCTTTCGAAATAGCTTGCAAAAGAACGTGGAATCTTTGTTGAAATTGATGCACCCCTCTCAAACATGACCACGCAAACTGTTATGGATAGAATTATGGTAAATAGAGCCATGTATGAGGCTCGACAGGCGAAAAAGCTGGGGAAAGCTGTTGTGGAGGAGGAATTACTTAAACAAGAGAAGGCAGGGACAATTTAAATGCTTGGAAACAGAACGATATCCCTGATGGTTACCTAAATTATTTAATTTTTCTTTCCTTTTGGGAATGTTGATCTGCGAATGCGAATAGAAGAAAAAGAACTCAAGCATACCAGGTACCTAACGCAGAAGAATTGATTTCCTCCTATTGATAAGGGCGGGACTCAATAAGGTTACCATATTATGTGTAACGAACAAAGCAGTAATACAGATTTATAACGTGAAAGCGAGTCCAATGCGATTTGAACACATCGCCGTCGGTTCTCGCGGAAGTGATGGCATATTCTGAGCACTGAACACGAATCCCAACTGTTCCTCCATCCAAGATTCGCCTCAAAGAATCCGTTGATGCTGTAAATAAAGCAGTTGAGGTTTGCATAACGTATTCCGTAACCTTACGCCGCTCGCACTGTATTGAGCCCTGGGACAGCCACAATTTCTTGTGCCTCAATGGCAGGAAGAAAATTTACTGTCTCAACAAGGCGCTTGCTGAAGTCAGTGGGCATGAGAGAATGAGGTTGAAGGAGTTCTAGCGGTGCTTGTGATGCGGGTTTAGGAAGAAGTCGCGGCAAATGACGCTGCAACTGGGGTTGGCCTGGGATAGATCGCTTTGGCTGGACTGGGAGGGGTGGCTGAGGTTGCTGAAGTTGAGGACGAGGCAGGAGTGGCTGGAATTGATGAGGTTACGATGAATAAAATCGTGAATTAAGAGTTATTACGTGAAAGCGAGCCCAATGCGTTTTAAACGCATTCCCGTCGGCCAGAGCACATTCTGGGCAACTTCACTCGAGTACCAACTTCCACCCCATCCAGTTTGTGCGTGATTACCTTCAGTGAGTGGTATTTCAGTTGTAAGAATCATCAAATTCTTCCATCCGGGCCAACAATCTGTCAGTAGACTGAAAGGGAATGAATCTTTGAGTAAATACATTTGAATTTGATATCTGATTTGATTTTTGATTTCACTTTTAATAATTATGAAGTCTTAAGATTCCAGGGGTCACCTTTTCCCAGGTGCTACTGATTCATAATATTTTATAATTATGCAAAGTCAGCAAAAGTTCAATGTTACCTGAATTTATTTCTCGTTCTATCCATTTTCAACAAAGAACTGGAGAAGAAAAACGATGGCCCAAACAGCAGTCGATCCAACGCACCCTCCCTCCACTTGTATAAGCTAGCTAAGACAAGGACTAAGTGAAGAGGTATATGGTCTGATGATTTGACGCGTCTAATATTTTCTGACAGCTTTATTTCTGGTTGTGGAGTCCCACGAAACCATCAGCGCTTCGCTTCTCTGACAGTGGGCCTCTCTGGATGTTTGCTTGTAAGTATATTCTCTTCTTACTATACGTGTGACTGGAGCTAACACTGCCCTCCTCAACAACGCAGGGCTGACAATTCTGCTCAGTGCTCACAAAGTACGGCATCATATATGGTTCAGGGTGTCTTCGTTAAGCTATCTAGGTATCCTCTACTTACTTTAATACAATGCAGAAGTTTTAGTTTGTTAATATTTGGTCTCCAGTCTTTTCGACACCAGTCATGATGTGGTCTCCATATTTGACAGCTTCCAGTTCTCTTGACCGTCTCGCTATTCCTTCTATTTCTTCTTATCTCTCTGTTTTGTTTCTGTTCTCTACTTTTTCCTTCTGTTTCTCTCTGTTTCGCTTTTGTTGATGGTCCCTTCACCTGAAAACGCGGTGTCCCTGTGGTCGAATTAACATGACCGTTTATGATTCCTTAGTTTTCCTCCCACTTCTGCATTTGGTGTTTACTTTTGCTTTGTGGAAGGATCCTTCTTTCTTTTCACTGTTACCCATTCGTTTATGGGCCACTTCCTTTTCTTTTTTGACCTTACCTGTTCCGCTATTTGTGATGGTTCATTTGAACTGTGACTACATTGGCGCGAGTCCTACCACTGATGTTGCGACGTCTTTGGCTTCTCCATCTCGAAAGAGTGGGGTGGACCTTCTTTGTCTTGTTTCGCCAATTGTTGACGGCTCACTTGAGCTTTCTCATACGTTGGTAGGCCTCACTTCTCAGTTGTGTACCACCGCCATTTCGTCTTTCACCAATCTCCCCAAACTACACATACACAACTGTGGACGTATCTGTTATGCGCAATCATTTAGCATGATAGATTGAGGTTTTTCTCTATGAATTGTTTCGTCGGCGCTATTACTTGCGGCTGGTCGGTGGGAAAGTGAATGGCACACTTGGTCCTGCCCTACACAGGGAAAGCAAAGATAATACGCCGGCAGTAAATCTTTTTATTTTTTTCACAGTTCAAGAGCGTCAAAGAAAAAATGGGATTTTGATAATTTAAATAAACCTGCTTAATTCATTTTGAGTGAGTGAAC
Organism: Rhizoclosmatium globosum; assembly: GCA_002104985.1. NCBI lineage: Eukaryota > Fungi > Chytridiomycota > Chytridiomycetes > Chytridiales > Chytriomycetaceae > Rhizoclosmatium > Rhizoclosmatium globosum. Next base: position 316,976 of record MCGO01000037.1, on the reverse strand, counting down.
TGACATCTTGCAAGCGTGCATGATTTATGAAACTTGCATAGAGGAGCATGTCGTCCAAAACCAGCTATATGCTTATACATGCATTTTGAACCTCTTGTACATCCGAATTCTTCCCACTGGTGGCATCGAACTCTACCCATTTCAATATTCTCTCGCTTTTGTCCTTGAGTCACAGTCTTTTCGTCTTTGACAGATTTTGTGTCTTGAATAAGAGCTGATTGCTCTGATCTGGCACCCTTCACTTCTCCAACACTTGAACCTCCGTCGTTACCGAATTCAAGCTTCTGTCCTTTACCAAACGCATATGAACAATCTCTTGCTTTCTTGTTTGTCAGACGTGGATCACCCGCCACTATGAAATCATCGGCCATGCAAAAGTAACGTGTTTTAACCAAATCAGTTGCAAATACAACAGCCTTCCGTTTCTTCCGTGGACAAAGTGGATCAATGTCAGGCAAAATAGTGGCCAATAAACTCGACTTAATACCAGTTCATTCAAGACTACTGTTGCTAGCGGCTGAGGCGTAGTCTCTTTTTCGTCGAGGCAAGGTTCTGGGGCAGCTTTACGATAGCTTGGAAACGATAATATTTTTGACTGAGCCACCGATGCCAAAGTTGTGTGGGTTGGTAATTTTTTTGCGGTAGCAGAACGAAGCGGCTTCGTCTTGGCGAGCAGCATATCTGCTTTCGCTCTTTGTTCTGCAATAACGTCGTCTTCCCATTCTCTCCGGGTGCATTTTTGTTCTTCAAGTGTTTACTGAAGTTGGTTTCTTTTCTAGCGCTGGTGTAGATGGTGGATTTTGTTCAGCAATCACACTGGTCCACTTTTTAGTCAGTTTGATGGAGATCTCTTTGACGGTATCTATAGTAATAAAGAATGGTTATTCTATATCTCGTAATAATGGAAATACACACCATCCGCGTTCTCCATTTTCCCCAATCCCACAACTACTCGTCCGAGTTTCGTGCTTGCAAGACCTTCAATGCTGATTGGGAGCTTTTCTAACAAACTCATCACATCCCTGAGAATCGCCCATTCAGCCTTATCTCTCCCCTCCAGCAACCATTTTTTCAAAAGAAGTAGTCCTCGGAATTCTTTTGCCTGTGCGAACCTATATTGCGAAAAATTATCAGCGCAGTACACAAAGACATACTTATACGTACGCGGCGTAGAATGCAAGGGAAACTCCATCCATACTCATTTTAAGGCGGTGTCTCTTCTCGGCGATCGACTGCGCTGTGGACAAAAAACGAAGGTATTTGACGACTGTAGTGTGGTCTTTAAAGTTGATATCTTCGGGAATGGTTGTGGATAGTTGCTGTTTTGCGATATCTGTACGGTTGGTTGACTGGTTCGAAACATACTGGGTCATCCTGTGCACCTGTCAGTCTGGTATATCCAGGACGTCACAAAGCACAAACATGGATACGCTCGTTTCATCTATTAAATAGAGATGAGAGAGTTTGTTCAGTATTGTGTTGTTGAAGTCGAGAAGCCACAAGGGGTAAAGAAGAATGAGACTGGGAGAGTGTAACAAACGTCCAGTCAGAACGCTGACGGCCAAACCCAGAAATTGCGATAGAGTCTTACTTCGAATCGTGTATAGGAGGGAGGAGGATACGGGAGGAGGGGGTTCGAAGGCCAAAAAACTCACATAAATTGAAGTTTTTGTGGTGGTGGGTTGTTTTCACTTCAATTTTGATTTACGTACCACGTTGGCTCCAAGGGATAAAAACATCATAATTCTTGGTCATTGAGAATCGTGATACCACTTGAGATGGTTTCAATAGTAGTTTGGAGTATTTTGAATCAAGCCATGATAATCCAACTTGGAAGTAGCAGAAATAATGACACCAACTATACGAATCCGATAGATACATAGTTTGCAGGCAGGAGTAAAATCTTTATGTTTCCATTCGTTATGCATATTCCAACAAGGAAGATTCTATTCGGGACTTTTCCCTCCAACAATATTGTACATCTTGAAATTCAATAGACGCTTTCGTCTTGGCAACAAAGTGACTCCAAAAAATGCAGCAGTGACTGTAACACAGTTGATCACGGATAAGGTCATAAAATGCGCTTGACACCATGAAATCTGATGGTTGAGCTTCCCTCTGTGCTCCAGGTGTAGGCTAGACTATCTGCAGATTATGAGACTCAAATAAGATATCAAACATGAGCAATACGGTGGCCAAATCCATGGACCATGAAGAGGATCAAAAGGTAGGCTCCTATGAAAGCATAGCGAGTGTTCAACTACAATTTGAATAATACACAAATGCAGCCGCTGGAAGCATTAGTATTAGCGAGGTTATAGGGATGTAGAAGGAGTTTGATGCTTTGGGTGGAAAAAATGAAATCATAAGGGTTGCCTTCAATTGCAAACCGCGTAGACTCCGTTGCGATAAACTCAACATACAATAATCGCACTGAGGCTCATGATTTAGATATTTACCTACAGTTTTATGACAACCTAACGTGGCGTTTAACTTAAAAAATTGAATTGAAGAATCAACTGTCGTCAAATTGGAATTTACTTGATTCATACTTTTATCTTATTGCTGTAATAAATGTCGTTTTCCTGCATATTAAATTCACGTTTACGCACACATATGTACTGATAGCAGGTCACGACTGTTGATTGTTCAAAAAATGTATATACATTCATATTCTCCCTTCCACAGCCAAATAACAACTAAATTCAGTATGAAATCATAAACACGAACAATCACATCCCGCAACAGGACACCCATCATGAGCCCGAAACCATTCCTGAACATGTTTCGCGTGTCCCCCATGTCGACACGTTTGACACCATGTGAACCAGCCCTCAAACCCTTGTAGCTCACTGCCAGTTGTGCCTTCAACGGAACACCCATGTGCATTAGACAAAGCGCGCATCGTGGTAGCGCTTTTTTGCAGTGTGGACATGATGTTGCTGGTGCGGTTCCGCTGCTGCTGTAGTGACTGATTTTTTGGGTGTGACGGAGGACGCGGCTTGAGCAAGAGCTGATTGTGATATATTTCCGTTACAGAAGTTACATCGTATGTGGATTTGGGCTTGTATTGTTGGTGTACATTTTGAAAACTCTGTTGTTGTGAGACGACCTTGTTGCGGATGTTGCTGGTGTTGAAGCGAGGCGGTATAGCTTCGATTTGGAGATGTCAAGGAGAGCGCGTTCATGGAAGAGTTGCCATTGATCCAGAATATTTCGATAACTGGTTGCAAATTGAGTAATCCTCAATTTTGAGATGTATGGATAAAGACTTACTTTTCAAACCAATTCGACACTTTGCCTTCAACTACCCCAGCCCCTCCACTTCTTGCCGCAAGACTTATCAAAGCTGCGCTTTGAAAGTCTCCAAAAACATCAACATATCGCTCCAACAAATTCACACCCTCAGGTGTAATGAAACCTAGAATCAACAAACCACGAATATTCCCTTCATCAGTAAGCTGCTGCGCACATCCACGAAGATAGTTTCGAAGTTCGGCGTCAGGAAGGAACCGAAGCGCTATTCCAATTTGTCGTGTAACTGTAACCCATTTGGAAGCTCGAGAACTTGGTTCCAGTCTCCGTTACTTGCCATGAGTGCGAATAAAGACGGAGGTATGGGTCTTTCAATTCAGCGCTCAGTGTGTGACAGAGGGATGCCCATTGTGCTGAAGGTGTTCCGGCCATGTATCCAGCAAGGCGGCAGCTACCAGTCTTAACTTATCATCTGGCAATTTAATAAGTATGGATTCTTTGACAGCAATCAAATACGCGAACCTTTTGATGCATTCAACGCCCGTAGCGCACGTTCCAAACTCGAAGAATAGAAGAGAGCAAACCCAGCAGCTTGTTCGAAATTCCCTCTCTGTTCAAAACTTTGCAACTTCAACTCCAAACTCGCGTCCGTCTCAAACAACCGCCACACATACGTAACCCATTGTCCTAAATTCACTGGAATATGAATCAAAGTAGCTGATAATGGTTGGTATGACTTTGACGGGTAATTTGATATTGTGGGGTGCTGCTTGATTCCGCTGTTTGAACTGTGGCATCATGACGATTTGTGCAATCCCAAGTAAGGAGTAGTCTTTTCCATCCATTAGATAGTTACGCGACTGGGATTTACGTCACGCAGGAGAGACCAGGTTTCAATCAAGTCTTGAGATGATTCCGCGTATATTTTGCGTTGTAACAACGAAATGTTGGTTTTGGTCTACTCATAGAGTCGATAAATACAGGCACAAGCAAGAAAAAAAACAAAAGTCTTACATCTAAAGCATATCCATCCACAGCCCGTCTCTTGATAACACTGGCAATATCATCATCCCAGTCCCCACCGCCTCCAACATCCCGCCACTTCAATTCCCTCCCAAACGCAGCAACAATCCATGTCCAGCACCACTACCCGCATTCGCACCCCACGACGCGACAGGAACGTTCATGAGACTATTGCTTTTGAGAGACCCGTCTTCGAGGTTCATTGTCACCAACACATCAGCTGCGACCTTTTGTTTTGTGGACGGTGAAGTGGTGAAGGGGACCCACGCCATGGAGACTGCGGAGAGTGAAGACGTTGATGCGGCTTTGAGGCGGCGTTCTTGGACTAGGATTGGGATTGTTCGGGTTGTTTGGGATGGATCGGTGGTGGGAAATGCGGAAGCAGATTGGAATGATGAGACGGCTGGTGGAGGTGTTGGTATTGAGTAGGAGGATTCTTGGCCGATTGTGTATCCCATTACTGCAGGAGTTGTGGTGGGTGTTGCTACATTAAAAGGATTAGACGGCGGACATTCATGCACAGATTTCCACTCAATGATTCATCCGTTTCGACTGACGGAAACGTACCTGGAACAACTCCATCTCCATCATAGCCTTCACGTAGATCCCAAACAAGAACAGTGCCGCTGGCATCTTTCCCACAAGCGGCAAGACAGCCCGGACGCGTCGGACACCATTCAAGTCCCCCAACACCACCACGCATTCCTGTACTGAGACCAGCTTCTAACGAAAGAACTGGTACAGCAGTTTTTCGGATATCCCAAATAGCCACTCCACCGTTAGGTCCTTCAGCATACGAAGCAAACGACGAGAATCGAAAGGATCAGTTGCAAGACCATTCACAAACTAATAGGATTATTAAAAAATCAATAATGACTGAATAGCATCATTCCCAGAAAACTGAATTCACTCGGTCTATTACGCGTATTCAGCACGAACCTTGTAGCAATGACAACTTGGGCAGCATTATTAGCTTCTGTTGCAGCAGTTGCGGTAGAGGTTCGCCTCAAATCGTAAATCCGGACCCATCTGGACGTGATACCCGCAAGGAACGAGTTTGTTGAACCCGAAAGCCAGGCAGCAGACAACAGCGCTTCATTTGGAGCCAGGCTAGCGAGAGTTGCAGCGGCGACGGGGTCCCAGACATAACAGGTAGGCAAGTCGCGGTACTTTCCGAGGCCAATGAGCAGCAGGGACGACGACGGAGAGAAAGCGAGGAGGGAGCACGGACGGGCAGGTTTATCGTTGTATTCGTTGATGACGGTGATTGAGCCGTTTCCGAGCGAGTGCGATGAAGTTGAGGTTGACTCCTTTTGTGGGGCATCGTGTTCGTACTTTGCAAAAGCAACGCGGCCGGTCGAAGCGCCGAATGCGAAACAAGGAGAATCGAAGTTTGAGTTTGAGTTGAAGTAAGTCCAGGCAAGGGCTTTCACGGGCGATGCCTCAGGAAGAAGAACCAAGGGCGTCACGCGGATGCCCTGCGACGAAGACGATGTGAATGTCCACTTGTTGAGTGTCGACGAGGACTCGGATGCCGCGAGAACAAGTCCGGATGCTGTCTCGCTTGGTTGTTGTTGCGATGTTGAAGGTGGTGCGAACTTGAGCATCTTTTATTGTTTCAAAAGAAGTCAATGATGCAGGCTCACACTCCGCTCGCTGTCCAGTCAGATGCCCTGCCTAGTAATACTCGGTCGTTGGAAGCACGTGTTGGCTCTATTGCTCTGGAGAAGGGTACCTACGTGTGCTGGTGATTGGTGAAGTAGCTGTACTAATACTCTGCAACGTAGCACTGAAGGAAGAAATGGCAAACGAAGTCATGGATCAGTTGCGGAAAGGTACTTCAAATTGCTTATCTGTCTTTCATACTCACATACATACAGTCGTCAAGGAAATGGATAAGGATGCCTGGATGTACGAACCATCAAACAACTCCCGTCTGTCTTTAGCAACATCCATTCCTCGAAATAAAGGACGGTTGGCATTTATTATTGGGAACCACAATCTTTCCTCAAATGAAAGCTGTCCACGCCACTCTCAACCTTGTCACCCTCTTGCACGCCCGCAACCAATCTATATCGGCGCACTCAGCTTCTGAATTCCGCGAATTCCATTCTTTGAACGCGCACGTCCTTGAGACAGCACCCTTTCCAGAGTTTCTCAAACCACCCTCGTTTCTTTCCCGCGTCAAATCATTCTTTCATACTCCTCCAACTACTCATCAACTTGTTCAAGAAATTAACTTGTATTTGGATGAAGTGATGCATATTGCAGAGACGAGTCATGAAGTGACAGAGTCGCTGGCGCATTTCTTTCGTCCATCTCACAACAACTCTCGATATCATCATCAATCACATCTCGCACTTTACTTTATTCACCGTCGTTATCCATGAGGCCGTCAAGTGAGGAAACTTCTCTTGTTCAGTTCATGCAGTCACGGAAACGCAAACCATCATCTGCCGCGCCAATTGACTATGAGTCAGCCCATTCATACTCTCCCATCGCATCCTTCCGTCAAGATTCGACTTCTTCTCGAAATTTACAGAAAGAACTAAATGTAGATTCTCGCGTGAGCTTGAAACGTCGCCGTCTTGAAGCTGATGGATTCGGAGATAATAATATTCAAGACTCCGTTATATCCACGAAAATCAGGGTTCTGAAAGTAGTGGGTTTGTGGGATTCAAGATGCGACTACTGCAACGAGAATTTCTGGGTTGAACGACAGTCTACCGCCTCTGCCGCGTCTTACGAAGAGAGCGATATCTTGTCGAGTTATGAGTGAGTGCGAATTCATGTGGGATTCTGAATAAGAAGCGCCACACGAGCTGTCGGACGGAACTGATTTTCGAAAGAGAGTTTCTTACGATTTTGGAACGACAAATGCGATAAACAGTTTTATTACATTGACATGGTGCCCGTTTTCAATGTCAAATAAGTCAGAAGTTTTTGCTTTCAAGTCATCACATGTCCTCGTCTTCCTGATCCAGCTGTCTGACGTAAAGGATGTTGTTACATCTGGAATAGAACAATGTTAGTAAACTGTATCAGCCAGTAATTCGGATCGAATGGTGTGGAATAACTTGAGGTGTATCCATTGTGATTCGCGTGCAGTTCACAAAATCCATGCATATCATCGACGACTAAACAGTTAATCCTTGGAATTATGTTCGATTGTGTCTTTCGCCGCCACTAGACTCAAGCATTCAACTTGATTCGATTCCAAAACGCCAATAATCCCTTCCAAATAACTCCTCCTAATTCTTATCCTTCTTTCTTGAAGCCAGTAAACCGTATCGTACGGTATTGCGTCGCATTGATGCACAGTATCACTTTTTAGCTCATCCAGAGTATGGAGCCGGTATGTACCTGATGAGAACTTCTCCCAAAACTCCTGTTGATGCTCCGTCGACAAACTCTTCTGCGTTGGCAAGCTGGGGGGTTTCAAATGTAAGTTCGTTGTTTGGTTGGAAGTTGAAACTGCGCAAGCACAAACACACCTGAATGTTCATGTAGGAGTCGACGGATGTCATGAAGCCCTTGTATCTGAATGTGTAGGAATTAGAATCAATGTCTCGTTGGAACGGGGATGAAGCAACAGCGTCGTTGGTTTGGGAAGATGCGAGTTCAACTTACTCTTGACCCCACTTAAGCTTAATCATAACAGGCTTTCCTGTTAATCCGTTGAGGAAAGGTTTTGGGTTCACAGGCTGGAAGTCCATTTTGGAAGGGAGTTTGGTTGTGTTTTTGGATGAGTAGAAAATGGAAGAAGAACACAAGCAGAACCCACTCAACCAACTCGCTCGTACATCAAATGGATGCATTCAATGAGCATCCAATCACACGAAATCAATATAAACAGTTTAGAGAAGCAGCTATCGATGCAAAAGGGCTTTGGATTCTCTGAAACAAACTGCGCAGCCTCAAGCAGAAGTTGAACAATCGAGTCAATTAGACGAACAAATCGATCCTTCACAGTACTTGGAATCCTGAAACCCATCAAATCCCGACTTCCTCGTCCCTCTGAAATACCTCCATACTTCCACGCCCACGCACTCGTCCTGATCCTCAACCCGCGGAATCACACCTCTCGAAATAATATCAATATTGTTATTTTCCGGGCTGGTGACTATTCGCGAGAGATTCTGAGCGAAATCGAAGTCCTCGGCTCACAACCCTTGACAACACTCCGTGACGCGATTGCGTGTCTTTCTGATCGTGTCGATACAACGTTTAGTGGAATACCGGGGGATCGAATCAAAAAGGGGCCAAAGAATGATTCTGGGTATTTCTTCATTGAGGTGTGTTTTATTCTGATATGAGGAAACGGCTGGCTCGAGATTACGCAGGTATTTAGTTTATTTTTTATTTGGTGACAGGTGTGGGATTTAAGCTGGTTTTGTGGTAGGGTGATTGTGGATTGGATCAAAGATTCACCTGAACGAGCTCAACATTTTGGAGGAAGCAATGGATTAAGCAACGAAAAATGGAAGAGACCAGTTGCTGGATTTGGTGGTTCGCATTAATTGTCCCTACTTGTATGTGCATCAAGGGAGTTGCGAGCATGTATTTACGGTTAGAGATGTGAGGTAGTTATATGGTCCGTCATTCTATTACGCGATTCTCACTAGCTTTGACAAAGGCTAATGCATTCGGCGGATGATCCAAATGTCGGCTCGTATCCCAAGACTATTTATTCTCAAAAGAAGCCAAGATTCCCAAATGTAATATATGCGGGCGGTTTGAATCCAAGTGAGTAAACCATATTTCATTTCACATTTTATCTGATATATCAATGACTAGATTCATGTCAATGGACGATGAGAGGGCTCCGTCGAATCCTTGTTTTTGGTGTGAAACGTGTTTTACAGGATTTCATCCAGTCAATTCAAGGCCAAAATTTATAAGCTTCGCTGCAAAATAGAGTTATTGCTAGATATTAATAGTTTCAATCCTATGGCTGTGGTAGGAAATAACAATTTCACAAGGCATATTCTCTGGGAATTGAATAGCCTTTTATTGTTATGATAATTAGACGGGAAAATGCCGCATCTGGGTATAATTAAGTGCTCAGGTATATATTATGACTTGAGCAATCAGGCCCTTATAGCTCAGTGGTAGTAGCGTTTCCCTCGTAAGGAAAAGGTCGACGGTTCAATCCCGTCTGGGGGCAGCCTTTTAGCTATTTGACAGGGGCCTGGAATGAAAGGTGAGGGTTGGATGTCCAATGGTTGTCAGAAGCGGCCTCCTTTCAGTGGCTTTTTCACAGTGCAACAAATTGTTGAAACGTTGGAAACGTAAGGGAAGGAAGGCTGTACACTTCTATTACACTCTGTATGTTGTCAAGCTCAGTAACAGTAAAGAGGAGAAGCACCTTTGTCTGCCCATATGACACTCATAACACTGATTGACAACTGAAGAAGATAACTTTGCACGAAAAGGAATCAGTTTTACGCGTTTGTGATTTGTGCTTCAAAGAAAAACGTCCGAACAGAATGAGCGAGATTGTGTCGCAGTTTCCCAGTCTCTTTTCCGGATCCGAAAGCGAAGACAATTGGCAGAGCCGCGACCGGGCCATGGCGGCACTGACTGAGGCGCTTTCCACTTCGGCGGACGCGGGCGAAGTTGTTGGACTGAATCTGAAGATTGTCTTGGATTCGGTGCTCAAATCGGTGCGGCGTTTCGCTGTTTCCTTGCTTGATTAGCTTGACTGATTCATTGGTTGGGTTGGTAGACGGCATCGCTGCGAACGACGCTTGTGATGACAGCGTGTGCGTGCGTGGCTGCGATTGCTGCGCATGTTGCTCCTTCAACCCTCGAGCCTCAGCTGGACAACATGGTCAAGCTCTGATGAAACTGACTGGTACTACTGGCTATCTTTTTAGCAGTGGTCTAAACTTATGATGTAGGGCTACTAAGAAACTGGTGGCATCAGCTGGAGCTACGGCAACTATGGCAATCATTCAACACGCTCCATTTCACATCAAAACTCTCCAATCGTTTATTACAACTGCAGGTGACAAGAATGCACAGGTTTAGGTCAGATTCCTGTCACACCTCCTAACTTGCAGTTCAGGTTCGTTCACACGGAATCAAATTCACTCTTGCTGCAACGACCCATATCGTTATTGAAGAAGGACGTGGAGAGTGGTTTGCCCGCGTTGGAGGACTGGAATGTGTCGCTTCGTGCCTCAAAAAGGCATTATCGGACGCGTCTCCTGAAGTACGAGAAACTAGCCGGCAGCTTTTTGACCTCTATAACGAGCACTGGCCTGCACGTGGAGAAGCGCTGCTTAATGAATTGGAACCTGCCACTCGAAAGGCAGTCTTGAAGAGCGTTGCCAAGAAACCAGGGCAGCCTCCGAAAGTCACGAAATCCAGCTCAGTTACGTCCAACCCTCAACCAAAGCCAGCATTGATTGAGACCAATCATGGAGTACTTCCTTTGCCATCTTCAAAAGTGACGCCCAGAAAGGCGCCAGTTGAAATAACTTCGTCATCTCCACACGCAGCTGCTGTGTCTCCACTACCTGCTTCAACTGCTTCAAGTTCGCAGAAACTGATGAATGATTTGAATTCTGAACTGGAATCCAAAGTTCAAACGCTCTGATAACTCTCTCAACTGTTGCCATTGAAAACACCCCAGAAGTTCAGCAAACTCTTGAAACTCTCTTGACGCGTCCCCTTCTCAAAAATACTTGAAACTGTTTTGAATTGTCCGCATTGGATCAACTAATCGAGAAAGAATTGATTTCATCAGCGACTCTAATTCAGACTTTGAAAGCAATCCTTGTTGGCGACCACACAATCTCAATTCCAAATCTCCAACTTTCACCAACCGGTCAAACTTTGCTTGATTCTTATATTACTGAATCAGACGCGTTGGAAGCGTTCCTGTTCCTCACTCAAGCACTCAGCTTTAACAGCACCCGTGCATTCCCGGCTATGAAGCAACGACGTTCACCAACAACTACTTCCACAAATAGTAGCATTAGCGCTACATCGGCTGTCACAAGTTTGCTCCACTCCTTGCTCAACAATCATTCCTTTTTGCTGGAGAATTATGTTGCCAATGATCCACCCAATCTCGAGGCCTATTAATCACGTTAACACGAATGCTGGGATTGAAATCAACTACTCGAGCTTGTCGTGAAGATGTGTATGGTATATTAAAGTGGCTCTGGCGCGTATGTCCTTCTGTGCTCAAACGTGTTTTGGAAACAGTTGATTTGGATGTGGCGGCTGAAGTTCGTGGAGTGCTTGGATTTCTGATGATGAAGACGTGGACGATGTTATCAGCTTACAGAAGGCTACTGGAGAGTTAGAACCGGATCGCGCAGTCGTAAAGTCACCTCTAACTGTAATGCCTGTATCTGTTGATGACTCAAGCTCAAGTATGAGTGATTTTGCCGTCGATGGTGGAGACGAAGGCTTGGATACACAGTTGAATTTGGCGGACATTACATTTGAAGGAGGTCTCGTGGAAGAGAGTCTTTTAGTGGACGAGACTAAATCTGAGAATATGAAGGAAGAGAATATTTACGATCAGGATGACTTTGAGGTGAGATTAAACCAGTCTGTCATGTAAAGTTAACTCGTCATCACAGGAATGTCAGCCGCAAATGCATCAAGACACTCCAAAAGCAGTTAAATCATTCTTAATCAATCCTGCCATTGAAATGTCTGCATTTCCTGGAGGAATGATCGGTGTTCCACCTGCCAATGAGGTTAAACCATCACTCATCCAACTCGACACAAAGCCAACCTCACCAGCACGTGCAACCCCCAAAACGACCGCCAACGCTGAATTTCTGAAATGGTGGACACGTTTTCAAAACGGTGAATATACGAATAACGTTTTGGAGACTTTGTACTGTATGGCAAATCCTCATGGAGGAGTCTCGGGGAGGCTGTTGACTCTGAATGTGCTGCTACATTGATGGACACTGTATTGAGTGTTATCGACAACGACCACTTGGTTTGTTATTCTCATTTAGTTTCAAGTTATTGACTGGTATTGAAAGGGTAATGACACGAAGGAAGCCCTATTTCTGATTCTGAGTGTATTATTCATGAGGTCTGATGTCTGTAATCGTGTTAAAGATATCATTGTCGTAGAGCAGTTAGTCAGTGGACGGAGTGATGCTCGTTTCCAGGTACGCCATCCACATGTTTCAGATGGTTTTCTGATTTGATCAAAGGTTGCCGGTGGAGCTGACACAGCTTTGATGAAATTCATGGAAATGAGAGACCCTCGATTCTGTCTGGAAAGTCTGTGTGATGTTTTGGAAAGGCAAGCATTTGTGGATTGGAAAGAGGCCTCTGATGCAGACGATTTCCAACCGCATCCATTGTCAACCGTGTTTGAATATTTGGGGAAAACTGTCGCGAGAATGGCTGCGGAAGTTGCAAGTGATTTGGATGTGGATCGGGTCATGATGTTGTGTTCCAAGGTTCGTTGGTTTATATTACCCTCAAGTACGTTCTAAAATATTGATGGTAAAAGGAAATGGGATCAACAAGAGTTGATGTTCGGCGAAGTGCTATTATGTGTTTAGTTGATGTGTTCCGAGCTATGGAAGGTGGGGGAGCACGAGGAAGTGGTGAGTTCTGGGGAAAAGTGGGTGGACTATTGTCTCCATCACAAGTCCATTTGTTGACAAATTATATTACGTCTGGATGAAGTATGAATTTTGGGCTCTATTTATCATTGACGAAATAAAGTCAATAATTAGGTAATTTTCAATCATCAGTATGAAGCAATTTCCTGCCACGTAAGATTGACAATCATTTCCCGTTTATCTTGGATTTCTCATCACTTTCGTTAAAGAGGGTGTAGGGCTTGTGGCGAAAAATCCAAAGAAAACATCGAAGATGTCTTCATTGCCTGCAAGGATGGCTCGAATGCCGTCCCTCAAATGAAACTGCAATCGAGCTGGTGAATGCGAAAAGCGAAGTGGTTGAGATTGTCGATGACGGTGGAGCTGCGGCTGCGGACGAAGAAATCAATGTGGGAGACTTTGTGCGGGTGAAGCTGGTGAGTCCCTACAAAGCCTCTCTGGTTACCTAAACGCACCACCAGGATCGTCGTTCGTTTGTCCTTGTCTACATTGGATTGATGTTGGGACTATTCCTTTCCTCATTGGATCAGGTGAAGCTGAGATGATGTGAAATGCCATTTGTAAAATGATTGACAATCAATATATATCACTTCCAGACCATCGTCACCACCGCCTTGAAGGCCATCGTCGAGGATTTGGGAGACCAGGTAGATTAATTAAATGATGCTTTCTTGAAGGCTAAAGACGTTTTAGCCTCTTATTCCTTGGTTGGGATCTGCTTACTTGTTGACTGCTGCTCCCGTCCAAACTCTCTATGGTAAATTTGCAGACATCTTTGGACGTAAATGGGTCTTCGTGTTCGCTATTTCTGTGTTTGAAATTGGCTCTTTGATTTGTGGTGCTGCAACTTCTATGGCCATGCTTATTGCCGGCCGTGCTATCGCTGGTATTGGTGGTGGTGGTATCTTTTCGTGTGTCATTATTATCATCAGTGATATTGTGTCTATCCGTGACAGAGGTTTGTTGAAGGGATTCTGATGTGTCTCGCTGATCTCGAACACTGTCAGGAAAGTATCAAGGTGCATTTGGAGCTGTATTTGGTCTGGCAAGTGTTGTCGCTCCACTTGCAGGAGGACTATTTGTCGACCACGCCACCTGGAGGTGAGTTCAATTTGTGAAGTCGACACCTTTTTACGTACGTCCTGAAACTGCTTTACATCAGATGGTGCTTCTACTTGAACTTGCCACTCGGAGCGATTACACTTTACACCATCATTTTCATGTTTCCTAAAGACGCAGTTGAGGGAACTTTCAGGGACAAGATTGCACGTGTTGATTTCTTGGGAGGATTGGCTGTTTGCGCTGCAACTGTTGCGTTGATTACTCCACTTCAACTCGGTGGTAGTACTTGGGAATGGAACTCTGCTCCAGTTTATGCAATGTTTGTTGCAGCCGCTGTCCTCGCTGCAGTGTTTGTTTATATCGAGCTCAAGATTGCCAAAGAACCAATTGTTCCTGCCGGCCTCTTTATCAATTCTTCCGTTGTTGTTCTTCTGATTATTGGAGTCTTGATGGGAGCTGTATTCTTTGGTGGCTTCTATTTCGTCACACTGTATTTTCAAATCGTCTTTGGTCAATCTGCGACTCAAGCTGGTCTCTCTCTGGTTCCTTTGGTCATTGGTTTGATTTTCACGAGTATTGGAAGTGGACTCTTCGTTTCACGATATGGAAAGTACAAGCTCTTCTTCTTTATTGGACCTGTCCTTCTCTCTGGTGGAATCGGGCTCATGTCTTCTTTGGATGCAAGTTCAGTTGAATGGATGCGTTTCATTTACTTGATGGTCTTTGGAATGGCGATGGGTAGCATGATGCAAATGCGTATCATCGCTTTGCAGAGTTCCGTTCCAAGAGAGTTGATTGGTACGTGTCATTTTCGATTATCATAATTTCTTATTTGCGGATTAGCTGTTGGTACTGCTGTCGCGCAAACTGCTCAATCTTTGGGAAGTGCTTTGGGTGTTGCCATCATTGGTACCCTCTTCAACAACTGTAAGCACTCTCAATAACCCCATTGAATCAATCTTAAATCTTGTTGCAGTCATCGTTACAAATACCGCCAATGATCTGGAGCTCAACACGTTTATTACCGAGCTTGATAAGGCCGTACACCAAAATTTTAAAGTCAGCGATGTCCTTCCAGTATACCAAGCTCTGCAACAGGCTCTCAGTAATACGACTCTCCCTCTTGCGTATCAGCAAGTCGTCAGCAAGGCTTCGCAGCAACTGTTGGATGGTTTCATTGCCACTTACAGAACCAGTTACTACTGCTTGTTCCCTTTCCCGATTTTGATTTTCTGTTTGGCCTTCTTCATCAAGCAATTTGACCTTGGAGGTAAAAAGGATGGAAAGAGTGCACCCCCTCCTCTGGCTGAGTAAAGGAGGCTTTATTCAGTGTACATTGACGATAAATTAGAAACCAAGTTACAGCAATAAAGTCTCATCTTTGTTCTTCGAATAAACTTGAGTTTATTGAATCCATCACTTCTTCAACAAAGCCCGATGAATCTTAACAATCCTATCGATACCCTTGTTCTTCGATTCTCGAAGTACTGCCTTGATATCCACCAAACCAGCGGCTTCTTGAGCAACCTTATTATCTTTGAGCTAACAAAAGAATTCAATAACGTGAAACAAGATGGTGAGAAATGTGCTCACCAAAGTTCCCAAAGCAACCAAGATACGGTATTCATTTTCTACATCGGTTTCGCTCGACAAGAACTGAGGATAAAAGCGTAAGCCAATATTAAGTTATTATAATATCGAAAATGATAAGTACCTGAATCAAATGCGTCAGCAAGTCAAAGCTGAATGAGTCATCCTTCTTTTCCTTCAACAAAATTGTCAAACTGGGTACGCTGTTAATTCCAATGGCCTCATGACAATCACTTACTTCAAAAACACACTAGCAACTGCTAAACGCAAGTTCGCATTCGTAGATGAGATCCATTTGTACCCCAACACATCAACAACACTCTGACGACTCTTGTACAAGTATTCAGCGCCTTCCTTTGTTCCAACCAGATTCGCTACAGCACGCATAGCCAGCATTTTGTTGGTTTCATTGCCGATTTGACTGAAAGAAGTAGTCAGTCCTGCAGCATGCAAGAGCTTTGGAAGAAGTTCAGATTCTGGCGACGTGTAAAGACTCAGAATTCTAATCAAGTCGATTCCTATAACAGCAATTTGTTAGTACGAGTTTGGATAGTAGCAAATTACTGTACCTGGAAACCTAACCGCCTCCGGCCATTCGAATGCAATCTTCTTCACTGGACCCCAGTAACGATCATTCCAACTTTTGACAAGTTTATCTTTGCCCAAGTCAATCAAATCCAACAGCGAATTAAGAGCGGAGAGATCCTCCGAAGAGAGGGAGTTTCCTTCAATTTTGGCAGAGTCGTTGTTGAGCTGCTGAATTTTGGTTTTGACTGCTTTGGCATTGATGGATGCGAAGGTGGTGTACACCTGGATTAGAGGTTAGAACAAGCTTGAGAATAATCAAACGACTCACAGAAGGGAACAAGTTCTCAACTACAGGTGCAGCTTGCTGAGATACTGATCCAGGGACGTATCGTCCAGCACCAGTGAAAGGATCCACAAACTGGGAAGCATTTGGTTGTTCGCCCAACGTGGTTGGCTTTGAGTTTTGAATGATGAAACTACCGATCTGGTCTAAAAAGTCTTGATTCAGTTCATGAGCTTCGATAAATCTTTGCGCTGCCATGTATGGATTTTCTAATTGAAAAGGTGAGTGATCTGTGGCACTGTCTGTCAAGGGGATATTACCAGAGTTGTTGTATGGCAACTTCAAATTCTGTCCAGCTCCGATATCAATGTCAAACACGTAGTCGTACTCCTTGCCACCGTACATTGTCTTCCTACCTCCACCAACAGCATCGACAACTTCTCCAACCTTCACCCACTGGCCTTCAGTAAACTGATGGGCCTCGACCAAATCTCCGTTGCGCACCATAATTACTTGATCAGGACGTCCTGGCACGGACAACGCTTCTAAACCAGGGAGCTTTGTTTTGTCGACATCACCCACTTGGTTTCTACAAGGGGCGAAAGTTAGTACAGTTTGTGTCTTCTTGAAATGACCACACGTACGATGGAATCTGCTGTTTGGCAACTTCATCATCATACGCCTTTACTTGCTCCAAAGAAGCCACACGTTCGTTGCTTGTGGTAAACACACGAGTCACTGCATCAGAACCTCCCGACACAACATCTCCATTCGCAAGCGCTGTGACACACCATACACTCGTGCAAGGATGTTGAATGGTTTGTACGCATTTAAAAGTGGGTCCTTCGGCGCGCCAAATTCGCACGGTGCGGTCTTCACCACAGGACGCAAATCCACCAGTGGGAAGAACTGTGAGGCCATAGACAAATGATGTGTGACCCGAAAGTTCAGCAAGGCAATCGCCAGAGTAGGACCAAATACGAATCGTGCTAAAGTTTTATGATTAAGTTTTAAGTATGCTAATAGAATTGTCATTACCTATCATTGGAAGCTGAGAGGAATCCAATCCCTTCCAATGGTGCAAGAGCACGCACAACATCTGTATGTCCAGTCAAAGTACGAACGCACTTTCCGTCTTTCCAGAGTTTGATGGTTTTATCAGCAGAAGCTAGACGTGATGTCAGTGGCTTAGACGGAGTAAATACAAACAAACCGGTCAGGATTCCATAGTCTCCCGCACTCATGACAGCCCATACAGCTTGTTCGTGGCCAGTCAAAGTCAAGACGCATTCCCAGTTAATCCAGAGCTTAACAGTCCTTTACGGAAATCAGTCATTCGAAGTCGCATACTGCCAACGAGACCACAACACTCACTTGTCCCAACTGCCCGAAATAATGCCTCCAGTAGCTTCATCCCGCGCCAATGCGCAAACGGTATCAGTGTGACCAATGAGTGAAAAGACTGGTTCATCCTCCTGCCTCGGGTCGAAGACGTTGATGCTCCTGTCTTTGGAGCCACTAGCAATCAGACCTACGTCATTCCATCAATTAAATACACAGTTTCCATCGTAATCGGGGATGTCCGACCTTCGGGAAACTCAGGAGTAGGGCCCAGGTAGAGCAGCGAGTTGACAAAGTCGCCGTGGCCCTTGTAGTCGCTGCGAAGGAGGAAAGCGGGCAACGACGGGTCTTCGCGGGTCCAACGGAGGACCTTCGAGTCGCGCGACGCCGAGAACAGCGTTTCGGGACTGGAACCCGCGGCAAGTGCTCGCACCTGCGCGCCGTTATTAATGCGTTTAATAATAGGAGGGGCTGGTTACATCTTGCGTGTGTCCGGCGAGTTGCGCTGAGAGCGAGAAGAGCGCGTGTGTCATTGGTTGAAGACTTGGTTGGTTGGTTGGTTGGTTGGTTGGTTGGTTGGTTGGTTGGTGTGCGCGGCTTGGTTTGTTTTCAAAGAACTCAGAATAAACACAACAATTAAAATTCGATTCAATACATCCAATAAATCAATGCAATTAAGATATAATCTATTTATTCCCAAACTTCAACAAATAACCCAGAGCCACCATTCGACGACAAACTTGGAACGGTTTTCCACAATTCGTCGATTTAAAACTCGCGCGGCAGACTCGCGATTTACAGTGCAAGCACATACGAAAGGGTATACCTGCGCTTGATATTACAACGATGTGATAACATCACACTGCTGCTATACGTCAAGATATAATGAAAAATAGGTAGTGGGAGAAAAAGAATATTCCCATAGTATCCTCGTATTCCGCAATACTGTATTGAATTCTACTACGAGATAGCACTAACGAGCAAAGAATTGCAAGTGCACCACATCGAGTTAGGGAAGTGAAAAAAAAAGTGAGGGTAAAGAGAACAGATTTAACTGCAGAAGCGAGACCGATCACGCTATTATATTAAGCTTGTATAGAAGATTAATGAGACTACGGGAAGACTGACAGGTATCAAGTGAAAGAGAACAGTGTACCTTCTTGAGGCAGGTTGGAGCTGACAATTCTTCCAGACCCATCCGCCAACAGTCGTTCGTGTGTGAAGAAGAAGGTAACCTGAAGAAATCTTTAAACATATCAAGCTGAAGAAGTTAAACAAATAATCAGAACTGTTGGGTAGAAGGGGAAAAGAAGGTGTGTCATGTTAGGAGGTTAAGGACAAGGCGGTTGAGTGTCCTTACAATAAAGCAGAGGAACAGTGTACGTTGCATAGGTCTAAACTTTGCGCGAATAGATCCAATGGGTTGCAGTGGGTAGCTGCAGCAAGGGTCAACGACGAGTTTCACGAAAGTGATTCCTTTGTCAGGTTTTCTAACACCGACTTCCTCCATCAAATAATCACATTTAAAACAGAATGAAAATAAAGTGTATTCCGTCTGTCGGATAGCAACCCCCAGTATCATCGTCAAACAGTTGTTCAACTTTCCCACTGAAGAAAAACGTATCCGAATTGCATACCCACAGAATATTTGTTCTTTCAGATTCTTGCCACGTAAAACATGTACGAATAGAGAGAGCGAGTGAGAATTGTGTTCTAATTTCCAATTATAGATACAGACATTGAAAACGAACGAATAGCACCGTAGATCAGCGGAAGATCGCTGGGCTCATAACTCAGAGGTCGCACGATCGACACGTGCCGGTGCTATGTTTTTGTTGTCGCTCTATTGGTGAGTTGAGTGGTAACTTGGCCACTTGCTTTGGCACGTAGATAATTCAGAAAGTGTAATTAAGAACTTTACTTTATTTTATACTTGGCAATGGAGGAAGAGGATTCAGCCGTTTTGATCGTATTGTAGATAGTGCTAAAGCTGGATTGACTTCTTGACCAAGTTTGATACTGACGGGCATAACCTCAGTACAGAGAAAGATAACAAATTCTTTCAGCTCAGATATAATGGGCAAGTTATGGTCACATTTAGCCATGAAACTTTGAAGATCTGCCACAAGTGACGATAAGTCTGTGGAAGTGGTTAACACAAGTCAAAGAGTGTATGATGCAGACCATTTCCAATAAAATGTTCAATTGACACGCGATTGAGGTTATTCATTTCATTCTGAAGATACAAATCGGAGCTTTGCGCACTCCAACTTGCACGTTCAGTATCTCCACTGGCAGGAGCATTCAGTTTTAACGGTACAGCCGATCTGGCGCGCTGATACCGATTTCGATCCTTATAATCGTTCAGAAACATGTTTAAGACCTCAGTAGTATGGTGCATTATTGAAATAAGTGTTCTTAACATCCGGGACTGGGGTGTGGTTATGGACTCCATCAAGTCAACGCTTGAGTCCATTGGGATTAAAATAGCCACATCTCTCTTATCAAGCAGTTTCATACAGAACGGAATTAATTTCCAGTATCGCGGGTCTCCCATAATGTTTTCCAAATAATGTGACGATTGGTCCAACAGTGGTGTGGAATATGGACACGATGCATTCACAGATTCTGAGCTCATAAATGAAGCCAATGATTTAATACATGCTGTTGATTGATTTTCGTTATCTCTTTCTTTAGTTTCATATACTAGGCATGTATTCAGCATACGAGACTGTTCCAAGATCCGGATCGAGAATGATACTTCACAGAATATTCGCGCAAGCTCCAAAGAAGACCGGTTCGTTCGATTCTCTTGCAATACTTTAGTCGACTTTTCAACAGTTTGTATGATAAAGTCAAGTCCGTCACAAACAAACTGAGAAGATAGAAGGGTATCTACTGAAGCTAAGAGAGTTTTGTCTTCTGAATTGAATTCGAACTGTACGAGACTTTGTGACGCTTTCGTTATTTTCAAAGCCTAACAGGCGATGTAAGCACATTAAAAGATACGCAGATATCCTTACCCTGACTTTAAGCTCCAATACAAATTCATATAAACTCCGAATGATTGTATGATAAAGTGGATGTTTCGTGACAGTTTGGGAACGTGAAGTCCTACAATTAATCAATAAATATAACCGACACAGTTGTTGGGAACATACATAAGCTTCAATATTTTCGAGGCATAAAAAATATCGTTTCTTTGCTGTAGTACGTCGATTGCGGGATTGGTTGACTCTTGAAGTGACCGGAGGATTGTTGTCTTCTCCGTTACATTGTCAAAGAAGACCCGGGGATTAAGAGACGGCTTTGTCCCTCGAATATAAATACAATAAGCTGATAGGAGAAGAGTTTCATTCCCGGACCTGGTTGATAAATTAACACTCTCATTCAAGAAAGATTGAGCAACATACAGGTGGAATCCAAGAGATAGCAGTAACCAAAATATTGACCTAGTGTAATCACACAAGCGATCATTAAGAATGGTATGAGCCAGAATGTACAGAGTATCGGCAACTGTCCATCCGTTCCACTTCAGCGACGTCAACATTGTCATAACCTCAGACTCATTCGCAGAATGCAACAACATCCCGAATATAATTTTTAAAGTTTTCGCGAGCGCCGTATGTGTCCCTTCAGTCATGACTCCATCGTTGGATGAAGTTTCTGAGTGGATGACGTCGAAACATCGAAGAATCACGTTGGAGGGATGACAAGCAAGAATTGACGCATTTGCCTGTAATTAAAGATTAATTTATAACGTTTCACCTGTCATGAAGCGAAGCCATTACTGCGTTCAAGTTGAAGTCGTGATCTTCTTTGTCTATCAACCCAAAGACCTGAAATGGTGTCGCTACGTTAGGCTCGCCGTCAGAGTTTGGGACGAATAATGAGACTATATGCAGAATATTCCTGGTTATCTGGTGTTGACGTCAGGTAAGAGGGAAGTCTTCTTCAATCACCCACATTTCCTCTCATAGACGAGGTCACTGAAGAAGATATAGTACGATCAAGTGTATAACATAGTATTTCAATAGCATCGACTTGTTCGTTCATGAGCAGGTTTTGTTGGACTTCATTCAGTTGACATCTGTTTGTTGTCAGTGAACTCGATAGACAGCGCTGCAACTTAACTCGATTGCTATCTGATCTGTAAAAAGAATCCAATCTGTCGGATTAGTTGCATCTTCAAGGTCGAGGAGTAGTTGAAGGACAGTGTCCATCACAGAAAGAAGACAATTCGAACCAAGATTACCGCGAGAACACTCAGAGTTCATACAAGTCCTCAATATTTCCTTTACGCAAAATAAACTTAATTATTCTTGTCCTATTGTCGACAGTGGGAACAAGTGAATAAGGGGTTTCTCATGAAGTGTAAAATATCAGTATAACTTCAGTACACCCCTATAACCAAAACCTCCAATTCTCTACAAGCCTCTTAAATAACTAATTTTAATTTAAGTAGAAGAAGAAATGAAAAGAAAATTGTCTCTAACAAAGAAACCTGGTCAATCCTCTTCGAATCAAGAACGTAGCCCCACCGATAAACGACCCAACTGTTTCAGCTGTATCAATATTGTCGTTGCTCGCCAAAGATGATGAACACGGCGTCCTTCCCAAAGGAGCCACCCCTTCCGCCCATTGGTGCCACAAACAGCCGCGCCTCAATAGCAGGAGGCCAAATCCGACGCGCCTCGTCAGTCCAACAATCCCATAATAATAGCCACGGAAACGGGCCATCGTCCATCCTCCCCAACCTACCTCAACAATCACAGTCTGGTGTGATTGACGACTCTCAATTAACTGGAAAACTAATCAACGTGGAGGCGCAGAGAATCATGAGTGTACTGCAGGAGGCGCAGAGGAAAGTCATGGTGATTGGGATGTTGCCTGATGAGGTAGATCGTCGCGTATCAACTGTCTTTGCGGCTGAGACTGTCGCGTATATCGGTGTAAGTAATCGATCTTCACTCATGTTATCCGTGTTAGTAAACGCATAACTGTAATAGGAATATAAGTTATTGGAAGCAAAGTATAGGAATTTGGTCGAAGGTCGAGCCCCTGACGTACGTTGCTTAAAATATATTTCTGCGATTTGATGCCAATTTCACGTTTATTCTAGGCTGAAGTCAAAGAGACCGCGAAACAGCTCCGTATTAGCACAAGGACCGTTTGTCGTCACTTTCTCCAAAACCCGCCCTTGATTGCCAAATTGAGATACCTCAAGTCAACGAAACCAAACAATATTTTGCAGTTTGAGGGGCTTTTGCAGGAAGTAAAGGTTTTGGTTTATGAGCGACTCAAGACAAGCGTGGAGGAAGAGAAAGCAAAACAAGATCAATTGAGCGTTATTATAGCAAAAGAGCAGAAGGTGACATGATTTCATTGATTTTCATGGGTTTTATTGACATGACGACTAGACAAGTAATGAGGTGAGACTTCTAAAGGAAGAGTTGGAAAAGGCCAAGAAAGAGCGATCAGCAGAAGTCAGTAAGCGCAACGAAACTATTCGAAGGCTAAAAGGTTGTAATCTTGTGATGAAAAACGTTTCTGACTTCTTAATCAGAGGAGCTTCGAGACATAAAGCAACAAGCTGAAGACACAACTAAAAGATTGGAGTCTCGTTCGAAGCAAAAGGAAGACCAAGAACTTCAACTAGCTAAAGACAAGGTCAGTCAGTGGAATTTCTACCATAAAACTATTGGAGATCTAAACCAATTACAAGGAAATCAACATGAAAGCAGAGATAGCAAAGCTCACCGAAGAACTGCAAGATATGATCAAGAAGGACCGTGAAGAAGAAGCCTTGCTCCGTAAGAAAAAGTTCAAAGTGGAGAGTGAAGTCGAAAACTGGATTCACAAATACGATCAAGACATGTCTGAGAAGCAGAATGAGTTGGAAGATATCACTGTAAGCACCTCTTGCACAATACTCAACACAAAGTAAGTATTGACCTTCTATTAACGCTCAGACAATCTACACCGAAGAGAAGGCCCAACTAGACGAGCTCCAAGCCCGATACAATGAACTTCAAAAGGAGTACGACAGGATCATGGAGGAACGTCGTATCAACAAGAGGAGCAAATTGCTTACCAGAAGAAAATGAAGCATATGCACGAAGCAGCGACGTTGATTCAAGCCATCTTTCGTGGATGGAAAGCTCGTAGAGATCTTAAGAAGAAGGCGAGTGGAAAAGGTACAGCAAAAGGAAAGAAAGGAGGAAAAGGAGGAAGAAGAAGAAATAGAGTTGAAGCAGTAAACAGTTTTCTTTGTTCACTCCCTTTTTTTGACTGAACTGAATTTAAGATACGAAATTCACACAAAGCGAAAAAAACTGAAAGTTTGCAGCAAAGAACAACAGAGTGGAAGAAGCGGTTGCGGCATGAACTAGTGAAGAAGAAAGAAGAATAAAGTAGGAGAGAAAGAGAAAATGTTCTCGCCCAGGTTCGAACTGGGGACCACCAGTGTGTTAGACTGGTGTGATAACCTACTACACCACGAGAACAGCAAGCCCAACGTGGGGGTCGAACCCACAACCTTGAGATTAAGAGTCTCACGCTCTACCGATTGAGCTAGCTAGGCTTGGAAATCCTAGCTATCAAAACTATTTATGAAAGGGGAAGACTTACGGCACTTTGTCGCAGGTCGTCAAATCCAGGTAATTTCGCCACAAGAAGATTGAAGATAAGGTACAGCTTTGGCAGATGAATGTACATTTATTAGAAGTCCATTCGACTCGAAGCACCGAAATCGCCACTGTCCAATCCATGTAACGTGAGTTGGTTCTATGTATTCATATCATTAGTATGAATATTGGTGTATACAAAGGCATGGCCATGTCACTTGTTGTAAAACGCAAGGAAACGCTGAGAACTTCTGACCAGGCTTAAACCTTCCGACTCCCATGCGTTGTTGCTAGTTTCCCTCCATTTCCTCTTGAAGTTCACACTGGCTGCGACTCCATCCAATCATGCAAATCGAGCATCCAGCCCTCTCGAGTTCACTCAATGGACTCACCTGAAACTTTTTGTTCAAATCGCCAAGCTCGCGAATAATATTTGCAGATTCGAGGATAAATACGTCGAGGGGATTTGTGTCGGGTGTAGTTTGAATCTTCAAAATGAAAGTGTGCTCAAGAGGGTGGGGAATTTTGTAGCCGCAAAGAGAACTTTTGGATTTTTGAGGAGTTGTCTATGATTATTATATGTCAATGAGTGTTATGTAGATTGTTGACATCTGAGTTTGATGTTTGTTCTGCAGGCTGCGCACACATCTCGATTATCTCTCGATGCGGTCATTCCAACGACTCTCATGCAAATTTTTGTTTCCGCTGCTCATGTTATATGCTCGCTGCGTATGGGGACTGAAGAAGGGTGGTGTGTGGAGGAGTTCGAGACAAGACTCACGCTCTCAGAAGTTAGCGAGGGTATGGTCTTCTTTGAGGACGGTAAATGTAGCAGCATTCGGGATCTTTGAGTCTTTCTGCATTGAGACTGGTGAGAGAGGGGTTAGTGTTCGAGTGCAAAGTACTAGGAGGCAAACAGCAAAACACACCCTTCTCCATTCCATCTGGAATCAGAAACAGTTCATGTCTGTCTGGTTGATTGTTGTTCTAGTTGCGAAAGAGAAAAGAGAAGGTGAGTCAGACGAGTCGTCCAGCAAAGAAGAACAAACCATTTGTCTCTTCTTTCTTTCTTCTTCTTTTTCTTCTTCAAAAACAACAACCACCAAAATGGCAACCGATGATTCATCCTCCGTTTTCTCACTCGACGGATTCGACGACGATCTCTTTTCGGATGCGTCAACGGCACCTCCGCGGCACGTGACTGTTTCTTCGTATCCACTTCCACTTGCGAAGGATGGACTGTTTGTGTCAGAGGCGGCTGATGAAGCCCTGAAGAACATGGATTCATCCTCTTTTGCTGCTATATTCAATGGAAACAAACTCAATCCTTCAAACATTCAATCACTCGTGGAACGAGAGTTTATGTTGGGGAAATATCAATCTGCCACTGCTATTGCACGGTCATGGCTTGCTGAAAACAGAAAACGTGACAAGAAGTTTGCTTGTCTTGAAATATGTGATATTGCTGCACGCTCAGAGGTACGCCTTGGAAACTTGGAATCTGCGTTGGACATTCTGGAAGCTGTGAAGATGTCAATCTGTCCCATCCGACTCAAACTACTGCGGGAAGCTTTCTATTTCATATTCAGCTACTCAAGAAACTGGGTTTCTATGCTCGTGCTCTGAACCAACTGCCTCATTACTTGAAAGTTCGGGCTCGTGATTACCGAGCCTTCATTGAAGCTTCAGAAATCCTTGTTCTGTCACAACCATCATCTCCTTTGATTTCTGCCTTGGCTATGCGTGAAGCGAAATGGCTTTTGGAAATCACAATTCAGCCAAATCTACTCGAGAATCCTGTCTTTCAGTTATACAAGCACAAAGATTTCAGTCGCATCGCTGCATTTGTGGAATCGCATAAAGCGATATTGGATGAGTTTGACACATCAACTACAGATGAGACTCAGTCGAAAAATAAATTGATGGAGTCTCTTGAGTCAGCAGTACCTGGACTTTCAACAGATATCCTAACATGGATTCGAGAAACTTTAATCCACAAGATTAGTTCACGGTCAGCTGATTCATCTGTTTTGAATGACGAAGACGATGATGGTCCTTCCGTTTCTCAAATGTGATTTACAATAGAACTGATACCATCATTTTGATACCGAACATCTTTTACTTATGAGGAAGAACAGAGTCAATAGAGCAACGCCGCTTGAGAATACTGACTAAAAAGACCCCACGTATTCCAATCATCCGTCCAAAACTCATAGTCATTGTTGATGGAACACTAGAAACTCCCCACGGCATCCAAGGAATCTTGAGCTTATTCGCAACCTGCGCAACCTGAGCAATCCACGCCCCTTTCCCCATCATCGCCCCAAACTCTCCCAAATACACACGCTTCCCATGCAACTTCCCCAACTGCGCCGACAAATTCAAATTCACAGTCAAATCAGTTATATCGTTCTTGTACGAATGCATCGCAACTATATCCACATCTTTACACGCGAAATTCTGTTCAACCAACGAATGCGCGAAATCCTGTCCGCCCCCCGTGGATACTAAAATCCGATTCGCTTTCCCAAGCAGTTTTCGCACCTCTGTTGCACGGGAGCACCACCAATCCGGGTTCGTGAACTGGTTTATTCCGTTACTTGTCCCCTGTGCGTCGTTCTGGATCTCGAACGCGTGGATCGCTTCGGGTATGTCTTTCCACGCGCGGTTTCCGAGGTATGGGTTCTTGTGGGTGAGGATATGGGCGGTTCGAGCATCGAAGGCTGTGTCGGCGAGGATGTTGTTGTAGAAGCCTTGTAGGTCTTTTCCGCCGTTACAGAATGCTTGACAGTACGCGTCGCAGATTCCGTACGTGCTGTCAAGGTTCCAACGGTCATGTAGGGTGATTTGGAGTTTGATTCGGTACTGAAGAGCGGTGGCCATCAGAGCGTCAATTTGTTGTAGGATTCCGTCATTATATTCTCCAATGGCTCCGAGCTCCAGGTCTGTTGATCCCAACGATTCAGTTCCTTTCCCGTTTTGATAGAATGACGTGATGATAATCCGTATAGTGTGAACTTTGGCGGCTTGTAGAGCTGTCAAAATAGTGATTTGGGTTGACTTTGGAAGCGAATGAAGAAAGTAGCAGTTTGCGCCAGCAAACATTGTCGGAGTTGGCAACAGCTATTTGTATTAAAATATCAATATAGTAAGCGATTTTAATAGGACTTACTGTTGAAGTAGTTACAGTCGTCTTAGTTTTTGTTGTTGTTGTCTTCTTTGTTGTTGTCGTACTCTTCTTAGTTTTAGTTGTTGTTGTAACCAGCACACCCCGTCTACCAAGTTCCTCAAGAACAACATCATACCCCAAATCTTCACAATCATCATTCCTCCTTTTCCCACTACCCGACACCGTCACATTCCCAGAAACACCAGAACTCGTTATAACGCGAGGTACACAAGGCCCAAGCCCAATCCAAACCCCAAATTCAGTCATGACAAAGTTCTGGCTGTTGTATGTAGCCTGTCCTCCGATTGGATATTCTGCTGAGTCTAGTAACGCGACGGGGTAGCAGATAGCTGCGGATTTGGTGTCGCAGGCTGTGGCTTGTGTCCAGTATTCGTTGATTCGGATGTAGTTGTAGCCATTGAAGCCAGCGTGAGAGCCTTGAATGAGGGTTTGATTTAAGAGAGAGTCAGACGGGTAACATCCCAGGGCAAGCACACAATTGCTGTGGAGAATCCCAAGAATCAAGAATTGAAGCGGCCTTAAAGTCAGAGTCCGTTGTATCATATCAACAAAGAATCACAGTTTGGGCTGAAACTTTTCGCAGCCAACAGTTCTTTCATTTTGAGACAAGGGGTTGACGTTTGAAGCACAGACCAACAGCCACCAAATTTACAAACCATAATAATTTATTAAATACTCACAAAAAATGTCCTGAACTCCTCCATTCAGTAAGCAAGAGCAGCCTGTGCATATTGCCCAAACTGCGTCCAAGCACCATAATCATCCGTCCAAAACTCATAATCATTATTGATAGACACGCTCGAAACCTGCCACGGCATCCAAGGAATCTGCAACTTATTTGCAACGGTTGCAACTTGTGCGATCCAAGACCCCTTGTTGCTTGTTGCCCCAAACTCCTCGAAAAACACTTTCTTCCCATTCAACTGAGCCAACTGTGCAGCCAAGTTCAGGTTGTAGGTCACGTCGTTGATGTCATTGTTGTACGAATGCATTGCGACGATATCAATGTCCTTGCAGGCAAAGTTCTGGTCAATCAGTGAGTGGAAGAAGTCTTGACCTCCACCAGTTGAAACAAGAATAGGATTCCCTTGTCCAAGTAATTGCCGAACTGTAGCGGCACGACTACACCACCAATCCGGATTCGTGAACTGATTGACTCCGTTACTAGAACCCTGCCCTTCATTTTGGATTTCAAAGGAATGGATTGCTTCGGGGATATCCTTCCAGGCCCGGTTACCCATTTTGGTATTTTTGTGGTTCAAAATGTGAGAGATGCGAGCGTCGAACGCGGCGGCAGCAACAGGATTGTTGTAGAATCCTTGCAAATTGGACCCACCACTACAAAACGTTTGACAATACGCGTCACAGATTCCCCACG
This sequence comes from Rhizoclosmatium globosum, assembly GCA_002104985.1. Classification (NCBI taxonomy): domain Eukaryota; kingdom Fungi; phylum Chytridiomycota; class Chytridiomycetes; order Chytridiales; family Chytriomycetaceae; genus Rhizoclosmatium; species Rhizoclosmatium globosum. The sequence goes on along the minus strand of MCGO01000037.1, from coordinate 288,085 downwards.
TATTGTCCAAATTCCATCGATCATGCATCGTTACTTGAAGTTTAATTCCGTATTTTACCAAGAGTGGCATTAGAGCATCAATTTGTTGAAGCACACCGTCGTTGTACGTGCCGACTGTACCAAGTTCAAGGTCGGAAGATCCAACTGCGTCAGTTCCTTTTCCACCTTGCCAGAACGACGTTATAAATATGCGCACAGTTTGAACCTTGATACTGGAGAGGGCTAAAAGAATCGTTTCTTGAGTGGTTGGTTGGAGCGAATATATGAAATAACAATTGACTCCAGCAAACATAGTTGGTGTTGGCTATTAAATACTTAGCTCTGGTTAGATATCTCAAAAGGAAAACTTACTCCGTTCGTGGTAGTCGTTGTAGTAAAAATCTTTGTTGTTGTTTTCGTTGTCGTTTTTGTTTGTGGGACCAAGAGCGTTGAAGCACTTTTTGATGTCGTCGTGGTTTTGGCAGCCGAAACAGTCGACGTTGTTTTAGCAGACGCGCAGTCTATTTTCATAACATTAATCGAGTCTTTTGCGGAGTGCGATTCTTTACCGTTACTTGGTCGGCAAGTGCTTTTACCGCTCATTACATCAGCAGGAGCAACACAACAAACGTAACCTTTTGCCGCGCTCGAACAAACATCACCTGTATAACAGGTTGTCCAATCTGCTACTGGTGTCTTTGAGCTACTACAGTCTACAAGGAAAAGTTAATTACGATGACACAGTAACTTAAACAAACCTGTACTTGGTCGACACGTCATTTTCCCACTGGGAGCATCCGCTGGCGCAGTGCAGCATACAAACCCTCTTCCAGCACTCGCACATACATTTCCAGTGCGACAAGTAACATAATCAGCTATTATGGTAGAGGAAGAACTTGCTTCGCAATCTGAATCAAAGAATGTGAGGTCAAAATAAGAAGAAAATACGGACTCACCTGTGGATGGACGGCAAGTAGTTTTACCAGTTGACACATCGGCTGGAGCGGTACAACATGTAAAACCGTTTGCATTGCTTGAACAAATATCGCCAGTTTGACACGTCAAGTAATCCGCGACAACATTTTTCGTCCAGCAATCTATAGGAATATGATTAGATTTAAAACCAGGAAGTTTAGTTTCTAACCTGTGCTAGGTCGGCAAGTGGTCTTCCCGCTGAGAGCATCTGCTGGAGCAATACAACAAACGAACGCAGAAGTAGAGCAAACATCACCCGCACTAGAAGAGCAAGTTTCATAGTCAGGAATTGTTTCGGCTGTGTTGGAACAATCTTTGGCTGGCGGTCAGTTGCATGTCCGAAACAGTTGGACACTCTTACAATTTGGTAAACGGCACGTTGATTTCCCCGTTGCAACATCAGCAGGAGCCACACAACATGTAAATCCAGTCTCACAAACATCCCCGTTCAAAAGGGAGCAAGTAGACCAGTTCGGAACAGTTTCACTAACAACCGCACAATCTACGTATCATTTCCATTAATATACTCCCCCCAGCCTCCACCTCACCAAAAAACAACGAACTCACCACTCGCAGGCCGACAAGTCGACTTCCCCGCCTTAACATCCGCCGGCGCAACACAACACACAAACCCACTTGCAGCACCACTACAAACATCCCCGACCAAACACGTCTCATAATCCTTCACAACCGCCCGCCGCGAGATTCCACCAAACCCGGCACTCGCCAGCTCCGCCGCCGTAACATTCACCGGTTTGGGTATACATTCCCCCAACCCAATCCACTCCCCAAAATCCCCCATAACATAATTCGATCCATTAAAGCCAATCTGCCCGCCAACCAAAAACTCAGCGCTCGAGAGCAACGCGGCGGGGAAACATGTCGCGGGGAGGGTCGTGTCGCACGGCGTTGGTTCCGTCCACGTGTTGTTTTGGAAGAGGTAGTTGTTTCCGGAGAAGGATGTGTATGAGCCTTGGATGTATGTTTGGTTTGCGTTGGCGGGTGGGTAGCATCCAAGAGATGTTTTGCTGGTTGTTTCTGGGAGGTGGGTGAGGAGGAGAAGGGTTGCGGGGAGGAGGAAGGTTGGAATCATTGGAGAAGGGGGGAACTGGGTATTTGAGGCGAATTCAAAGGTTTTTTTGGATGTCGGTGGTTAGGTGGTTGATTGACCCCTGGTCGGTTGCTTGGTAATTGATCGCATTCAGTTGTCAATTAAGACACATATTAGAGGAATACTAAATAGACGCGTCTTATATATGAGTTTATTGTGCCATACCCATCGCTTTTGAGCGCGAGTAACCTTTTCCATTTGCACCTCCTGATGATTTTTGCTGTGTCCCAGATACCATAGACAAAAGCTCCTTTACTGGAATCTTTTGTTGCTGATTCCTTCTCATTCTTTCTAATTCTTCACTGAAGGTGTTTATGTGTTTAGCAAACGAAACTCGAACTGAAGTACACTCAACTCTTTTTGTGCCCTCAGGGCATCAATCCGCGGTTCAGGATACTTGCTGAAATCAATTGGTTCGAGTTTGGAAGTGGAGTCTATGGTCACAATGAATTTGAGAAAATCTGAATGAAGTAACAAACCTTTTTTCGGTGGAAAGTATCGATCGAAATCATTCCTCCATTTATCATAACTCGCAAACTTTCTACCCACTGCGTCTTTCCCAGCTTCAGATGGCGGTGGACCAATCTGTGAAAACGAGTCTTGGCCTGGAGATATTTGATTGCTGTTAGTGCACTTTTCAAAATAAATTTGGCTCTACTCTACCAGGAGTAATTACAATGGGTTTGTTGTAGTCAACATTGACTTCCTGCAATGGATTCGACCGGAAGGCGTGGTGGTTCAGCACCCTCCTCACTTTGGCACACGAAGTGTCGTCCTTCAAATTCGCGAATATCAAAGTAGCCCCGTTCGTATGTGCAAGAAAACGCAATGTTTTGCAAAAGAGTTTACGTTTTTCGGGCTCCAAGTCACGGAACAGATCATATTTTGCTCCCACAATTACAATGGGAACAGGACAAATGTACATGCTATCACTTTACAAGGAAATAAGTAAGTATAAGCTTATAGATATCATCAAATGATCAATCATGGTATAAACTCAACTTGTTCACATCCGGATGCTCATTCCCATACTTTTTGAAAGCAAACTGTTTCAAACCTTTCGGTCGTTTCGATCCTCGAGCCTCTAAACCATCCAACACTTTTTTAGATCGCGTCTGAACTTTATCTAGAAAGTGTTCGAGGACGGGGAGGGCAGTTTCGGGAGTCGATAGATCAATGACGATGACGAAAGTGGAAAGATGAATATTTGATTCTGAGACTGGAATGTCAATGAGGTCTGTGAGATGAGTTCCGCCGGCTGTTTTTATATATTTTAGTTGTTAGTAGTGTTGTGCGTTTGTTGACAAAGCATGTATCGTCGCGTCTAACCTAACTCCCAGATGTGACACACGTCTTTGATTGTACCCCGAGTGCTTCTAGCGAATCTGAATATATTGTGAGTGATGCTGTAGGCTGTATGTAAGAGTGGATCCGACCTGTACTCCAAAGCAGTTGTGGGAGTTGGCACGTCATCTAACTACTTGTTACCATTGAGCACACGCGTCACTTACACCCACCTTTATTCTGCAGCCTATGAATCAAGCTAGACTTCCCGCCCTGTTTGTTTCCGACCACGATCATTGTAGTTTCAATGCCCTCATCAGTTGCGGTAGTTGAGGCCGACTTTCTGGCTTTGAGAGCGAGTGACCAGATATCGAGGCGACCCTTTGACTCGTCCTTCTTTTCCTTTTCGCGATCTTTTGTGTTTGTGTTTGTGTTTGTGTTTGTGTTTGTGTTTGTGCTGAGGCGGCCGAGTTTCTCAGTCGACATTTCCAAACTTGTTTTCTTGTTTCAAATCGAAACCAACTTGGACATGGACAGCCTCAAACGCAAACGCAGCAACAACGACGACGACAGCGACGAAGAAGACGACACCGACGACGAAGTGTGGGAGGAAATCGAAGTGGCACCGCCGCCTTCGCTGGCTGCCCTGCCTCCTACGACAACTACTACAACTACGACAACTACTACAACTACTACTAGTAGTACAAGTACAAGTACAAGTCAGCACTTCGAAGTCGAAATCCCGTTTCAGCCTCAAAACCAACAAAGTCAATCCACTTTAACACGAATTCGAATCACAAAAGAAATGCGCGAACTCAGAATTGTTGGTGTTCAAGTGCATTTGTTGGCGCTTGTCGTTGCTGCGAAACTGAGAAACAACTGGGCAAACGACGTCGAACTGCGCACAATCCTGCTCTCTCTCAATCCACCTAAACTAAAGAATGCACCAAATCTCACTCGTCTGGACCTGGACGCGTTGATTCAGTGGTGGTTGCATCGCGTGTCCAATGACGCAGCAATCAAGACTGATCAAATATCGGATCCAAAAGCGGATATAATCAATAATGACATGGATGTGGATGTGGATGTGGATGCCGGTGAACCAGCCGTAACTCAGGAAGATCCGCCGTCCTCTCTTCAGAATCTTCTTGATGCTGCTGGAAATCTGTCTCCTTCGTTACCCGATAACACAAAAGCAATTCTATTCACGGCTCTTTGTCGCCTCCTTGGTTTCAATGCTCGTCTTATTGCTTCTTTGCACCCCCAACCAATCTCATTTGCTCAAACTGCCCTTGCACCTTGCTATCGCACCAGTGTACCATCCCTATCAGATTCAAATGATGCCCCAATGCCTTCACCTACACCTCGTGAAACGAATGCAATTCGATTATGGACTCAAATCCAATTCGCATCATCTTCGACCGAGTCTCTCAACTTCTGCTCCAGAACAAATCGGATTGTTTCTGATGACTCTTTTGAACCACCACTCACTGCTCCAGACCAGCAACAATTAGTATACGTCATATCCATCAACCCAGATGCCGATTCCACATTCCGCGACGTGTCGGAACGATTTAGTACAAGATGGGCCGGTCGAGTTGGGAAACTGCGACCCAAAAAGACAGAAGACCAGGAATGGTGGCGAACAGTCGTCTGGCTTGGTTCTCGTTCAGGCGAGAAAACATCCGACGAAGTCATTGAAGAAAAAGCAATCAAAAAAGTCAAAGAAAAGGAAAGCATGCCCACCCGATTCGATGGATTCAAAGGAAACGCCATGTGAGTGAGAATTGCAGCAGTATTTGGTCAACCCAACTCACCCATCAAAAATTCAGTTACGCTCTAGAACGTCACTTGACCCAATCAGAAGTAATCCACCCCTTAGGTTCAACCCACTCCATCGGCACATTCAAAAACGAACTTGTATACCCCCGTTCCTCCGTCCACACAGTCCTCTCCGCCATAAACTGGCGAAAACAAGGTCTCACCGTGAAACCCAATGAAACCCCTCTCAAACGCGTCAAATCCCGTGGAACCAGCATCGCAAAGAAACGCGAGAAAGAACTCGACAGATTGAACGCGGAGCGGATGGAGGGTGATGAAGTCGGCGGTGGTGGTGGTGGTGTAAGTGAATGGACGGATTTGTATGGCGAGTGGCAGACGGAACCGGTTGTTCCTGAAGAGTTGTTGGAGAATGGAAAGATTCCGAGGAATCGGTTTGGGAATTTTGAAGTGTTGCATAGGAATATGATGCCGAGTTGGGGGGCTAGAGTGAAGCTTCCTGGGGCGGCTGCGGTTGCGAGGAAGCTTGGTATTGATTATGCGCCTGTTATGGTTAGTTTGTGGTTTGTTTGTCGTTGGTCGGTTGTTCAGGCTGTTCACTAACGTCGCTCTTTGATAGACTGGATTTGAACATCATAAAGGACGCGCGACACCGGTACTCTCTGGAATCATTGTACTTAAAGAAAACAAGGAGATATTGTTGGAGGTACGGTTCTTCCGTTTATGTTTGCCGCTTTCATTCAGCTGACACATTAACTTTGTAGGCCTGCACGGAAGATATGCAGCATTCGAAAGAAAAGGCAGACAAAGTAAAAAGCAAGCGCGCTGTCAGTAATTGGCGGAAACTCGTGGAAAAGGCGATTGTCATGAGGGATTTGAATGAGCGTTACTTATAAGTCGGAAATAAAAAGACCATGATCGTCAAAGTATGCGCCTGTACAGCTATATGAATTCAAACGCGTATTGATGGGTGTGACACTTGTTGTGACAAATATTGAAAGTGGCCCAGTCACCTGCAACTCAAGAACGCAAGCAAAATCATCAAAAATAGCTAGCACCGGCACGTTTCGATCGTGCGACCTCTGAGTTATGAGCCCAGCGATCTTCCGCTGATCTACGGTGCTATCTGAGCTATATCCTTCTGATCTACACTGGTACTGTGGTTGTTTTCATACAACGTTTAATTATTACAGGCTTTCTCTCGTGAGAAATTGGAAATGAAGAAAGATATGTTTGTTTTTCAATATACTCCCGTATGATGCATTTTGAATGTGGGAAGAATGATTTCGGTAACCCCTTTATAAAACTAAATACAAATATCTGGTCGCCACCACAGCAAATGAGCGAGAAACAAGACATCAAATGAAAAAGTTTGCTTTGGTCACGAGTACTTGGAAAGCCTTGAACGCCCTGTTAGAAAGTCACCAGACCAGTTACGGTAACGCGAGTATTTTCATCATTGTTGTACTGATCCGTCTTAGCAAATGTGCATATTTCGTTACTGTGGTACTTTCACTCATGAGATGTTCATCCTTGAAATATCGGAAATCAAAACGTGTAACAGAAGCAATATTGATGACAACTATCTCTAACAGCGCATAAAATTAGATTTTCGGCAGTTGTTCCACAAGGCTATTCTTATGTTCCATGAACAAATTATGGTGAATCAATCTATGAAAGAGCCTTCGCCTTTTGGAGAATGGGGGCGGGCCAAAGGTGTGTGAAACTAGCATTGCTATCATTAATGACTGACCAAAGTAGCAACTAAACTGACTTGTGGCGAGCGCACAAGGGACGTGTAAGGCCGTCAATCTACACAGCGGATACTTCCATTACGATTGGAACATGGAAGTTGAAGCCATAAAAAAGTTGGGGTCTCACCCAAGAATTGTTGAGCTGAAGTAATTGTTGGACGAAGGGCCATTCCGACACTTGGTCATGGAATTTGTAAGAGGCGGGGATTTGGAAGGCCACTTGCGAGAACAATGGAAGTTAACCGCTGAAATTCTTAATAGTTTGTGAACCACATTTCTGAAGGTCTGTCTCTTTCAGATTTATTCAAGATAACAAATGGATTACTGGATCAACGGGACGTTCAACGACTGGAATTACGTCAAGAAACTTGTATGTGCTTCTCCCATTCGTTATAAGTTGTGAATTTAATAATTTTTTGCTATCGCAAGAAACGAATCTTCGGGTTAATGCTGATTCAAAGATTGTTGAACGTGTTTGCTTGTTGAAAAGGAATGCTGTTTTCACCTTCCCAGCAACATGAAATTTGAAGGTTGAAATTAAAGTAATTCATTGATTATTATTAGGTCTAAAAGTTCGGACGGCTTCCATCCTTGTACCTCTCATACCCTCCCAGACGTTTTAAATGATGGCTCTTCGGCTTGGACTTTGGCTTAATCACAGTTGTCGCCTCGCTTTCTTTATTTTCTGCCAAGACAGGGATGGGAATCAATTCAAACAAATTTGCTGTTCCGCTTGATCGAAAGACCCAGTCTAAACACACCGATAAGTATATATTATAACCACATCATAAACTCACGATGAACAAGTCCTTCTTCAACACTGACAGAATTTCCGTGAAGCAAGAGTACATCAGAATGATGAACTTTCAAGTGATTTACAAACGTTCCATTCAATGAATGATCAGTCAATTTGACACCATCGTCGTTCTGTAGTATATCTTAAGTTCGGAGTAGAATGAACCGGACAATGCACAAACTGCGTCCAAAGTGAAATGAGACGCGCTCACGCCACTAAGGCCCGCGTGAACATCAACGACATCGAAAGCGGAGCCCACGAAAACTTTTGGTTTTCTTTTGGTAAGATGGATCGAATGGATTGCTGCTGGTGCAAGTGGGTGTCGGCTGAGACTGCCAAGAGGGCTGCTACCCTCGAAACCAACGAGAAGCTGCGCTGTCTGTGCTGGAGCGACGGAAGCAGAAAGAGCCGAAATTGAAGCAGAAGTTCCATAGCTGATGTTGTGGGTCGACATTTTTGGATAGTTTTTTCGTTGTGTTCGAAATGTCCAGAAAATGGGATGGAATCAAAGTTCGGACACCATCATATGACTCAATCTGCTTGTCCGTCGATTTCACGTCCCCTAGTCCCGCCTTTTATTTCTTCAACCAAACACCCCTGCAACCCCGCCCACTTATCCCAACCTCATCAAAACACTCTATGACCACAACAACGGCTACAATGGTATGCCTCCTTTTGGCGCATTCTATTTTGATGCTAACTTGGCGTCGTCGAAACAGCTAGAATCTGTTGAGCGCTTTGCATCACTACAGGACAAAGTATTAGTCTTAAGCGCACAGAACGAATCCATGTCAAAGGAGGCTTTACGTCTATCAAATTCTTGCGCAACACAAAAGCTTCTCCTTGAAGAGCTAGAAGTTGAATTCACATCTTTCAAAGCCGGGTTCTTTCACTACCAGAAACAGAAAGACGAAGAAGTTGATTGTTTGCGCGAGCAGCTTTTTGGCAGGGATGTTTCAAAAGCAACACTGATTCCTGAATTCTCTTGGGGATACTTTCAGAAAACTGAAGTCAATGATGAGCGCGTATTTTTGACGTCTCCCTCGCAAATACAGCCGTTGTCACTTTGCGGGGGAACTTTGAAGGCAGGTGAATCGGAGGAGGATGGCTGCCCGCAAATCGCAGTGTTTCATTACCAGTCACTCAGCGATGATAAGTATTTCATTGAAAATATTGGCGAATCAACTGTTGTAAGTGATATGCCGTGAAGAAGCAGCACACTAACTGAAATTGAACCAGATTCTTGGCGACAGTGATGGTCGATTCAACATTGCTTACGCTGAAAGAAAAGAGGTCATTGATGGTACTCTAATTAGCTTCGGGATGACCGGGACCCACGCATATGTATTTTGTGCCGTCAGGCATTCCAAGACATTGCCTCAGAAGTCAATCAACGACTTTGTCCATTTTGACGCAAACGAACCCAACCTTGGCACTGGGTCTGTTGGCACTGTTTCCAAAGCCAAGTTCATGGCATCTGGAGAAATAGTAGCTGTAAAAAGAGTCGACCGTCGCGGTGCTCACTTCCACTATGACTGGGATGCAGAAGTCGACGTTATGCGTGTGCTTGGAACCCATCCGAGACTAGTGGACCTAAAGTATGTGTTGGACGAAGGTCCATACACGTTTTTGGTTCTAGAATTTGTGGATGGGGGAGATTTGGGAGCATACTTAAACCGACGCGGCTGTCTTGACGCAGCTGAACTTAAACACCTTGCCCAGCAACTTGCAGAGGGAATTGAAGTAATTATAATTGGATATCCTGTCTGTAACTGATTCACGCCTTAGTTCATGCACTCGCGCGGTGTCACTCATCGTGACCTCAAACCAGGCAACATCCTTTGCATGACGAATCCTTCCACAGGCTTGACTGACTTCAAGATATCTGATTTGGAATCTCAAGTTTTGGTCGGCCGTTGATAACTCTATGCGGTACCCCGATGTACGCTGCAGATGAAGTCTTCAATCGAATCCATGAGGAGATTCCTTATGATTCGTCTGTTGATTGCTGCAGTTTGGGAAAGCTTTTGTTCAAATCGCGGTTTGGAGTTGGTTTCCCAGCTGATTTGTCCAACTCCAAAATGGTGGTGCTTGACCAAGGCGATCGCTGCCTCTTAAACTTTATCCAAAGTCTTACATGTGCGGTCCCAGCACGCCTTAAAGCCGTCGAATTGCTTAGCCATGGATACTTCGTTAGCGACTGCACTTCTCCTGTCTCTCCTCTTGTGAACAAAGGTTAGTCCTACTTTGGTTTATGGTCTTCTTAATCGAATTCTTTAATAGATGAAAGATTCGAATCTTTCTTAAAACGAATTGTTGACCTTCGCAAGAGAAAATTAAACATCATCCCAAATTCAACTGACAATCCAGAAGTGACTAAGTTTGGTGGTCAAGCTCCAACAATTCCTGAGGGTTTATCATCAACGACAAAGTCGAAACAACTGGAAGTCGTCAACGGCATTACAACCCAAGTTTGTAAATTTTGGATGTAAGGCAATGGTTGTGTGAAGGGATACAGCTGCAGGTATGGCCATCCCGAAGGACAAGGACGTCTGTCGTCAAAGTGTCTTGGATATTTCTCGGAAGAAGGATGTTTGGAGAGTGAATGCAATTACGCTCATGATAAATAATACTATATTTTAGAAGAATTACGCTTTTGAACAAATATTCCCATCGTAAACTTATGTTAGCCGTACTCCATCACAGAAACCGTGCCCGCCAGAGTCAGCGCCAGCGCCCTCCTGCTAACCGAAACGATCAGGAGTACCATGCCAACAAAAAGCCGATAACCAACAAGTTCCCTCATATTAGCCGTACTCCATCACAGAAACCGTGCCCGCCAGAGTCAGCGCCAGCGCCCTCCTGCTAACCGAAACGATCAGGAGTACTGTGCCAATAAAAAGCCTATAACCAAGGCATTGTTTCACCAATATTTCCCATCCCAACAATTGACGGTGTTTCTAGTTGTTCAAACGTCAGAGAAATAGAATCAATATGGGAGTAAGAAAATAGGGCAAACAAGCTTCAGTCCGCAGCTGAACGAAATGAATGGAGTGTGTTCTCCAGTTGACACCTTCGCGTTAACGTCCAACAACAACAAATTTGACAGGTGGTTTAAAATACTGATGTTAGCTATTCGAGCTGAACTATGAAGCTGAGTCTGGATAGCAATTAACCTTGCTGAGAGGAAGTGCAGAGTGGGTAAAAATCGTCAATCCTTGAGACTTATGAGAGATTCTATTAACGTAGGCAAACATCAAGAACACTATACCCTCAATATTCTGTCGATATAATCATGCACGTATTAAAGACACATTCGTCGCGTTAAGTCGGTTGGTTCGATTCTATCATTTGTGTCAAGTAGTCCAAACCCATAGATTGTCGAAATAGAAGAAAGGAAGGTGGCCTGCTATGCGTTTGATGAGCTCGCGTGGTAATTGACAGCGAGGAGACCTGAAGGCTAGTTTTGGTGTGTTTGTTGAGGGATATTTTTTTGACAGTTGTTTTTCCGAACTGTTTCGAGTTTTAAGTTCAACGCATTTCGGAATAATGTATGAATAAAAAAGAAAGAGGAAGAGATACAAAGAAATTGAAAGAAAGATTGACGCGTTTTTCTCTTTGTTGGGACAATTTCCGTCTTCCACTTCAGTTCTTCCTTAACCCCTTCCCTCAATCAAAATGCCAGCAGTCCGTCCAAGCCAAGCTGGAATCGACGATGAGCTGCACGACTTAAAACTTCGGTTCGAGCTCCTAGGTGCGAACTTGATCCCAATAGTCCTCCATTGTTCCACTCTCTTACTTACACTATCGGTAAAATTACATAGAGGGCGACCGAAAAGCCTACTACGAAACCTCACAGTGGGCTATCCGTCAAAATAAAGAAGAAATCGGGACCTTACGCTCACAGAACAAGGAAATCAGTGAATCTATTGCAAGAATCAACAAAGTAAACAACACAACCTACTCCTTCCATTGGCTAATCAGCTCATAAAAAGCATGATAAGGACTACGCGACTCTCCGTGCTTCAATGACTGAGCTCGAGAAGTTTGACCAACGGATTTGCGAAATCCATCGAAAATACGACGAGCTGCAAGCCGAAGCCACGTGATGACGAAATGAGCTTCAAGATTGCAGATTTTGGAACAGCTTCCTTCGGAAAACTTATGGTGTCAGTGTGTGGAACACCAGGCTACTCAGCCAATGAAGTTTTTGGAAGGACCAACAACAACGAACCGTATGATTCAGGGTTGACTGTTTCAGCCTCGGAAAACTCTTGTTCAAAGCGCGTTTGGAGTCCTGCCTCCACCAGATTTATCCAAATGGAGAATGAATTATCGATCAACGGGACGTTCAGCTCTTAGCTTTCGTCAAGAGCCTTGTATGCTCGGCTTCCACTCGATTAAAATCTCATGAGTTGTTCAATCATGAATATTTTGCGGTTGCAAAAGATAAATTCTCGGGTGAAGTCATCCAAAAATTCTCCCCACATCTACGCAAAGGTTTGTACTGAACTTTGATGAATGAAAAATTTCTAACTTTTAAAGAAAAACGATTTGATGTTTTCTTGGAAAGGATCAAAGGATTGGGCCGATCGAACCGTACAAGGCTCCAGCAAGCAAACGAAGAATCTGTGGCAGAGTCGAATGGAAAAGAGCTTACTAGTCAAACTGGCTGTTCTCCACTTCAAAACGCCTGCATGGCCATTTCACCCGACAATCCAGAAAATCATCCTGATTGTCTTCCTTGTCATTCTTCTTCATCAATAATATCTGACAATGTCACGCCGACAGCGCAACCACGTTCGCGTCAACAGGAACAACAGAGCCAAGAAAATTCCACTTTTTGTAAATTTTGGCTATCAACTGACGGATGTAAAAAAGAAGATCTATGCAGATTTATGCACACAGCTGGAGAGGGAAAGCTTGCGGATTTTTGTGTGGGGATCCAGCCTTGTACCAAAGCCAGCTGTCGTTTTCGCCATTGATTATGATCAAATAAAGGGAAGCAAGGGGAAAAACTTTCGTTATAATTCAACTCTTTATTGTATGTTCGTTTTGGCAAGCCCCATTGCTGAAACCGCACCGCCAGAGTCAGCGCCAGCGCCCTCCTGCTAGCCGACCGCGCAGGGGCTATATACCAAAACGAATTACGTTAAACGTTCATACGGACAAGTCCTATTGCTGAACCGCACCGCCAGAGTCAGCGCCAGCGCCCTCCTGCTAGCCGGCCGCGCAAGGACAATATGCCAATATGGATTCACCCAGCTGTGAGGGTAGTTTGCAATTAGACTTGTAAAGCTACAAAGCAAAACACACCATTACTCTGCACAAACAAGCTGAACGTGTGTGTCGACAAGTCTATTTGATACATTTGACGATTGTATTGACGTCAGGAATTCAGTGAACGCAAGGCCGATATAGGGTAATATAATGATTAATTTGGAGGATTTTCAGCAACATTATAAGTTCACTCAAATAAGCGGAGATAAATCACCATGCCAGGGGAGCGCCAGAATCGTAAAGCAAACCGTTCATTCAAAAACAGTGCGCTGACAAAAAAACTCAAATAATTAAGTGCCCACTCCTGTCACTATGAGCTACAAATTCTGGTAATCTCTCGTATTTCTCTTTCCGATTATTCAAAGTGAATCAGAATCACGACACAATCACAACTTTGACAGGAGTACAGAAAGAAACGTCTAGGCGATAAAATTTCGTGCTGAATAATGAAACTTTAGCTGAATATCAGTTTTGTTTGAGGTTGGACTTTGACAGTCAGCGTAATATTTTCTTTTGACAGCTGTGGAATGAGGGCAGAGCTTCCGTTTCTATAAGGTACTCATCAGAGGCAATATCCCATACATAAATGGTTGATTAAGGCATACATACATAAACACGCGTCCATCGCCTGAGACTTTGTTGGGTTAGGCTCCAAAACGAAGGGTGGTGGACTTCGAACCCAAACCGACACATTCCATTCGTTCGAAGGGCGTGCATAGCGGTGGGCAGATATAGGAAGAGAACAGCCGTGCGTACTTTCCAGGTGCTGAAGGCCAGTTTCGGCGCGTCTGTTGAGGGGATATTTTTTTGACAGTTGTTTTTCCAAACTGTGTCGAGTTTTAAGTTCAACGCATTTCGGAATAATGTATGAATAAAAAAGAAAGAGGAAGAGATAAAAAGAAATTGAAAGAAAGATTGACGCTTTTTTCTCTTTGTTGGGACAATTTCCTTCTTCCACTTCAGTTCTCCCTCAACCCCTTCCCTCAATCAAAATGCCAGCAGTCCGTCCAAGCCAAGCTGGAATCGACGATGAACTGCACGACTTAAAACTTCGGTTCGAGCTCCTAGGTGCGAACTTGATCTTAAATAGTCCTCCATTGTTCGACTCTCGTACTTACACTCTCGGTGAAATTACACAGAGGGCGACCGAAAAGCCTACTACGAAACCTCACAATGGGCTATCCGTCAAAATAAAGAAGAAATCGGGACCTTACGCTCACAGAACAAGGAAATCAGTGAATCTATTGCAAGAATCAAAAAAGTAAACACTACAACCTACTCCTCCCATAAATCTAATCAGTTCATAAAAAGCATGATATGGACTCCGCGACTCTCCGTGCTTCAATGACTGAGCTCGAGAAGTTTGACCAACGGATTTGCGAAATCCATCGAAAATACGACGAGCTGCAAGCCGAAGCGCGGGCGAAAGAAGATAAACTGCTTGAAATGAGAGACGCGTTGGCGGATTTGAAGCGAGAGGCTGAACTTGTGAAATCGAATCTTCAGGATTCACCTCAGGCCAAGGTACACAATTCTATATTCGATTAAACGATCTTGTCTAAAACTAAAGAAATTGTAGGAAATCAGGATGCTTGAGAACCGGTTGGACAAAGCTATGATCAAATACAATGAAGCTCAGTCGATTCGTAAAACCTATGAGCATATCGTGAAGCGTTTGCAAGATGAACGACTCACATTTGATAACCAGTTGGCAACCTTTGAGAAGACGTTGAAGGCAAAGAAGCAGGATGCACTTGACTTGGAGATGATGTCGAGAGACGCGAATCATGCCAAGGAGGTTGCAAAGGTAGGGTTTTTGTTTTATTTCTCATTGGTACTGATGAGCGTTTGAAATGTAGGCTGAATTGGCACGGTTTGAGCAGCAAATCAATGAAGAGCGTAAACAGAGAGAACGCGACCTTCAACTCCGGAAAGAGCTTGTGAAACAAAAAATGGAAGTGATTGATAAACTGGAGCGCAAGGTATCATTATACGTTCCTAATCTCAAGTCCCTCATTAACCTCAATCCTACCAACAAAAAAAGCAACTTCAAATTGACGATCCAAACGCAGACGCCAAAGACTCGTCCGCCGAAAACAAGGAAGCGTACGACGAAGCGAAAGAACGCAAAATGGGCGAATACGAAGAAACCATGCGTCTCATCAAAGAAGCCACAGGAGTCTCTGACATTAACGAAGTGATTGCAAAGTTCCAGTCCCAAGGCGCAACACACAACCACCTCACCCAACTGCAGCAACAAAACGAAGCACGCGTGGAGGACTTGAAGAAACGGAAGATGGAAATCGAGGCTGAGTATGAAGAGATCAAGGCGTTGGGTGAGAGTAAGGGCAGCATTCTCAGCGGTTGATGGAGGAGTTTGAGAAGCACTTGAAAGACACGCATAGTCATACGCAGGAGACACGGCAAAAGTATGAGAGGATTGCAAAGTTGTTGAATAATACCAAGGCGGGCATTCAGCACCTGTGTGATAAGCTTGATATTATTAGCCTGGTAAGGTTTCTTTCAACATTGAAATTATCATATTAATATATGTATAGCCTGAGAAACCGGCTAAATTACCAATGTCGGATGAGAATGTGAAACCAATCTTGGAAGTATGTATTGCAAAGCTGGAGCAACTTACTGTGAACTTGGAAGGAAAAGAGATTCCAGAGGTAGGCAAATCGATTATTGCGGACTCAAGTGAACTTATGACCCAACTTCAATAACAAAGCCCGTTCCTCCAACTGCCGCTCAGCTCCAACAACAAGGCGAGCAACCAGGTATTTTGCAAGTCAACCAAGCCGTCTTGCCCGCCTTCAACACGCGTGTCAAACTCCGTGCAGTCGAGTTTGAGCAAGATCTCGCCGATGGTTTGTTTTTCTTTGAAGCCATGACATCCTTATTAACCAACTGTTCCATCCCTCTCCTCAAAAAAAACACTTGCAGAAGAAGAAGACAACGATGATGAACATGGTGAAATACCTGACCGTGAATCCATCAAAAAGCACACGAATCAGATGATTAATGCGCGACTCAAGAAGAACCAGCCCAAGAAATCCAAGAAAAGAAGGCCAAGGACGATGGAGATGACTGATAAGTGTGGGAGGGGTGATTTATTTTTATTTTTATTTTTTCGAGTAAATTTTGAATAAGTTGTTAAAAAAGCAATGGAGGAAGGGAGCACCCACAAAGGACCAACGCTACAAACACGCAAAGAACTGCGAGCCAAGAACGAGCACCCCGTGCGACCGAATGCGGATGAAGTCAAGAAGCTGGATGGATCGCTCAAGAAGACATCGACATTCAAGGCCAAACTAAAGACGTCGCTCACAGCCGAGGCAGTGGACACGCTCAAACGAGACATTCTCGTGCTCAAACTCGACAAGTATTTGTCCGAGATGTCACAGTGCTCGTGTCCGAAGCGCGACTGGCGAAGGCGGGCGATGTGTGGGCGGCCGTTGAAGTGGCGTCGTTGCTGCACCAGCGATTCGCCGACTTTGTTGACTTGGTCGTGGCGGCGCTGGCGAAGGTCTTTGTCTTTGCACCTGCTTCAGTCTCGAATGCGGCTCGGTCTCACAAGAACAGCGCGAGAGAGACGAGGCCGGACGAGTCGCGAAACAGAAGATTGCCCTGCGTCTGTGGACAGAGTTTTATCTGGTCGGACTGCTCGATGTGTGTGCGGTCCTGCCAAAGAAGGAGAATCCACTTGTGGCCGTGGTGCAGAAGATGGTGCGTGTTTTGTTGCTTTCCTGTCTGAAGTGCTCACTCTCTGCTTCAATGGTAGTTCAACTTGAATACAGACAAGGACTTTGCTAATGTCCCTATTGCCGTCACATTCTGCAAATCGTATGAGCAGTTGATTCTGGCGGATAAGGCTCTGACTGAGGTAGTCTTTGTTCTCTCTCATCCAACGCGCTCATAGGTATTACATTGTAGGAGTCTCTGGTTCCAGATAATGTTCGTGCCCAAGTCAAACAAATACTTGCAGATTACTACGCTGCTGTCTCAAAACACCTCGTCAAGATGCACAAATATATCAAAAAAGCTGAAGTTTCAAACTATGAACATGCTGTCGCTCGTGGTGAAGTCTCAGAAGAGCGACAAGAGAGATTTCAGAAAGCATCGAAAGTGTACGAAGCATTACTCAAGAATGTACAATCCATGTCGAATCATCTTGGCTTGGAGATGCCCGACCTTCCAGAACCTGAGGATTCCCTGGCTGGAAAGCTGAGTATTGGTTTAAACGTCAATGGACGCGCAGAGGGAGACGATGAGGTGAAAATGTACTGGTATAGGAATTAGAATGCTAACCACCTTTCACCAAATAG
The DNA here is from genome assembly GCA_002104985.1 of Rhizoclosmatium globosum. Classification (NCBI taxonomy): domain Eukaryota; kingdom Fungi; phylum Chytridiomycota; class Chytridiomycetes; order Chytridiales; family Chytriomycetaceae; genus Rhizoclosmatium; species Rhizoclosmatium globosum. Next base: position 270,796 of record MCGO01000037.1, on the reverse strand, counting down.
GAAGCACTACTTGGAGGACCTTGGGAAGACGAAGAATCTCGATCGTTTTATCAAGATGTGATTGATCTCAAAGACGTAGTTCCAGCTATTCTGCTTGGTGAAAAGCAGAAAAGCCAGCTGCCCCATCTGCAGCGGATTTGGAACTACTGAATAATGTCATTCAAGTATCAAACGGCACTGATGACTCACAACAACAATCTGATGAAGCGGATGAAGAAAGCAGTCCGTTATTGAATCTGGGGAAATGGATTTAGATGATGTCGCGGCGATGAGGACCAAAAGATGCCTCCGCTACTAGAAAACACAAGTGGATGCCTTTTTCAATGGGCTTCCGAATGCACTGAGTACGGAAGCGATTGATAAACTCGCAGTTGAATTTTGTTACATCAACACCAAGAATATGCGAAAACGTTTGGTCAAGACACTTTTTGCTGTTCCTCGTCAACGACTTGATATCTTACCATATTATTCTCGGCTGATTGCCACCTTGAATCCTTTCATGCCTGAGATTGCAACGTCTTTGATTGCCTTGGTAAGCTCATACATACACCCATACCATTGAATTCTTAATGTAATCAATATACAGCTCGAAAAGAGTTCCACTACCATCAACGTAAAACCGATCGCACCTTTGTCGAAGAAAAGATCAAAGTCGTTCGGTTTATTGGAGAACTGACCAAGTTCTCTGTCCCTGAATACCACGTTACATTCCACTTTTTCAAAGTCATGCTGGAGAGTTCACGAACCATAATATTGAAGCTGTGTGTAGTATGCTTGAAGTCTGTGGACGGTATTTGTACAAGACTCCTGAAACAAGTCGACCAACTGGGAATGTGGTATGTTCTTCTTTGTTTTATGATTGTCAGATTGCGTTACTCACTACTGTTTGCATGTATTCCTCAGCTTGAAATCATGATGAAGAAGAAAACCGCCTTGAATTTAGATTCCCGACTTTCCCTTCTCATCGACAACGCCTTTTACGTCTGCAATCCACCTGAAAAAACTGCGGTCCAACAAAAAGAGCGTCCACCTTTGGAACTATACATTCGCAAACTATTTTACCTCGACCTCTCCAAGAAAACAAGCGAACGGATCCTAAAACAACTTCGAATGTTCAACTGGAACGACCCAGAAACCGTGTCTCTCATCCAAAAGCCGTTCTTCAAATGCTGGAAAGTTAAATTCAGTAACTTGCATGTCCTCGCGTTTTTGGCGTTTGAATTGTCGCGGTATTACCCTGAGTTTGGAGTTGCTGTTGTGGATCAGTGTTTGGAAGAGATGCGTCTTGGATTGGAGAGTAATCTGTTCAAACATAATCAGAAACGTGTTAGTACTGTGCGGTTCCTTGGGGAGTTGTATAACTATAGGTTGATTGAGAGTAGTGTCGTGTTTGATTCTCTGTACTTTTTGTTACGGTTTGGATACGGTATGGATTAACTCGCTATTGACGTGTGCTAATTTTACTGAAAACGGCATAGACTCTCCTTTCCCCGAGCCAGGCGTCTACAGTCCCCTCGACGCACCACACGACTTTTTCCGTGTCCGTCTCTGCTGTCTCCTCCTCGAAACATGCGGCCAATGCTTCGACCGCGGCCCTCTCGCCGCAAAACTCGATGAATTCCTGTGTTTCCTGCAAGTCTATTTACACTGCAAACCGCGTCTGAGTATGGACGTTGAGTTCCTGATGGTTGAGCTGTTTGACTTGTTACGGCCGAAATGGAAGTTGTGCACGAGTTATGACGAGGCTGTGGAGAAGTTTAATGCGCTTGTTGTTGCACGTGTTGGGGCTGTTGAAGTTCCTGTTGAGGAGGAAGAGGATGATGGGGAGGAGGAGTGGGGTCGTGTTGGAGGGGAGGATGACGATGGGGAGGAAGGTGGTGATGGGTCTCAGGAGGAGGATGGGGGCTCTCAAGAGGAGGATGAAGGGGATGAAGATGTTGTGGTTCATATGCCTGAAGCGAAGGAGGAGAAGTGGACGCGGAGTTGGAGGCTGAGTTTGATAAGGAGTTTAGTAAGATGATGCAGGAGAGTTTGGAGAGTCGGAAGTTTGATAAGAAGACGCAGGCGTTTGATGTTGCTATTCCTGTGAAAGAGGTGTTGCGTTTCAAGGTGGAAGTGCTGCCTCTGCCGCTGCAGCTGCGTCTCCGATGGATGGAGTTGTGTTTTCGTTCTTGACCAAGAAGGGAAATAAGCAGCAGGTATGGTTGGGATTTTGTGTTGTAACAATATCCTAACTTGATTGATTCCCAGCTAAAATCCGTTGAGTTACCCCAAGATAGCACTTTTGTGTTGTCAACAAAGCAGAAACAGGAAGCTGAGATGGAAGAAAGAAGCAACTCAAGAAATTGGTTCTGAATTTGGACGAAAAGGCTGATGACGAGGATGTTGCAGCCGCGGTACCAACAGTTATGAAAGCAAAAACAAACAACCGACAGCGTCAGCATCGTCCAAATGTGATTCCCAAGTCATTGTTTGAATGAGGAGGGTGGATATTGAGGCTGAATGGAATGCTTTGATTCCAAAAGAGTTTCAAACAAACTCTCTTCGTGTTTCTGTGAGGCTTGTTTTGTTGAATGTTTGATGGAGGGTCTTGTTTGTGATTTGAAACTTTGGATTCAATGGAAGTAATGGATAACGGGATTATATTTGTCATCAGCTCCAGATATAGCTTTTTTTTCGAATAAACATCAAGTTGATAAAAATGAATCGGAAGGGCGAATACAGAGAACACGGCTGAGAAGCTTATTTGCGCTTGCGGATTCCTCCAACGTCAGTTGGATCAGAAGCGGTTCCCTTAATTTCACTCTCTTCTACTTCCTCAGTCTTCTCTGATGTGGTGGCTTCAGTCTTAGTTTCAGCGGCAGGGGCAGCCTTCTTGGTCTCAGGCATAGCCTTAATCAAGACTTCACACTGTTGCTTCAAGTTCTTGATGGTAGTGTTCTGGCTGTCAGAAGAGTCTTCCAATTGCAAAATGAGGTACAAGTCCTTCACGCGGCGGTAGATTACACTATTGAAAAAGTGAGTTCCACGTGTGAATGAAATGAATCAAGATGCGGGGAATATGGGTAAAAGCACTCACAGGGTCATGAACAGGGACATGAGGGACAGGTACATGTTTCTTTGAGAGTAAAACAACTTTGATTTGAACTGGAGCTCCTCTGGAGTGCAAAGAGAGTGAATCAACACTTTAGCCGCTTACCCAAAGTCCCCAACCAACACAAACAACACGCACCCAAAGGAGACTCATGGTGATGATGATGGTTGTCCCCTTCATCGCGCCTGTGCAATTCCGAATCCAACTTCTGCATTCGGAGCAACGTGTCGACAAACACACCACCCACAAGCAACAAAATGATGCGTGAGATCCAGACAACCGTCTCGTTTCTGAGGATTTTGTTGCCAAACTCCATTGCGGCTTTGCGGGCACGGATTGGAATGAAAGTGAATGGGATGAGGAGGATCAGGTAGATGCCTAGTTCGGCGAGGAGGACGTAGTAGGTCAATTGGCTGGGCGGTAACGAGGGATTAGCGATTGCAATAGTAATAGAGACAGTGACAGCGTACTTGAAAATGGACATGTTTGAAAGAGGTTTTTGTTTCAAGTTTCGTGGGAAACGAATGCTTCTCAGGTGCGTCTTTTGCTCCACGTCTCATCAAACCTTGAACTTATAATTGAAACCAGTAAATTAACTCTGTATGAAACACGTGCGCGTTCTTTATGGTTGGATCCGGGGCCGATGAGGTTTGGAACCCTTTGCTTTCCCTTGAAGCACACTCGGACTCTGATACTTAATACTTCAAAGGACTCGTTTCGCATCCTCAAAATAGATCGAACGCTGGACTCGAATGGCTCGCTTTCGGTTACTGAAGACCAGACGCTTTACTCGCGCCAGGAAATGATGGAACTGCTTTCCATGATTGAATCGGGAAATGCTGCCACGGGTGGACTGCGGAGAGTTGCATCGTGCTTTGGAATTGTCGGTATGTCTATTTGATTGATCCGGTCTGGATGAGAGACTGATGAAGTTGCAGGATTCGTCAAATTCTTGGAGGGCTACTACATGATTCTCATCACGAAACGGAGCGCTGTTGCATTAATTGGAGGCCACTATATCTATCATATCGATGATACACTTATCTTGGGGATATCAGGTCCATCAGAACGTTTCTCTGACAGGACAAGGAGCAGCGATGGTAGTCATTCCCTGAATTCTGTCTCACGCTCATTCACATGCTTCAGAGGCTCGATACATTCAATCTTTCTGCCAAGTGGACCTCAGCAAAAACTTTTACTTCAGCTATACATATGACATCACAAACAGCCTACAGCGGAATATGACGTGCGTGAATCAACAACAAACCAAGCGGTACAATGAAATGTTCATGTGGAATAATTTCTTGCTGAGGAATGGATTTGAGGACCTGAATAATGTGTGGTGCTTGCCAATCATTATGGATTCGTGGATCAAGCCAAGATTCCTGTGTTTGGTCATGATATTTATTTGACGCTGATTGCAAGGAGATCTAGGCTTTTTGCTGGTGCTCGATTCTTGAAGCGAGGTGTGAATGATGAGGTAAAGCACCCTGGTTTCCCATTGGTCAACTTATCATCAAGAAAGGGATTCGTTGCAAATGAAATCGAGACAGAACAAATTGTGAACGATGCGAATACGACGCTGTTTGAGTATCCACACAGTCGATTTGGTGACAACCCTGCCTTCACATCATTCTTACAACATCGAGGATCTATTCCGTTATATTGGTCACAAGATATTTCACAATGACTCCTAAACCGCCGATCGAATGTAAGAGTGGTAAGTTAAAAGACTTGCTAAACAAATGCAACAGTAAACTACGTCGATCCATATTTTTCAGCGACATCTTTACACTTTTCTGACCTCTTCGAACGTTATGGACATCCTATAATCGTCCTCAACTTGATCAAATCGAAAGAAAAGACTCCGCGTGAAGGAATCTTGCTCCCTGAATTCCGTGATGCTGTGACGTATTTAAACACGCACTTGCCGGAAGAAATGAAAATGGTGTATGTTGAATGGGACATGGCTCGAGCAAACAAGAGTGATGACGCGCAGGAAGTCGTGGCATGTTTAGAGAGAATCGCGGAAGATGTAAGTCTCCTCACTGTTCCTGAAACGATTGAGCTGAGCGTGTGATAGGGTCTTGGTATGACTGGATTTTTCCACGCTGGTCGAGAACCTTACTTGAACGCGGTCCGTCGAGCAGAACTTGAGGCAGGCGATTCCACCAAACTTCCTACACGGATTCTTGGACGTCTTCAAACTGGAATCACGCGGACAAATTGTATTGATTGCTTAGATCGAACAAATGCAGCACAGTTTATGATTGGGAAGTGTGCTCTGGCACACCAGTTGTATGCCTTGGGGGTTATAGCATCTCCACACGTCCGTTTGATAGTGATGCTGCGAATTTGTTGAATAGTATGTATCAGGATCATGGAGATACGATCGCGTTGCAGTATGGAGGTTCCCATTTGGTAAACACCATGGAAACGTATCGAAAGATTGGACATTGGACAAGTCACAGTCGTGATATGATTGAAAGCATTAGGCGATATTATAGCAACTCATTCACAGGTTTGTATGAGACTATGTCTCTCCAAATGTTGAAACCATTTCCAATTAGACGCCGAAAAGCAATACGCAATTAACTTATTTCTGGGAAACTTTCGCCCAACTCCAAACGGTCCCAAGATTTGGGACCTTCCCTCCGACTATACCTCCACCACGATCCCAACCTCTTGAAAAAATCAAAGAAACGAAGCTACAAGAAATGGTGGATCAACCCAGATACCTCTCCACCCCCTGATCCAACCACTCTCGAACCTCCATGGCTTCTCTACTCTCCCCTACAACGCCACCAGACGTCGCGTTCAAAGAATACTACCGCCCAGATATCCTTACATCATTTGACCGCCTCTACGCAAGCACAATGAACCCTGCATCTCGCGGCGCGGGGGACGATCATGGGACCTCGATTTAAGTCCGTTTGCTGTTCGGAACGGAGCCGTGGATGCTACGACGCAGATCTTGGAGTATCAGGATAGACTTGGTCCTCACGCGTTTGGAAGCGGGTGTGGCGGGTTCGTTATCTATGGCGTTGAAGGGGAGGGTGTTGCCAAATGGCTTAAAGGGGGACATTTGGGGTTGATGAAGAGGATGATGGGGATGGGGAGGTGGTTGTTGAGGTTGCTGAGGTTGAACCGGTTCCTTGGTGGACGACAAGCGCGTTGTCGATGCGGTTGTTGGATCCTGTTGTTAGTGCTGGAGAGTTTAAGGATATAAGAGGTATTTGTTGGAGGATTGTTGTGAAGGTTTCGCCGAGATTCAAAATTTTGTTCAGATATGTCGCCCAGTTTAAGCCGGCTCCAGTGAAGTCAATGCGAGTTCCTAAGCTGTCGTCGTCAAAAAGGTCAACGCCGGCAAGTCATCCAGACTTTGAAATCTTCAAATCCTACGTGGAATCGGCTTTTCCAAATCCATCTGCTCCGTTACAGATTGTGATTGATCAACGAGATGAAGAGATATATCGAAATTATGTCCAGCAGAGTGGCAAAGTTGGAAACTATTCGGGAGACACAACAGCTGGAGTATTGGGTAAAGGGGAAACAGACGAAGCAAGATATGAAGCCTATGCACAATGGCTGGCAACAGGAAAATACCATTAAAAAAACAAAGACATCTTCAGTTTCATCATATATTTTATCATCCTATATATAATCAATCAAACAAACCAAAAGCAAAACTACGTTGCATTAGTCCGAGAAGCCTCTTCCTCCTCTTTCCTCACTCCTCCACAATCCTCAAACTCCTCTCTATAAACACTTTATCAAAGTCACGCCTCGCGTACCAGAATGTATCCTTCCCACCAATAAACTCGCCAAGAACTTCATACATCCCATGATTCAAATGCTCCAGCTCCGATTCACACTTTTCCCCGTATTACCACTGTTTTTCGCACGGGCCAAGTTTAATTTAAGAGCGTCTTCGATTCGTTTATGGGCTTTATAGATTTCGGAGGCGGCTGGTTCGTGTTTTGCGAGTTCGATTGCGCGGTGGGTGTGTGATGGGTGGGTTGATGTGAATTCGGCGAAGGGGTGGGTTGGGGAGTTGGCGAGGTCTTGGGATGCGAGGTGTTGCCAGAATTGGGAGGCGCGTTGGGGGTTGTATCCGGCCTTTTATTTTGTGTTGTTGTTGTTGTAGTGTTAACGAGAGTTTTTGTAAAAGGTTGTTGTAACTCACGACTGCCATTAGGAATATTCCAATCACGTCTGCTTCGATTTCCATGAGTCGGGAGTATGGAAGGGTGGATAGGTATGGTGCAGCTACGTCGACACTTCGGCCGACTACGTCGCCAAGGAATGGAAGGTTAATGGAAAAGATGTAGAGTGTGCGTGAATTGCATCTGGAAGATTTGAAACAGTTGTGTTGTTCCCATATCCTCAGCAGAATGTCTTGAAAGCACGTGAGCCATTTCGTGAGCAAGTACTGCGGCCAACGAATCAATGTAGATTGGATGTGATTCAATGTACTGGGTATCGGATGTTGGTGGGAAGAGCGGAGGGACCAGAAGAAATTGAGCGTAGCTTGAAACCATGAAGTTGATGAGTTTGATGGTTTCAGTTGCTGTTGTTGGTATTGATTGTCCATGGCCCACAGTGCATTAAGGAGTCCAGTGAATACAAAGATCTTGCCGTTGCCAAGACCATTGCATTCACAGTATTTGGATCGTCGATAACAAACAGTTCCCACTCCCGCAAGTCCTTTCCAACGACAGCAACCAGTCGATCCACGATTCGTTGAGTGGACTTCACGATTGGGTGTGAAGGGTGGATAAGCTTCGGGCCGTGCATCTGCTTGAGCAGTTCGAATGCTTCCGCCGCCGTTGCCATTTCATCTTGTTCTGAAATGAGCATCAGACGGGCTCGTTGTGTCATTGGATGTGGTTCGTAGTGGACGACTAATCCGGCGTCACGAGAAATGCGAGTGCGAGAGAGATCCGGCGGAGGAGTAGTGGGTGCTTTTCAAAGAAGTTCCAGCGATAGAGAAGCGGAAGGGCGGTCAGGGCCGTGCGGGTGGTTGTGAGGAGAATCGGCACAAACGGGCCGGCGTAGTGCCGCACGAAGCCATGCGATATTGCACTGGTACTGGTTGGAAGAAAGGCAGGACGGGTTGTCCGAATCAGCTGGGGCGGTCGCGGGTGGGCAAAGGCTGCCAAGCCATAGCGTCGAGTTGGTTGAAACATTTTGGCACTTATGGTATTATGTAATAGTTTAGATAATTACTACCCCAACTACTTAACTAAGTTGATTCTCATATCTTAGTGTCTCCAAGTTAAAGTACTTGTCCGGTACATTGCCAATCTGTTTCATTCCTATGGTTGTCTCTGAACCATTTATTCTTTAAGGAATACTATGAAAGCGAATTAAAACAACGAGAGGCCTTGGGAAACTCCCCTTGTCAGTCAGGCAATAAGAATCCCGCCAAAAAGTGACAAACAAAAAACAAACGTGACTTCAGCAATACCCTCCCAGGACTGTACAGCGCGAATGACCAGTGATCCGCCACCACTATCGCCTCCTTCATCAAATGCTGCTCATGGTAGTTCTTCAAGAAAGCAGTTCCGATGGAGAAGGTGTTGGCCCAGTTACGCGAGAAACAGGACCAGAGAATCGCGAGTCAAACAATCCAAGAATCGCGTTCAAATGCAGAAAGACAACGAGATTCAGTGAATGTGAGTTATTGATTCACATTGATTCCAACCAAGAACTAACTTCAACTTGAACCACCCTTGCCTCTCTGCCTCTCGTCTCCTGCCTCTCTCACCAAACAACCACTCTTATCTCCAGCCAACCACAACCACAACCACACCACCGCATCCCTCACAAATCGGCTCTCATCGCACTCGTCATCGTCATCGCAAAACACGGTTCGTTCGTTGTCGGACATTGAACAGGCACTCGCGGACTCCATCGCCGCCGCCGCCGCCACCAAAACACAAACTCCGATTTCGCCGACGGGCCGTATTCTGATTTCGTCCACGTCAAACCACGCTCGAACATCGCACGAGTCCGACGCCGAATCAATGGACGCCCTCGTCGACAGCCAGCGCGCGTCGCTCTCGAAACTCTGCGTGAAAGTGCCAGTGCGCGAGCGTGAGGAGGAGGCGACTCCATCGTACTCGGCTGCGAGTATTCTGCTGCCGTCTGAAGCTGATGACGACGACGACGACGACGACGATGAGAACATTCCACTCTCGAGCATCTACGTGCCACCCCAGTTTTCCTCGCGTTTAGTCATTGAAAAGGAGGTGCATCATGTTCCGGCAAGGACAGTCACAGCAGAGCTTTTGGCTGACTCTATTCCGGTCCTGAGTGCTTCTGCTGAACCTACAACTGCCCTTGCACCGGAAGATGAAATCAAGTACCTGAAGCAAACTCTAGAGGACACGAAACTGGCCACGCGTAGTGTGATTAAAGGACTCATGAATGAACAAGTTGCATTGCAGCAAGAATTGAGGCTTTCAACGGACGAACTGACTGATTCGAATGAACGACGAATGGAGCTTGAAGAAGAATTGTCTCTTGCTTTCAGTCAACTCGATTCAGTCACTGCACTCGTGTCACAAATTGCGTCGAAACTGGGTGCCAAGATTGAACCCATTTCTCAAAATGAACACTCTCCAATCACCGCCACCCTCAACAAACTTGAGTCTACACTCCGTGCCACCATTCTTCCAGCTCTCACTGCATCCCTCACAGAAACGGCTCGCTCACAAAAGGAGAATGTTCGTATGGCAGAGTTGGTCATCAAGGCCCTTGAGACTTCTCGCAAGGACGAAGAAGTCATTGATATTCGTCAAGATTCTTTTTCTACATCCGCGATAGTGCCTTCCGCTGATTCCACCGTAGCTGAAGTACCTTGTGTTCCTTCTGTCGCTCCACCCGCTGGTACTGTGCTTCATCAGATTCGGAAAGGAAGTGTTGATATTGGCGCCATGATATTTGGAGGCACGACTTCTGTAACAAGCACAACCACAGCGACAGATTCGGTGGTGAATGGACTTGCTGGTATTCTCTCGCCTCGTGTTGCTGTCGTGAATAGCAGTGTACCACAAGAAGACTACGTGCCGCCTTCGTTGCTAGCTAATGTACTGTCAGGAGGAGGTTCGACGAAGGAAGGTGTCGAGTTGAGGCCGACGGTCATGCAGAGGTTGGCTACTGTTGTTGTTGGATTGAGGAGTGTGAATGGAGTAGAGATTGGAAAAGAGAAAGGGGCGGAGGGGAATATTATTCCTCATGGGATGGGTGGACGCGTGAATACTTTGGTGAGAGTTTATAAATGTTTTTTGGGATACTTTGGAGACATGGCTAATTTTATTCAACAGATGTCTCAAGGAGGTGTCAAGAGTTGTCAGATGCTTGATGATGTTATGGTTGAAAGTCGAGAGATTTTGGAAATGTATGATGTGGCTGGTGAGGAACCTGTGCCATCCAGTAACCACGATGAAGGAGAGGAGGAGGAGGAGGAATCATGTTTCACTGACGATGCAGACGCGGGAGATACATCCACTCGAAGCAGTTCTCCTGTGGGTGGTGTCTGTTATGACTCTATGGATGAACAAGACTCGCTTGGAGGGCGTCGTGGTCGTGTCTTGTCTACGCGTGGAGAATCGATTGTTTCTAATATTGTGACGAGTAGTGTGATTGGAGGAGATCGGGGTTTGAGTACAGCTGCTGATTCACGTGCGGATATTGAATTGTATACTCCGCTTGAGCCGCCTGTTGTTGGAGAGAATGTGAGCGCGTTTTTTGAGAGTAGTAAGGATGGGGAGGTGGTCGTGGGAGCTGTGGCTGAGTTTGGGGATGTGAAGGGGGTGAGGTCTTTGGAGCGGAGGGATGCCGGGTCTGTTGATGTCCAGCGGATACGAACTGTGGAAGAGTCTGTGCCTGTGCCTGTGAAAGATATGAGGAGTATTGGGAGGAGCTTGAGTTATGGAGGGTCGCGCGTTGAGCGTGGAAGTGTGGATAGGCAGGATGTTGGGAGAGGTGGAGATATTGTTGTGGAACGGAGTGAGACGGCTCTAGAACGGTTTAGGAATCGGGGAGGGAGCAGTGATGTTGGTGTTGGGACGAAAGAGGTTGCTGTTGTGAAGGAGAAGGTGGTGAGTACAAGCGGCACTACTAACAACTGGTGGAAGAGTCTTTCCATCAAGAAGGAAGGACGGGCAAGTTCAAAGACTCGTACTTCGGGGGGAGAATCATCATCTGGGAATCTATTACGCCGTAGTTTGTCGAATTGGGGTAGTGGTGGTGGGAAGAAGGAGGCTCTTCAAGAGCTTCCACCACTTCCCGACCTTCCTGCTCAGTTCAAGCAGGTAGCTCGGGCTGTGGAGGTTCCCCAAGCTGGGTATGTGAGATCTGATAGTGGGGTAGGATCAAGGAATATGCACGGACTCGCGTCTCCTGTCGCTTCTACAGTGAGTGGTGGGCATTCTGTTTGGGCTGGTAGTAATAGTGGTGTTGGGGAAGATGTTGTAGGGTTGGGTGGTATGATGCGGAAAGTATCAAAAAGTGAACGCAAGAAGGGTGCGTGGAAGATTAAGTGACTTGAATGTTTGTAAATATATTATATTGCATGTTTAGATAGGTTCATTGTTGTTTTCTCATTGAATGTTGGGAGGCAATTCGAACATACAGAAGAAGTGACGGCTCAATAGAACTATGCTTTTATTGATTCGATTTGATAAATACCCCAACAGATTCACAAAAGTCAGAAAAATCGGCAATGCTTGCCAAGTGGCCGCTATTGCTGACTCGTTTTTCTGCTTTCAATAAATCAGCCAGAATAAATTGATCAGCCGACGGCATAATATCGTCTTGAGTTGCAATGTTGCACTTGATATTGACTCCACTCTCGACGATCATATTAGCCTAAATGATGGCAAGTTTAGTTTCAAGAGGGAAGAATTTAACTCACCTCAGCATCAGATAAATAATGCGAGCCTGCGACCGTACTCTGGTTCGCAGTTGCCGCCAAGTCTCCAAAAGACCACCATTCGTCGTATTCTTCGACCCAGCGTTTTAACCACAATTCTCGCATTGTTGAACCGTTCGAATGAAGTTGATCCACTTTGGGAAATATTTTCGGCAAAAGAGAGGCAATCATATCCCCGCGGTTTGAGAGCGGAAGTGCGAGAGGAAGAACAAATGAGTAGAATGATGCAGGAATGTATCGCGTGAACCAGCTCATACTCCTCGCCGTTACATTCAGATACATGGACGCAAGTTGAGGATTCTGTTGCCGCAAAAGAAGTATCGCCAGCTTTTGGGCAATCATTCCACCCATCGAGGCTCCCAACACGTGGAACTTGTGACCAGTACCCCAGATATGCAACAAGAGAGCCAAAGCATCAGCCGCAAGTAAATTACTCGTCTGATTCGTAATCAAAGAGGGAACTGATTTCCCGATTCCTCGGTGGTCGTACGTGAGTACTTGGCAATCATTGTTTGCCGTGAGTGTGTCTGCGAGTTGGAAAGTGGCGAAGAGTGGCAAATGCTCCCATCAACAGAACGACTTTACGTGGACTATCTGAACGACCACGAAGCTCGTAAAAGAGTGTTGCAGATGGATGTGCAGAAATTGTGAAAGTAGCAGTTGTTGCTGGTTGAGATTGCCAAAGTGGATCCATTTTTCGTAATTATTTCTTTGATATAGACCTATAAATCCTTGAACAAATCTTATTAGAATCACATTCAGGAAAAGATGTCAAACTGGCGCGTGCACTGTTGACCAAAAAATTGTTTTTGAACCTGAATTACTTCGACAAATGAGCTCCCTTATTGCGTATGTTTCGTCTGTTTACCGCCGTATAATGCTCTAACTCCTGAGATTAGTGTTGCCGGAAGGGGCAAGTCGGCTGGTCCAAACGGATCCATCATAGTTGAAGCTGGATGGTGCGTGCTGAATGCCTTCCTCGTTGTTCCTCGTTATTCTGATCGCATAGAACAGGAACACTCCCGACTGCTATTTAGAAGGTGTAGCCTTGATGAAAGTGGAGAATAGGCTTAAGTCGCTCAGAATTCAGGTGGGGTTTTGTATTGGAGTGTGCTGATTTCTAACATACCATAGACTGAGATGACGGGAACTTGCGAGACCAGATGGTACGCTTGTTTGAATTTATTGTTCATGGCGCTTACGCTTTCACAGGGAAATCGCCAACGCTTTGGCTACAGATTCCACTAAATTGGCCACCGAATATGAAAGCGATGACTATAAAATCCTAAAGAACACTCGTATCTTCCAACAAAGTTATGATCTAGTACTTGAGAGTAAGGAGCCAGTCTTCCCAGATCCTGTAAGACCTCGAAATTTCGGCTCTATTACCATACCGGTCCGGGCCAACTTGAAAAAGGGAAAAGGAGAAAGGAAAAAGAAAAGAGGAAGAAAGGGAAAGAAAGGGAAGAAAAGAGAGGGAAGAGAAGAGAAGAGAGGAAAAGGAGGAAGCTGCATACCATCAGACAAGAGATTTTCAAATACTTTATTCTTCATTGTTACGCGCAGCCATAAATTTTTCAATCCAAAGCTGAATAATGATATTGTTTGAAGCAGAAAAAAGGGTTCGTGCATAATGCAAATCTTGTTCCGAACGTGCTGGATCCCAAACAATTCCATCACCATTTCCATATAGCCCGTGCATTGAATCGTTAAACAATTCAATTTTCGCATCGAGAGCAGCTGAATCTATTGACAACGCGGGAATTGATGTTCGCTGAGTTATACTCCGAATCGTTGGAGTTTTTGTGGAAATTGGTTTCACAAAATCGCATTTTGACTGTTTCCAAACTCCAGCGCATTTTTGCCGCTCACATCGTTGACAAGTACGTGGTTTTCGAGGCTTTTTCGGAAGAATTGTGGCAGGTTGAGGAGTGGTAATGGGCAATGTTCCGAAAGGTACAGCCAAGGTACTATTTGAGGAAGGTAAAAACACTGTGGCAGCTGGTTGCGGCTGAAATGAAATATTGACTGCATTCTGGAGAACTTGCGGCAAAGTGTCAAATTCAAACTCGCCAACGGGCTCCTCCGCAGTAACATAACTCTCCATGTCACTGTCTGAATCTACGAGATTCTCGTCGAATATAACTCGGAATGGACCAATCTCAGCTCCGTCAAATTCAGCTAGATACGGGAAGTCCAATTCCGAAAACTGTGCGAGTGAATCGTCAAGAGAACTCATTCCAGTTTTGTTCTTATTCATAAGGTCTTTACGTTGGAGCCGCTTGAGCAACACCTGTAAATGGAGTGTTGAGCAAGATTTAGAACCAAGAATCACCGACCTTATGAGCATCCTCCAAATGTGCTTCCAATTTCCTTGTAATGATAAATTCTTTAGAAATTGTGGGTGCTTTTGGACAAACAGGTAATTTGCCTGAATTCCAGTCCAGAGCCATATTCTCAAGTCCCGACTTTGAGCTTGAGCCTCCCGCAGTTTTTCCAACGTAGAAAGACAAATTTTGTGTAAACAACCGCCATTCTGCTGGCGTATGAACTGGAAGGTAGGGAATAAGACACTTCGTCCGAAGAGCAAGGAATCGGTAAGTCCGAGGATAGCTTTCAACGTCCTTTTCTGTCACAGGCTCCCATTCTTCTTCAGGCAGATGCGGGATAATGCCAAAGGTTTCAGAAGTCGGGCGAAAGAGCGACGTAACTGTCCACCACTTGTGAATGGGTTTTCCTGCATAAGAATTAATGATACATAACTTAAGCTGAAGGTCAAATACCGTATATTCGAAACGTTATCTCATTAATAGCATCAATCATATAATGCTCATAGTGTCCAATTTTTGGAAAACCTGGTCGATTCCGTTCACTGGCTCGAATATTGAAAACATGTCGTATCTGAGAAAGAACTGCATCCATAAACTCTGGACTGCAATTCATTGAAGAAAAGATTTGTTCCAGTAATTGATGGAAGGATTCAACATCACTAGTAAGTGTTAAGTCAACGCTGTTTCTACACAAACACATACCTAGTACCGCGAAATGTTGCATAAAGTGGGAGACCATCTTTATCATCTCCTATTTTTGTGTAGAGAGGAAAATCTGCTGGATCGCTCAAACATCCTTTCCTTATATGGTCGTTGAGCAACGTTTTCATATCCTTCTTTGCTTTTGCACTCAAAAGTGGAACTCCTTTTTCATCCTTGTAAGAATCCAGACTAAATTCTATAAGTAACTCGTTCACCCGGTCATACAAAATGTCTGACGAGGGAATACTTCGCCGAACTCGCTTAAGACACCAATCTGGATTTCTCAACAGCTCTTCTTCAAATGTTGTCCCCTTTGTTCTGAGATACTCGTCTACCCGTTTCACATCTTCTGGATTTAAAATGAATATTGCATCACGAAGTTTTTTTGCAAACACTCCAGCCATCGGATGCTTTTTGGGCAACTCAATTCGCATCATTCCATGAACAGAGTCCAATTTAACTGTCACACCATTTTCTACCTCCAGCAGTTGGCGAAAAAGACTATCCGCACTTGTCCCAGCTGAATCGTTTTCCAGAACTTGGGGTTCGGGCACTGTTGTCGGCAGAACAAGGCGAGAAAATGAAGTGTCAACAGCGTTTTGCAACTGTAAATATATCAACAGTCCGGCCCAAGCATCCCTTGCTGCGTAGTCTTTTTGTTGCTGAGAATAACGTGGCTTTGACCAGTCTGAACAGCGAACTGAATCACTCTTATCCAAACAATATCCCAAAACAGCTGCACAACACTTTGACAGAGACGCATTTGCTTTTTCAACGAAACCCTTTCTCTTGCACAGATGGCCCGTATCGCAAATATCAGCAGAATCCAGAGAGCGCGGCTGAATACCCCAATCTTCATTCAAATACTTAAAGTCTGCAGCTACAATCCGACTTCCAATTTTTAAGGTTTTCGGCGATTCGACGACTTCTTTAAGGTATGGTGGCCAATCAAAGCGGTCTTTTAACACCACCAAAAGGATCAATTCTGTCTCTGATTCGTCATTCAACAGCTTTTCTTTTATAGCCAGCTGCAGAAGCTGGATTTTCCCTTCTTTTCCACGGGGACCAACCTTCCATTCAGTGTCCAATCCGAGAGGCATTCGAGAACTGTTTGGAAGACTTCGAATGTGCTGAATAATTCGGGCTAAAGCAGTTGTAATTTCCGTTGGACGTTCAGTGGAAAGAAGTCGCACACATAATGGATTATCAGGCAAGGGAAGCAGCGGTTTTGCCGCCGTTCCAACAGGAAGCGATTGTTCCAGAACTGACTGTAGAAATGAGCGATCAGAGCAGCATTTGTCAGTGTAGACTAGGGTAATAGGACTGTATCCAAAGTACTCTCGAGTTCTCTCATGGCTCCGAAACAATGGAATCAAATCAAGGTGCCCAGAAGACTGTGTTAGTGCTTGCAACCGAATCTCGCGATATTCATTCTTAGCTGTGAATAATGCTTTGAAGAGTCTGTGGCCGTTGATTGGAGCCAGATGTTTACAAATCTAACCAAATCAAACAATCAGCCCCTATTTCCAAAAATTGAAGACACTACCTTGTAGTAATGATCAATACTAAGAACTGTCCCACTTCTACGTTGAACCTCAAAATCAAGCCAGTCTCGACGCTTTAAATTATCTTTGACGAGGATCTTCTTTAAATAGTTGATTGAGGGGTATCCGCCGTCATAATCCGGGCTTGTGAATGATGGAAACGGCGGAATATCATTTGGATCTATAACTTTTCTCATTGAAACAGACGGCTGAGTTCGTGACTGCACCATCAAGGATTCTACAACAGAGTAGTATTGCAGTTCAGAGAGCGAGTGGCGGTAAGTTGCTTTCTGTCGTTGAAGAGAGTGGACACCTGCCGGTCCCAGTCCTTGATAGAGCCCATTCCGTAACAGAAAAACCAGTTCATCGTCAACACCAGCGCGCTTGGTAAGAGTTTGATTGAACTTTGGCTGATAATGTAGAAGTAATTTCGAGATTGTGACTGCGTTGGTAGTTCTGAATTTATGTTTACAATCTTGACACGTTCCTCTGCAACAGGTTTAGATTAGTGTGTAAGAATTTAGGAAGGCTTACCGTGCAGCCAACAAATAGTAAATAAGTCCGTTGATTCCATAAATTCGGCGCGGCTCCTCAGAATATCCAGATTGTCGCGTATTATTGCTATTACAATTTGGGCATACAACATTGGATTCGTCACATGTCAAATATGGGTTGCAAACAACCAGATTTGAGTACAAGAAGAACTCTGGGCTATAGTCTCCTCCCCGAAGAACAGATTTTCGCAAGCTAGAAACTGGGTCTGGTGGAAGAATCAGGACGTTTCCAAGTTTCAGTTGTGCATCATGATCTCCTCTCCGAACAGCGGCGCAAACCTGAGTAAGATAGGCACCATTTGGATCAGTACGATGAATAAATCGTTTTCGAGTTGTTGAACTATTATTTGAAGCATGATCTTCATCGTCGTCGGAGTCACCATCGTCGTCATCTTCGCCATCTCCTTCATCGCTTGCTGGAACATAGCTCGAAACATTTGGACCAGTCGGCGCTGTCTCAAACTCTTGCGTTGAGTCTAAAACAACCTCATAGTGGTCGCTCGACACACTTAGATGCAGTGAGATTTTCATGTAAGAAGCTGGTCGAGCTTGTGGCGTGAATACAGTCACATGATACTGAGTATTTATGTTCGAGAATACCGTCACTTCCATTTGATAAAGGTCACAGAAGGAGGCTAGGCAGTACTCGTCCCCAAACTCTCCATTAGTTTCATATTTCGCACATAGGTCATCTAATGACATGTTATCAATAGCAGCAAGTCTCTCAAAAACGTTTGAGCGCTTTCGAAAATGACCAACAATCTTGCGACGGATATCACGGTGGTGGGATTGATCTCCCTTGTGCACGAACCATGACAAGCAACGAAAGAGACAATTTCCATCGCCGTCAATGAACTGAGAGACTTTGCCAGTAAATGATTCGTTCTTAACGGTTCGAATAACAAGTGGCGAATAAGGCTGATTAAACTGTTGTTTGTTAGAGCTTTGATTGCAGTGGTAAAACGCAAAACACTAACCAGGACATTTGCATCCACATCCTTGTCTCCGACATCTGCATTCGTTTCATTGTGACTGTTTGTAGCATGTGACTCGGGCAAAGTGGGTGACTTCATTGGCTCTTTTCGTTTAATGCCGAATGTTACAAGATCCAATTTCAATTGACCTGCAGGCAGTGGAGCCTTCTTGCGACCAGCCCCTTCCCGAGCTCCGCCGTGTTTCGATTTGGTTGTCTTGGGAGTCTGTTGTTGTTTCATCTCAATTTTTAGCGGAGTGATGTCATTGGTGGACCTAAGAACGTAATTGTGGAACAATCTGATTGGTCGACCTATTTAGGTCCGGTATGGTGATTGAGCCGAAATTTCCTCCAGCACGTGTTTTACTCACACAACCATTTCACAGACTGGAGCTGCGATTTCATTCCCATTCAAATTTAAACTTCCTAAAAACGATATGCCTCCGTCGTTTGATCACCCTTCCGGCTCGGTGTGGTACACTTTAAAAGCCATCGCGAGTTTCTATGAAGGGAAGAATTTCACAAAGAGTACTGTGGAATTTGAAGTTCCAATGACCGTTGTTATGCCAGAACCTGCTAAGTTGAAGGTTGTATTGCTTGAAGTCATAGTAGTGTATGTCGTAACTCTGAACTTGAACGAACAACAGATTCTCAACTCTCCAACGCCAATCGACCAGTTTGTTCCTGCAACTGCCAGCGTTTGTGCATATTCTTTGCAGATTCCAACAACAGTTGTCACAGTCGGAGATACTGTACGAGTTAACCTCACTGTCAGCAGTACTCCTCAGAACGCTCGCCTGAGAAGCCTGTCCGCGTCATTAAATATTGCTGCAGGTTTTTCTTCTGCAAAAACGACAGTAGGTTTCAACCATTCATCGACAAACAAGGAGGCAACGTTTGCACGTTTTCCTCGGCCTGTTGCGGAAATCGCTGAAACTTTCCAGTTTGTAAAAATTGGCGGAAACGGCGGAGTTACTCCCATTGTTCGCCAATTTGAGCTTTTTGTTGATCCTGAAGGTAAGCGGGAACTTGTTTAGATGACCAAGACTGATGTGTTTACTACAAGTCGCCTTGGCTTCTTTTGGGTCCCAACTTATTGCGTGAGTTATATTTGCCATTAACATCGATTCGTACAGTATATTGACATTTTTTCCAGGGTCAACACAATCTTTCGTTTGCAAATTACAACTGATGACTCTGATACACCTAATGTGCACTTGGAGGTAACGTTATAATGGGTTGGCTTTTTCATTGCTCATTATTGCGTCAGGTGCCTATCATTGTTCTTCCTCAAGCTATTGCGAGAATTGCTGCCCCAGTTCCTGTCGTGGATCCAACTTCCAAGGGATTACCGATTCAACCAACACAACCAAATCCACTTGTTCCGCCTTCAGTTACTCGGTCGCCATTGCCTACTCCACCTCAATACGCATCACCTCTTCCTACTGCACCTATTCAAGTTACGCCGAATCCCCAACCTGTTTACCAAGCACCAGCGCCAAGGTCTCCTCCACTTTCACCCGTCATGACCCCAAAGCTGTCCACTCAACAAACTCCAACCTTGGAAGACCAGCTCTTGGAGCTACAAAAATTGAAGGAGGAGCAGGCTAAATTGTCAATTCTCCTTGCTGAAGTTCAGAAACTGGAGATTCCACAAGCCCGTGCAATTCCGCAATACGATGCCGCCACAATTCATTCACGCGCTCGATCTATCGCTGAAGATTCTGACTCTGTTTTTTCACAAGAACCGACTGCAGATTGGTCTGTTGAGATGGTTGCAGAGTGGGTGAAACAAAAGGGTGCCTCTGAAGAAGTTGTACAGTCTTTCAAAGCACAGGAAATCGATGGATCTATTTTGGTTACTCTTACGGCAGATGATTTGCGAAACGAACTCAAGGTGACAGCACTTGGACTTCGCCGAAAGATTTTGATGGCCATTGAAAAACTCCGAGGGTAATATTGTTAATTGAATAACTAGATATTTTGTTACGTCGAATATGAATAAAGCAAGTGCGATAGGGAACAAGTGCGTGGCGCGTGCACGTTATTGACAGAGATTTTTTATCAAACAACTATGAGCCGTCTCACAAGGTCTGACCTAGACAATGAGATGATGGCTAATACCATTAAACAGTGTTATTGGAAGAGGCAAGTCAGCTGGGCCTAATGGATCCATTATCGTCGAAGCTGGATGGTTTGACTGTCATCCCACCCCATCTAAGCATGGAGCTCATTATTCACCATTAAGGAACACTCCAGATTGTTACTTGGAAGGCACTGCATTACTCAAGGTTGAGAATAAGCTCAAGTCCCTTCGCATTCAGGTGTGTTCTTAGTTCTTCGGTCAAGCTTTAGCCCGCCAATATGCATCTAATTCTATTCATTAGACGGAGATGAAGGATTATGTGAAACCAGATGGTATATGAGAGGCTCGATGCATTGAAATCTGTTAAACCGTTTCTGGGTTACAGGGAACTTTCAAATGCAATGGCGACTGATTCAACCAAATTGGCAACCAAAGTGGAATCGAACGATTATAAAGTTCTCAAACACAGCCGTATTTTCCAGCAAAGCTACGATCTTGTTTATGAGAGTAGAGACTCTGTTTTCCCTGATCCTGTGAGTCTAATTTGTGCACCAAATAACTCCTCTATTTTGACAAAATTCATTTCCAAGAGCGGATCTCCTATTGCCTTCAATTTCAAGTTTAAATTGCCTCGCAATGATATGCCGCCGTCGTTTGACCATCCCGCTGGATCTGTCATTTATACTCTCAAAGCTATTGCAAGTTTCTATGAAGGCAGAAATTTCTCAAAAACTACAGTAGAGCTTGAGGTTCCGATGACAGTGATTATGCCTGAATCAGCGAAGCTAAAGGTGAGAAAAGTTGTGATATCTTTCAGTTGTCACTGAAATGAAACAGCTTCTCGAAGCGCCTAATCCCATGGATACATTTGTTCCTGCTACTTCGGGGATGTGCTCGTACTCTCTTCAAATTCCAAAAACTGTGCTTGTGGTTGGAGAAACGCTTGTTGTTAACCTTACTATCGGCAGCACACCAGAGAACGCCAGACTTCAAAGTGTGTCAACATCCTTGAATATTGCTGCTGGGTTCTCGACTGCAAAAACAACAGTTGGGTTCAATCATTCCTCAACAAACAAGGAAGCCACTTTCGCTCGTTTCCCGCGTCCTGTCGGCGAAGTCCTTGACACTTTCCCTTCGCTTAAAGTGGGTGGAGTTGGCGGAGTTGAGCCTGTTGTCCGTCGATACGAGCTTTATATTGATCCGGAAGGTTGTTTGATACAGATCAAAAAGGCGTACTAACAAACATAACTTTCAGTCGCTTTGCCATCATTTGGATCTCAGTTGATAGCGTAAGTACCCTCGAGCTTTTTCTACATCAAAGTGGTTAACCTTCTTTCGAAGCATCAATACTATTTTCCGACTTCAAATTACAACCGACGATGGTATTCCCAACGTGCATTTGGAGGTACGGCGAGTGCTTTCCGCGTAAGGATGAAGCTAATTCCAACAAGGTGCCTGTGGTAGTTCTCCCTCAGGCAGTCAATCGAACAGTTGTTCCATCCAACCCAGTTAATCTTTGGTCTCCCACATCTTCGACGACTTCGCGTACAACGCAACCTGCGCCATCCCCGTCGGCGTCACCATCCTTGCGGCCAACTCCGCTCCCATCCCCTGCTCCCGGAATGAACATATCATCGCGTCAATATCAACAAGTTGCACCCTTGCCTACTCAACCTGTGTATCAAGTGGTCCCAATTCTAAGATCTCCTCCTTTATCCCCTGTTACAAGCCAAAGATCCCAACAAACCGATCGAGTCACATCTTTGCCGCCCTCGTATGAGGAAACGCCCAACACTGAAACTGAAATTCAGCGCTTAAATAACGAGCAAGCCAAGTTGACAGAGTTGTTGGCGGAAATTCAACGATTTGAACTGTCCCAGTCTCCACCAAGAACAGAAATGCTTCGCTCAGAATTAAATCGCATCGGATCACAATCAGCTTCTATGCTTGATGGGACCTCGTCTATCAGATGCTCCTCATCGACGGAGTTCGATTACATCAATGACCCAACTCAGAATGGACTGCTGATCAAGTTTCTGAATGGGTCCAACAAAGGGTGCACCTGAAGAGGTAGTGAACACGTTCAAGGATCAAGCGATTGACGGATCTGTGTTGCTCACTCTTACAGCTGAAGACCTACGCGATGAATTGAAAGTCACACAATTGGGTATTCGTCGTAAGATTTTGATTGCCATCGAAAAACTCCAAAAGTCACAAATTTAATGATAGAGATTATAGCAAGGCTAATAAATGATAAAAAACTTATAATTTTTACACTACATAATGATGTGAAAGCACGTGTTCAGCAAATCAGAAATTTGAATTGCACAAATGAGCACCATCATGGCGTGAGTGGCTGCCAGAGCAGTAACTGACGCATTGACTAAGCGATCATTAGTGTAATCGGCCGTGGCAAATCCGCCGGTCCAAACCAATCAATTGCTGTGGAAGCTGGATGGTGAGTTCTTCCCGTGTCACTGGCGAGGTTCTCTCTATCGACATGATCTAATATCCAGATAAAGGAACACACCTGAATGCACTTTGGAGGGATTCGTGCTGTTTAAAGCAGCTGGTACCGTTAAATCGCTTCGAATTCAGGTACGATCAGTTGTTCGATTTGCTTCCACTGATCTAAGCCACCTTAGACCGAACTAAAAGGAACTTGCGAAACAAGATGGTATCTACTTTCATAACTACGATCTATCATCGCTGACGATCAGTTTATCAACAGGGAGTCATCCGACCCCACAAAATTGGCCACAACAGGCGAGCGCAGCAACTACAAAGTTGTAAAGCAAAAGAGCGTCTTTCAACTGAACACAGATACTGCTTATGAGAGTAAAGAGCCTCTCTTCCCCGACCCTGTTAGTTTCTCCAATGGGCCTAAACTTTGACTAAACGCCATAACCAGAATGGAGCCTCGATTCCTATTCCATTCAAGTCTCGCTTACCATACAATGACATGCCGCCTTCCTTTGACCACCCAGGGGGATCTGTCTCATACAGTCTCAAAGTCATCGCGACGTTTTATGAGGGGAAGAATTTTACCAAATCCTTAGTGGATATGGAAGTGCCAATTACAGTTAAAATGCCGGAGCTTGCAAAGCTTAAGGTACAGCATTCGCATCCTTTGTTCGTGAACAACGAGGCATAACCAAATACCTATTTCAGCTTCTGAGATCCCCAAATCCTGTAGACAATTTCATAGTCGATTCACCAACCTTCTGTCATACTCACTGCAGCTTCCAAAGAGTGTGATTGAAATTGGACAAGAACTTGAAGTCAATCTTGTCATTGCAAGCACACCAGCTTTCGCCAAATTGTTGCGATTTTCAGCTGCATTGCATATGGTGGCTAGCTTTCTGCCAGGAAAATCGTCGGCGGGGTTTAATCAGCCTGCGAAACCAAAGGTTGGAGCAGCCCTAGCAAGCTTCCCCCGGCCTGTTGCAGAATATTCCGAGCCTTTCTCTCCTGTTACAATTGGCGGAAATGGAGGCGTGGAGCCTATTGTTCGTCGATTCACACTTTTTGTTGATCCTGATGGTGATATTCATCTGGACAGAGTCAAGAAATGACTAACTACTCTTATAGTGGCTTTCGCATCGTTTGGATCGCAACTTATCACGTAAGTCAACTTTTTTTAATGTATTCTCTGACGTTTTCTGTCACATTAAAGTGTCAAGACAATCTTCAAACTGTTGATTTTCACTGACAATTCCGATCAGCCAAACGTGGATTTTGAGGTAATACCAATAATTATTCAATCATAAACCCACAATTTTCAAACCAGACTCCTGTCGTACTTATTCCACCCCCATCCGGAGTTCCAATGTCTCCAGCTCTTACCGCCTCCTCTGCTTCTTCATCCCCA
Organism: Rhizoclosmatium globosum; assembly: GCA_002104985.1. Lineage (NCBI taxonomy): Eukaryota > Fungi > Chytridiomycota > Chytridiomycetes > Chytridiales > Chytriomycetaceae > Rhizoclosmatium > Rhizoclosmatium globosum. The sequence goes on along the minus strand of MCGO01000037.1, from coordinate 246,701 downwards.
ATAACACGATCCGTCACTCTTCCGAATCAATTGTATCAACCTCCGATACAGTCTGTAACGCGAATGCCCAGTACTCCAACCTCACCATCCACGCAAAAGGGACTGCTTTCGTCTCCACCTTCATACAAGGAATTCCCTGGCTCAATGACTGAAATCCAAAGACTCAGAGAAGAACAAGCCAAGTTATCCGAGCTACTTGCCGACATTGAAAAGGTTGAGCGTTCGCGTACAGAAATATCCATGATCCGTACAGCTTCGCAATCAAACTCCCTCTTTGACGGATCTTCCATTCTTGCATCTCGTTCGCAATCAATTGACGAGTCCGTGGTTTCGCAAGGTCCAGCTCCTGACTGGACAGTTGAAATGGTTGCGGAATGGGTCAGACAGAAGGGCGCATACGAGGAAGTTGTGGAATCGTTCAAGCAGCAAGCTATTGATGGATCTGTTTACTTACTCTTACAGCGGAAGATCTTCGCGATGAGCTGAAGGTTAGTCAACTTGGAGTTCGCCGTAAGATCTTGATGGGGATTGAGAAGCTCCGCGGTTAATACTTTAGAAATTTGTTCGTTTGTTACGTATATTAATAGCCCTTTTGTTTTCATTGAATTAAATGCGTTGTGTGACATATTGAGCGGCGCGTGCTCCTGAAAAATTATCGAGACGACCAACCAAAATGAGCACCAGCATCACCGGGTGCGTACGGCGTTTATGGGTCGCGATCCATTATGCCACTTACTAACATTCGTTTGACAGAATTGTTGGACGCGGTAAATGTGCAGGCCCAAACGGTACAATCATTGCTGAAGCTGGCTGGTATGTCAACCCAAATCATCCCCAGCTGCTCTGTGTACTGATCGCTAACGTAGGGGCACTTCCGACTGCTATTTGGAGGGAACTATCACCCTCAAGGTGGAGAACAAGCTCAAATCCCTCCGTATTCAGGTTCGTTGCTTATGCTTGCTCAGTTTCTGTAAGCAGCTAAAGGATCGTATAGACTGAAATGAAGGGAACTTGCGAAACCAGATGGTAAGAGCCACTTCCGGGGACGTTGCAGCTTATTGGTGATGGTGTGACAGGGAGCTTCCAAATGCGATAGCCACAGATTCAACCAAATTGGCCACCAAGTACGAAAGCGACAGCTACAAGGTTCTCAAACATAGTCGTATCTTTCAACAGAGTTTCGATCTTGTTCTTGAGGCTAAAGAAAGCGTTCATCCGGATGGGGTGGGTTCAACTTTGAAACATAACGTATGTTCCTCAACAATTGATTCCATAGTTTGGATCCTCCGCCTCATATCCATTCCGATTCAAGCTGCCACGTAACGACATGCCTCCCTCGTTCGAGCATCCGTCCGGATCGGTTACGTACCATTGAAGGCTATTGTCAGCTTCTACGAGGGCAAGAACTTCACGAAGACAACACTGGAAAAGGAAATTCCGATCACTATCATCATGCCTGAATCGGCAAGGCTGAAGGTGGAACATTTCCATTTTTATGTATTTTGATTCAAACTCAATTTCAAAAAAACAGTTCCTGCAAAATCCTATTCCCGTAGATAAGTTTGTAGTCGCATCTCCTAGCGAGTGTGCCTACTCTCTCCAAATTCCAACCACTGTGGTTACAATTGGCGATGTCTTGGAAGTCAACCTTGTCATTAGCAGTACTCCCGAAAACGCACGTTTGAGAAGCATGAGCGCGTCTTTGAATATTGCAGCTGGTTTCTCATCTGCCAAGACAACCGTCGGTTGGAACCATAAGTCGACAAACGAAGAGGCGACGTATGCTCACTTCCCTCGTCCTGTTGCAGAAGTTGCCGAGAATTTCCAACTATTGAAGGTTGGAGGGACTGGTGGTGTTGAGCCACTTGTTCGTCGTATTCAACTTCCAATCGATCCACAATGTACAGTCGTCCGTTTTTGAAATGTGCTAATAGCTAATTGGTCATTTACAGTTGCTCTTGCATCTTTTGGTTCTCAACTTATTGCGTACGTATAAAAATATTTCTTCATGTAGCTTGCATTAACGGGTTTGATAGTGTGAACACGCTATTGCGATTGCAAATTACCACAGTCAACTCTGATGTTCCCAACATTTACTTGGAGGTTCCAATCATTGTTCTTCCTCAACCACGCGTCGGATCTGATGGCCCAGCCGCATCCCATCCCTCTACGCCTCTTCCATGGCTTCGTCCTCTCCTTCCCTCCGTGGCGGTCCCCCATCCCCACACTCATCCCCATCTCTCCGCCCAACCCCGTCCCTCTACTCCCAAACCCCTCGCCAATATTATTCCCATCCATCCCCTCAACAACAACCAATGTACCAAGTCCCCATGCCCGGCGGCGCCATGCCAGGAACCCCACCCCTCTCCCCCACAAACCCAATCCTACCACCACCTGCATACGACGACTCCCCATACCAAGCCATCCGCGAGCAACAAGCAAAACTCGCATCCGAGATGTAAAAGCTCGACTTGAACCAAACCCAATTCCCAGCCCGCACAGTCTCGATGGCCGCATCTCAATCCAGCGCGTTCAGAGGCGGTCGACCAAGAACACGTCTATCGATGCAGAGTCCGTACTTTCGCAGTACCCTGCGAATGATTGGACAGTGGACATGGTAGCGGATTGGTTATTTTCAGTGGGAGCGACGGAGGAGGTTGTACAGACATTTAGGAGTCATGACGTGGAGGGTCTGTGTTGGTTACGCTTACGGCGGATGATTTGAGGAATGAATTGAATGTGTGCAGATTGGAGTTAGACGCAAGATGATGGCGATGAGAGTTGCGGTGGAGTTTTTGTAGTGTGTATGTTTGGTGTAATCTGTAGTGTTCAGTGTAATTCATTTGATGTAGTATCTCCTTTCTTTCTTGTGTTTCTTCGTGTAAACAACTTTGAATAATATTTGTTTTCTTATCAAATCATTGGAATGCTTGAACTTGCCCTATCCACCACGCCCCAATCCCACCTGAAACTATCCTCCTTTCCCTTGCCCAAATCGATGTAAATCCAGAACGAAAATGGCTTGTTGGCTGGTTCACGGCGGGCCTCTTTGCACTTGTGGCTGTGGTAGCATCTTCAGTTCTGATTGCCTTCCACCTTCGAAACTGGTCACGACCGCCCTTCAGCGACATATTGTTCGGGTAGAACCTGAAGTGTTTGATGAATGGGAGAGAGAGGGGGCAGTGTGTGTTTAAAGACTCTTTCTTTCCAGATTCTGTTCATGGTGCCATCGTACGCCGTCTGCGCCTTTGTCTCGTACCGCTTTCCGATGCCGCTCTTTACATCAACTTGTACCGCGATCTGTGTACGTGTTGTTCCCCATCACTCGTCCTCGATCCAGCGCCACTCAAACACCAAACTCAACCTGACAGATGAAGGATTCGCCGTGTACTCCTTCTTCAACCTCTGCTTACTCTACCTTGGACACACGTGGGATCAGCAGCGTGAATCAATGCGTACTTCGGAACGTGGCGTGGGGAGGAAACGATGCCCACCTCCACTGTGTTGTTTCACTTATGACCCGAAACATCCCCGCTTTTTGGTTTATTGTAAACTGGGGATATGTCAATTACTTGTCATGCGGTCGTTAACGTGTATTGGGACTCTGTTGTTGGATTATTGGAACCTCTTTTGTCCAGGTATGTTTGTTGAGAATATATGTTTCTTAGCTAACTTGCTTACTCGATGCACGGTATAGAATCCATGTCACCTAAATTCGGACACGTGTATATTGTCATTTTAAATCTCGCGTCAATGGGTCTCTCCATGTTCACCTTGCTCTCCTTTTATCTTGCGTCCACCATGATTTACCTCCTGGTCGACCCATCTACCAGTTCCTCGCCATCAAACTCGTACTATTTATTTCATACCTCCAATCTTTCATCCTCGCAGTCCTCGTCGCTCTGGGATACTTGCAAGGAAACGGGGAGGAATGGACGACGGGAGAAGTTGTGAATGCAGTAGCGAGTTTCTTGACGTGTGTCGAGATGGCAGGAGCAGCGGGTATGAATTGGTGGGCGTTTAGTTGGGGCGAGTTTCGGGTTCCAGAAGGAGTGGACAGTGAAGGGGCACTTCAAGGTCAGGTTCAAGAAGAGGTGGAGGCTGGAAGCAATCAAATTCCGGCGGGTTTAATTCGAAGGATGCAGCCTGCACGAACAAATAGTGGACGTCCGGGTACTGGTGTGTATGGAGTGTTGGTGGGTGATGATATGACTGTTCGGTTGAGTGTACAAGATGCTGTGTGGGACGTGATTTGGTTGGATGACTTGTGGGAAGATGGTGGACTAGTAATTAAACTGCTCGGGCGGCTACGAGTATGTGGTGGCAGTGGGGACGATTTAGACGATGATGAGGACTACGAGTATTATTATGGAGCTGACAGGAGAGGACGAGGCAGTACTCAGCCATTACTGGCAGAACAAAATAATGACGAGCAAACCTCCTCATAAAGTCATAATTTAATTTATAGAATCCATACAGGTTATACTTGTTTATTATTTTCTAACCAACAAGAACCAAGGATGGCCGCACCTTCTCTCACTCTGCAGCAAGCAGTCGCCATCGTACTTGATGCATCGACACCTTCTGAGCAGCTTGTATCGAGTGGACCGAGCTCGTTCCTCCGCGCTGTCCGCGGACTGGGCGACTCCGAGCTCGCCTCGTTCCCAATTGAAACGCTCTTGAATTCAGGGCAGCTGAGTCAGCCGTTCCAAGCGCCGTTCGCGGTTGTTCTTTTGAGTGCGCGTCTCCGAAGTTCGGCAACTGCGGCGCATCAAATGTTTTCTGCGACTGAGCTGGCGACGCGGTTGTTGCCACAAACGATCCAGGGCTTCAACGACGCATTGGCTCAGTTTGCAAATGCTATTGCTGCTTTTGCCGATCGCGAACGGAACCCGCGATTGGCCGTAGCGCCACTGAGAAACATCCTCACGAGAATTCAGTTGAGTGTGGTTTCCTTGTTACTGGCATCCACTAATGCCCCACCCTCAACTGCTCTAGGACAATCTCCCGCCCAGGCCACCACTCCCTCACAAAGATCCACACTCTCTTCCTCAAGTACGCCATCCTCGCAAAAATGCATTCCTACGCCCTCCCAGTCGTCATGAACCCACTCACAGCCATCGAGAAATCAACCCACCACGTCTCAATCACTGACTTCCTTCTCTACTCTTTCTACGCCGGCACCCTCCTCTCCGCCCTCAAACGTTACGACGACGCTGTCCACCACTTCAGAGTCTGTCTCGCTGCCCCCTCCAAATCAGGCGCATCAGCCATCCAAGTCGAAGCCTGGAAAAAGGGCTCTCTCGTCTACTTTTTGTCCGGCCCTTCCTCCTCCGACTCTGCGAAGTTGGAAAAGGGTGGTGTGGCTCGATGCATGTCTACCGTTGTGACGAGAGTTGTTGCGGATGAATCTAAAAAGAAGTTGGGAGAGTTTTTGAAGAATCTTGAGAACGGAAAGTATCAGGACCTTGTTGGTGGTGAGTTTGTGTTTTGATACTTGGACTGAGTGAGACATTGAAGGAGTTTTTGAGCGTGATTGGAGTGCAAATTACACGAAACGCGTTGGAAATGCTTGGGAAGAAAGTGCGCAGCGAGGACACGAATGAGCTCGCTCCATGTCTGAAACAGAGCGAGCTTAGAATATCGCGAAGCGATTCGAAGTGAGACCATAAAGTGCTTGGTCTTTCTTTAGAGCGGCATTTTCAATTGTTGCGTTCTCACGATTTCTAATCCCAAATCATGCGTTAGAGGTCGAGCGACTCACCCAAAGCCTACAAAATGGCCACAACCTCGGTCTTGCACGTCAATGCATCAACAAGTCCCTCGCCCACCGCCAAATCCTCAAACTCACAAAGACATATCTTACCCTCTCCCTCCCCTCCATCCTATCCTCTGTCTCCGCCTCCCTTCCACCCGCCCACCAATCCCCGGCCGTCATCCGCAAATACCTCATGGAACTCATTGAATCCGGAAAAGTCGCTGCAACAATCGACGAAAGCGTTGATGGTGGAGGAATGGTCACTTTCCACGACTCTACGTCTGTTCCAGGGCAAGGATACGATTTCTCCGTATTGGAAGGGAAAATGCGTGAAGTTGTTGGAATCTATGAACGGTTGAGTGAAATGGATCGTGCTGTTGGGGCGAGCAAAGAGTATCTGGTTAAAGTTGCTGTGGTTGGAGATAAGGGTGATCGGTTTGGGGGGTACGGTGGAAGCAGCAGTGGAATGGGAGGACTTGTGAGTGGAATGGGTAGCGGAATGTACGGAGGCGCTTCGTTTGATTCAGAAGCTGCAGGAGATGACGATGTCTTGATGGATGACGATGATATGTACTGATCTTTTTTGAAAAGAGTTCAGATGAAGGATCGTATCTTTCGTTTTGATAGTTATGCTTTTGATATATTATGTCCAAAATGAAGTTCAGTATCTGACTATTCATTTCATAAGTTATGAAAAATATTGTTATAAAATGATAAAGATAAATACTTATTTTGTGATAAACCACTGAAACCGTTTCTGATTGGCCTTCATAAGAAAGAGATTGACCTCCTTCTGCCTCCCTTGTTCCAATTTTTTCACCACCACATCTCACTTACAGGCTCTGCCACCAAGAAGCAGTAGCACTTCGATTCTTTCACATTGGCTGTTCGACACAAGCCTAGCCTATAGCGTCAAATATAGTTGTGAGCTCAGTCTTATCCACAGCCAAACACTAACCCGGAACTTTACCCGCCAAATTTCCAAACCTATCGAAATCAACAGTAATTTCCCTGATTTAACAAACACTTTCGCGAGTCCTCACAAAAGATGCCAATCGTAACTCAAATATTCCTCAAAGTCAACAACTCCTCTAAGGTGGAGTCCATACGGATCCGACCGAACCATACAATGAAGGAAGTCAAATCAGTGCTTTGCGCTGCAGCTGAAGTATCTGATAAGGGTACTGCTTCTTGTGACGCGGTGTTGAAACTGTATTCTGCAAAAAACGCGTTGGTTCCAATTGGGCCTAATATCCCCAAAAACACGGTGGAAGAGCCTTACAATCTTCAAATTAAAATGGGTTAGTGTTATGAACCTTTGGATTGAAAGTTAGAGAGGGATGTGTCGGATTTTTGGAGGGAGACAAACCCACATCTGACACTTCGATGCTCGCACACTTAGTTACATAGTTTAAGCGTTAACTAAACATTATCGTAGTTCCAAAGCCATCTGTGGAAACACCTGTCGAAACCAAGAAACTGATGGAAACAATCAAAGCCACAACGTCTGTATTGGGAGAAGTTCCCAGCCTCAAAAAAGAAGTTGAAGAAATTGAAAAGAAAATCAAGAGCGTGCCGTTGGGTGTTGCATCGAGCTCTCAAGCTTCCGCCGCCCCCGCTGTAGCTCAGAATACAGTATGTTCTTCCATCTCAAATTGAAGCGAACTAAACTTTTCATATTATAAGACCAAGAAACCAAACTCCGACCCAACACTTCATCTTGCGATGTTACGAGCAAGCAACTATGATAAAGAAACAGTCGATAAAATCATGGCAACACCTCGCCCCGTCTTCAGCAGCACTGTTACCGAGCACTTAAAACACCCTACTTTCAATATCTGGAACTACACCGAAATTGAGCTGATTGGACTGATGGAGAACATGTTTGAAGAACTGGATCTCGTCAAGACGTTCAGCATCGATAAAGACATCATTCGAAACTTTTTGGCGCGAGTCAGTGTCACGTATAATGCAAACCCGTTTCACAACTTTAAGCATTGCTTTTGCGTTACCCAAATGGTGATATTGATTTCGAAGTTGTGAAGTTGGGGGGTGGAGACTGATTGTGCTTTTCGAAACAGATGTACGGGATCTTGAATGTGACAGGGACTATAAGCAAGCTCACACCATTGGAGAAACTGGCGCTTATTTGCGGAACAATAGGAGTTGAGTTTGAAATTGGATCGGAGTTGTTCTAAACCGCCCCTCCTAGCACGATTTGGATCATCCTGGAATGAACAATGCATACCAAATCAACGCCAACACTGATTTAACCATCATCTATAACGATATTTCGCCTTTAGAAAACCACCACGCCGGTAAGTCATTTTAAACGCTTCGGAATGAGCTAAAAAACTCTATATTCAGCGGTTCTGTTCACTCTTTTCCGAGACCCTACACTCAACATCCTCGGAACACTCCCAGAAGTACAATACAGAGAATGCCGTAAACAAATCATCAACTGTATTCTTGCGACGGACATGGCAAAGCATGGAGAAATCTTGGCCAAGTTCAAAACGTACAGTACGGATTTCAATTTCGAAGATCAGGCTCAACGACAGCTGGTAAATTTTTTCTTTACCTTTGACCGTGTTAGAGCTTGATAATAATCCCGAACTTCACAAAATTAAATAGCTCCTGCAAATGATCATAAAATGCTCAGACATCTCCAACGAAGTCCGCCCAAAACACGTTTCAGAGCCATGGGTCGACAACCTCCTCGAAGAGTTTTTCTGCCAAAGTGACAAGGAGAAGAAAGAAGGTCTTCCCACCGCACCATTCATGGACAGAGAGAAGGTGACGAAACCAAGTGCTCAAGTCGGTTTTATTGGGTTTGTCATGATTCCACTGTTTGAGCTTGTGAGCAAGGTGCTTCCCAACATGGACGAGCCTATTATTCAGCCAATTAAGAAAGCGCATGAGTATTACAAGTCAATGTTGGAGGTGAAACCTCCTGCTTAAGGCTGCGATCAAGAATAATCTGTTCTTTGGTTGTTATTTTTTCTTTCTGTTTCTAGTTTTTCACGGTTGACTTCAACAAATCATATAACGCTCTCAATTTTCAATAAATGGCATTTTGTTTAGCAAGAACATAACAAACTAAGAGGTGATAAAAGAACCGCTGCAAAAAAAAAAAGGAAATGGACGAAAAGTTCACAATTCTAAATCTGTCGAGGAGTACAAGTAGTGGATAAGAAACTGAAGCAATGCATATTCAGCCCGCAGAAGTTGGGAATAGCAGGGTCACATGTCTTTAGTGTACAGTTTGAATTGGCATACACCCATGTACCACCACATCGATTCGCAAGGTTCAAGTTGTTTTGTTGAGGACCTTGGGGTGGGAACCCACTCCCAACTGATACCCCATTCAAACAATCACGGAGAGTTTTTGAGTATGTGGTAAGTGGAGGGTTGTTGTAGTTCTTTTCGTTCCATGAAAGAGCAGGTGGGTTTGACGAAGATACATCATAAACTGAGAATCCTCCGAATTGAGCATCGTTCTTGATCTATATTTTCACTATAGTGTAAGCGTTTTGAGCTTGAATCACAAAACTTCTTACCATATCATATACGGCTTGTAAAGGTCCAGGCTCCAAGAATCCACCTGAAATAGCGGATGTCCAGTCTCCGGCAAGGCCAACAATGATTGATCCAGTGAACAACGTCTTCCATGTATTGAAGTTAAATCCGAAGGGGTATGAGCACTGAGGATTGTTGTAAAACTGAACGATAATGTAGTTGAGCATCGGAGCCGTAGCAGAAATCACATCGCCCACGTAGGCGTCCTTCCCAATCAAACCCAAGTAGCACTGGGGAACAACTGCAAATAGAAAGGTAAATACACAAAGTATTGAAAATGTGAATCGAATCCAAGTTTATACTCAACTGGCCAGCTGAGTTTTTGGACTCAAGTTTCGGAGTGTAGTGATAAAGTTGATCATTTCGGGCGTCCACACTGCTGGATTATCGTTCTTTTCAACGTCGAGTTCAATGCCGTCCAACACAACTCCAGGTCCGAAGGGACGAACGGGGCCTGCTGTTCCCTCCAAGAATACGTTGTAAAAAAGATTGGCGTATGCCACCCCGTCACCAGCTCCGAATTGATACGCGGAGCTTTGATCACCTCCGAGTGACAAAACAATTTTGACGTTCTGTTGTTGACAAGTTTGGATATCACGACCAATGGCTTGATAGTTGTTGACCTGAATTGAAAATCAATGAGCTAAACCTAAACGTGAACAATTGCAATTCTTACAATGTACTGAGGATTACTTTCGACACCATTTCCTCTGTAAACGTAAACACCACCGTAATTGAGCTGACTAAAACTACTGAACGTGATTGTAAAGTGGTTATCGCCTCCTCCAAAAATGTTCATGAATCCAAGATTGATTGTGTTGTAGTATCCTGGTAGAATGAAGCGTGAGTGGTGCGACGTGTCTTTGAAGGGGTCAGTCAACATACCAGTACTGCAATAGTATGCAAGTGGATGCTGGTAGTCACTAACGGAAGTATTACGACTGTTTGTTCCGTTCACAATGTTTACGGCATTCGCTGTGTGTAAAGCGGGGATGAGTTCACTGTCAAACGACCCACCAAACAACCAAACACGCACCAATCGCATTCTGGCCAAAGTAACCGACCAACTGGTTCTTGACCAGAGGAAACTTCCAGTCGCCCTTGTTTGTGGATCCGCCGCTTGAGCCGCCCGAGTTGGTCGAGTCGTTCGAAGTTCCGGTTTTGCGCGTGCCAAAGTATCCGCCGAGGCCGCCGGCAACAGCAACGACAACAACAGCCGCAATTCCAATCAGAATGTTGCGGTTGCGCTTGCTCAGCCCGCCTTCTTTCACTTCGGACATTTCGACCAAGTTTGAGTTTTAAGTGGGTGGTGGTGGTCTTTGCCTTCTGGAAAAATCCGGAAATCCAATCACCTTCGCACTCGTGCCGCACTCGTGCGCACTTGGATCAATCAAATTTAAAGGACTTATATATTTAAGCTTCGACTCTTGGAAATGAATTAAACAGGCTCATTTCTCTTTCCAAGTGTCTTGTGACAAGAAAAAAACAAACTTTTACAAAGAATTTGTTTATTTAATAAAGGTTGTGTACTTTCATAATGCTACTAAATCCTGTTCATTATCCGATTCTTCAATCTCATAGTATTTTCCCGTTATCGGGTCGAAATACGAATTTGTTTCAGCGTCATACATTAGTTCCAATGTTTCATCCTCCTCTTCTTCTTCGACAACGGAACCTATGAGGACTCCTTCTGCTGCAACGGCGAGGGCTTCCATTTTGCTTTCTACTTCCGTAATATTACTTGGGATTATTGCTGTGTCTATTGTTTTTGATGGTCGAATTTCAGGGACTGGAAGAGTTCTTAACGAATTAATGGCTTCTGCAATGGTCACGTTGGTCTCAATTCCTTCCGTCGTGGAAGGTGCTGACTTTGATTTTGGAATCGAGGGTGGAGACACAGTTTTGACAGATTCCTCCACATTCAAAGTTGGTGTTAAACTCTCTTTAAGATCTTGGAGGATTCAACTGTGCCATTGACCTCAAGACTAATTGTGATAGTTTGGTTTGGCTCCACAGACACATCAGCAGTTTGAATTGTTTTGATTTCTTCGAGTACCAGTTCAGTAGTACTGGACTCAGGCTTTTCGGTTACATCATTTGAAATGGCGGAAACGTCGAAATGTTCGGCTGAAGCTGTTCGGGAGTCACCCAAAGAGGGAAGCTCTGCCGCCGTTTCCATACTTTCAGAACCCACTGAAAGCAGTAATTCCCTTCTAATTGTCCCGGGTTCTTGAATACTTGAGAGTTTGGCTGCAAGCTTTGGCAACGGCTGTGTAGGATCAAAGTTCCCTTTGATATGAAGACTGTTGCCAAGTGACTGTGGCCTGTTCTTATCATCAAGTCCCAACTTTCGTTTACTGGTTGCATCTGCACTGGCTCTGGTTTTCACGATACCATCACGTCCAAGTTGTTCTGAGAGACTGAAATGTTTTTGAAGTAGGTACTCGATACTTTGGGGTGCTGGTACAAGAACTTTATATCTTCCTCGAGTTTCTGAGATTGTGAAGGCGTTGGTCGCTTTGATTGTTTTTGCGGAGGCATATGCTTTCAAGAACTTGTGATGATGATGGCGTGGGCTGTTTCGATTGTCTCTGCGAATTGACAACACTCGTGATTGTGGAATCAGTTTGTTTAACTGACGATGGTTGCTTTGATTTCGAGAGAATCCGTTCCATTAGAGACGATCGACTGTTATTCGTGCTATGACGATTCGAAGGAAGTCGAGACTGACGACCAGATAATGACGTTACAGATTTTAAAGGTGCTAATGCTTCAACGCAAGGTGTCTCTGGTAGTGGTACTTTCGAGGCCTGGAGAACCTTATCATCACTTTCCATCATCCTGCATGTATGTTAGAACAAACAAGGGAAAAATGAAAGTATTGTACCCATCCAACGTCGCAATTATTTGAGTCATGTTCAGGTTTCCGTGACTGATGTAGTTGTCGTCAAGCGCTTCAACGTCAGCGGGACCTCTTTCGTACAATAAGTTAGTCTCCATCAAAACGTTTTGTCCTCTGTACTCACTCTTCGTCTTGGATTCCGAGTACTTCTTCATTTTGCTCCTCCTGAGCTTTAAAGAAGGCGTCAATTTCTTCATCCAAGTTTGAGTCCACTTTCTCTTCTGTATGCTGCTTTTGCTCTGGTTGAATTTTGTAGTCTGACTGATCCAGCTGTGGATTGATCGCCTCAAGTTCTACTGCCTCTAAAAACTCTCTTGAAGCAGTGATATCTAACACTGGTATACTCTCTTTCAAGAGAACAAGATCTCTTTCAGATTCCATAACCATTTCAGTGAGCTCACGATCAGCTGATGGTTCTGAAGGAGCATACTTTGATGGGTTGTAGTCAGTGATGGGTCTCGCTTCTTCATCATTGCTATCACAAAGCGTATCTTCTGACGGCTTTGATTCCAGTCCGGGAGGAGTTGTGCGGACCTCGATGATTGGGGGAAGTGTTGGTCCAGGAAAGTTGGTTTCTTCTACTGTAGCTGAGTCATTGGTACGTATTGATGTTCTCGAGTGTGTTTTTGTAACAACGTTCCCATTTTCGTCCTTCATTCGATTTTAATTCAAGTGAAAGCAGTAGAAGTCAAGTCACCTTATTCGACTTGGCTGTCTTGATTCTCCGTTTTCGATGTTCCTTCTTCTTTGGGTTCGTGTATACAACTTCAGAACTCGGTCGCGTTCCGAAAGCCAGTTTCGGAAGAGCCTCATTTGATTTCGACGGCCAGTGTTGGAATTCATCAATATCTTGAAGGGACTTTCGCATTTCGAGTTTTTCTGCTGCTCTTATTCTGTGAAGGTTGATGACTTGAGTAACGTGGTCAATTCCTATTCCGTATTGGAGGGTTTTTGGAATGCAGTCTAGGCCTAACGTTGATTGGATGTTTTCGTCGTATAGGTCTGTCATAAATTGAATCAGCAAGCGCCGACTTCCGCTCGAGGGATGTACCGTAATCATCAGTCGTATCTGGAGGGGGTAGTTTCATGGTGAATACTTTTCGTAATCGATAGTTCCCACTGATCGCTATGCTGTCCAGACATCGAAATGTTTGACCACGGAACGAATCTCCAACCTTTTTCTTCCTGTTACTACTAATTTGAAAACGATTCGAGGTGGTCTTACCAGACTTAACAGATCAAAGCACAAATTTAGCCACTGAAAAGAAAGGTGAGAAGTGTGTAATATCGGAGGGCGAACTTACAACTCCTCGTTTTAAGAATCCAAGAGGTAGTGTGACATGTAAAGCAGTATTTTTGGTTTCTTTCGCTGCTGTTGATATGAAGAAACGCCGTTTACTTTGATTCAGATCGCTCACGCTGTTTGACCCCATGTTAGATGGTGTATCGCAGAAGCAGAATTATTTCACCATATCTCGATCGTCATGTGCTGAGCCTGAGTTTAGAGTTAGTAGTCGAAAGTTTAACTCTAAACACCCACCACACCGACAAATATCTGAAGTATTAGGTATGGCTGGATCAAATAAGCTATATAAAGCAGTTTGAGCATAGTTCTTTAATGGTGTCCGCCTCATGAATACCTGATTGCTTCTCATCCTTCGGCAGTTGAAGCTTTCCCGCCTTGTCGCACGTAAAGCAATATCCTTTCACATCCTTCTCGTATTCCTTATGAACAAACTGCTTATTTACGATCTAAGTCAGGTTCGTTAGCCTATCATCATGAGCGGAACAGATCGTACCCTCCAGTTCAACATCGCCGAGCTTGAGCTTCCTTGACAGCTAAACACTTCAAATGAAGGTCCTCCCTGCAAACAGACACGAGTTTAGGACAGGATACGAGTTCTTTATGGCGCACCTGGAACGCAGACTTGAACATTGTTGAGAATAATACGAGAATAACAATCAGAGAAAAATCGGACTGACAAAACTTTGACGATGGCCGTTTCAGACCAGTCAAGCTTATTTCTTCCTTCTAATAATTAATATTTATTGTTAAATAGCAGCGTTGGGGCACCTTTTCTCCTTCCTTCCTCACACAGTACTTGACCTCACACATTCAAAACCAAGGTTGAGAATGCGAAGCCAGATATTACTCTCATACACTTCTACTGGACGTAAGCTTGAAGTGAGATCTTCTAGCTATTGTTCTTGTTTGCGAAATCCTGCGAGAAAACATTGTGACAATCCAAAAACATCCTCCAAACAACCCCGCCCAACATCTCTCCGTTCGTCCAACTCGCACTCGCCAACTGATCCGACCAATTCGCCATCGTCGCTTAGTATCCAGGTATGTTTGCTGCACCTTTGACGCGTCTCCTGCGATCTTGGCTGCGAAATCTATTTTTGGACGGCGTCAGTTCTCATCACATCTGCAGCCTGATAAAATCAAGCTATGAAAGACGTACTGAATCTTCTTTTCTTTGTAGGCCCGGCTTCGAGAGCATGTCTCCTCAGTCATCGTCAGATTTTATGGCCACGCTTTTGATGTGCTCACTTTCTACTTGGGTTTTTCACCTTCCTCTTCTTTCTTTTCTCTACTTCTTACTTCTATTTCTTCCTTCTATTTCTTCCTTTATCGGTTTTGTCGATGGTCTCTTGACCTGAAAACGCGGTGTCCCTGTGGTCTTCTCCCCACTTCTGTATATGACGTTTTACTTTGACCGTAATGAGATTCTCCTTCTTTCTTATTACTCTATTGTCATTACCCATTTTTCTTATGGGCCTTTTCTGCTTCTTTCTGATACTCTGTTCCGCTTTTTGTCGTAGTTCGCTTGGACTGCGACTGCTATGGCGAGAGCCCTACCACTGTGGTTGCGACTACTTGGCTTCTCCATCTCGAAAGAGTGGGGTGGGTGCATATATTGTTCCGTCATTTGTTGATGGTTCTTTGAACTATGTAAACGTTGGCGAGGGTTCTGCCGAGAAATCGGTTTCTCCAACTTGACGGGTTGGAGTGAACTTTTCTGTATATCTTCGTTGTTCGTTGATGAGAAGTTACCTGATTGCATTGGAGGACGGTCCTTGGTACAATGCATGAAGGGTTCTTCCTCAACATTTGGTTTTATTTGGGAATATAATTAATGAAAGCTGATAATAAATTTAATAACACAATAAATTCGACCTTCAATTCGCGTGAAGAATGATTGGGGGACCAACTGTATGACTCAACCGACACTCTTTTCCGAGAGCACATACTCCTGAAATTAACATTAGAAAAAATGTATACAAGAAATGTCTTAACATACCATGAATCATCCACTGAATGCATTCACTGTTTTGCCCATATGCCTTCTCAAAACCTTCCATACAACTTCCCCTTCCTCCACTAACTCCTCGTCAATAACTAGCGCTTGATTTCCTTCAATTAGACGTTTGGTCAAGTCCTTGGCACAGAATATAGTTTCCGCAGGACTTCGTTCTTCCTCACTATTGCTGCTTGCATTCAGAGCCATCGCCATCGAGCCTAAATCTCTCAATTTAATTTCCGAGGCCGAAAGCGGTCGATACGACCAATTTTTGAACAAAGGATAGCGGTGAGACACAACAATCGCCCGAACACAAACAGCCTGAGGATTCGTTTTTTCCTCAACTCCTCCAATAACAGATTTGAGAGATTTTGGCGTAGACATCAATTGACGTCCCCGCTTTCCCCAGTATTTTCCCTCCCGAATCAGTCCGTCATCTTCAACCCATCCTTCCCACTCATCTACCAGTTTTCGTTCCTCCCGAAGGCGAGCCGCTGCTCGAGCCCAAAATTCAGTATCGTGACCATGTTTCGCGTGAGGAATAAGAACAGATTTTGGCTCCAATTGAATATTATCAACAGCAATCTTAAAACCAGAATCGGTTCCATTACCCAACTTAGAAATCAATTCCCTAGAACCAAAATCCGACTTCAATGTAACTTTACGTTCAATCAGTACGTTTAGAACAGAAATACATTCATCAAATGACTGCGGAAATGCCTGGATATTTGCTTCCAACGGTTTCCCATCCCAGTCAAAGCCTCCCAGAGCTTTGTCAACGTGCTCATTCAACCAATGGCGCTGAACGGCGTCGACACTTTGGAATGATTCTGAGCACACTGGACATGTTTGAATGACATCAGGATAATAATCCTTGAGAAGAATTCGAATATGAACCAAGTAATAGTGCTGTTTAATATCATTGACTAGCCCGTGGGTCACTGGACATGGAACTCCCTGTGAGTTTATCCACCGACAAGCATGTGGCTTGTTATTTGCCGGTGTCTTAAAAGGGCATGCCCAAATGTACAGCTTAGCTTTCAACTGCTGGCGGAGCCATACAACAGAAGCGTTTGACGCGTTTGATGAATGTAAGGCGGTAGATTGCAATTTTCCACGTTTTGTTGCTGCCGGAAGCTTGAAAGAGTTTGAATTTACAGGAGCAGGTGCAGTAGAGTTGAAAAGATTGGATGTGGAGGACGTTGATTGCTTGGCAGCCTCAGAATCAAGTCCTTTGAGCTCCTTCAGTTTTGAGCGAGTAAGACGTTGGCCAACGTCACAGAGATTCATTTGCGTGTGAGACTAATGTGAAACAGGTTAAAGAAACGTGAGAGGATAGGATGGCGATGGGAGATATTCTTGTAAGTCGCACAACACAGCGGTCTGACGCGGAGAATGTAATATCTCGCTCAATCAAATCGCGAAAGAAGGAGTATTGTGCAGTGCACATTGCATTGAGACCTTGATTCTTGTGTTTGACAGGCCGATGGTATATGATTTGGAAAGGGGTTGAGTGCAACAATAGATACCTTATCCCAATAATAGATACTACAGGAGTTTCCAGGATCAGAGTGGAAATATGACGGTGAAACTGTGTTTGAGGAATGTTTGAAGTGTTTTGACAATTTCGATAATCTTGCGAATTTCTTCTCGCATTGGCGAAAAGATTTATGATGCAAAGAAGTCATGGAGATAAATGTCGAGCCCTTGCTAAAGTCTTTTGGCTCATGAACTCAAGCGACATTTAGCACGATTTTCAGCGATGATGCCAGCGTTGTACTTGTTTCAAACCCCGTTTCAGAAGATAACTACGTTTACGCATGTTCTGATTTTTGCATCATGCACAACACTCAACGACACAGGGCTAGAACCACATACAAAAATTGATACTGAAATCATTATTTCTGATATACTGAGCAAGACTCGATAAGAATGAAGAAACAGCGCAGATTGGGGCAACCACATAGTATTTCTGTTTGGTCTCTCAGCATTACGATTCAAAGGAATTAGGAGTTCAATGACACTGTGGCATTATAACATATACTAACTTCTAAATGTTGTGCAAAGTGTTATCATCAGCATGTAATTCATTTAACGAGCTACTTTCCTTAGGCTGCTCTACTTTGAGGAGAATGAAAGCGTGCCATTCATGTTTATGCCAACGTCTTCAACGTGAAATTTGCATAACTATGACAATACTCTCACATAGTGTGAGTGGAGGTTGCTGCTTTGAAGGTGGAAAAAATGGGCTGGAATTCTTCGAACCCTCCCCATTCATCAACCATAAAATCGAACATCAGATTTATGTACACATATATACCATAAATGCCCGACCCTGCCACGTAACTCTACTGCAGCCTCCGCCCGACGAATAGTGGCTGATCTCTCAAATGTCCTGCAAGACTAATGTGAAGTCAGTAAGAGGAAAGGATGATGGCGATGAGATATTCTTCCAAGTCACATAACGCTTTCAGTTTTAGTTTCAGGAAGAAAATACATAACATTGAAACCTTGGTGCTTGAGTTTGACAACTGCAGTGTTCGCCAGAGTGTTCACTGGGAAACCATTCTTGCCGCCCTTGAATCAAAACCTCATCTTAATTTCAAAGATCAAATTCAATTTTGAGTGAAGGATAGCTTTGAGAGGATTGTTGCGGGAACATAAATAATCTGGGAGTGTTTGTCTTGGATTAGTCCAACTATATCAGATTCAGGTGCATCTTTTCTTCAAATGAACAAACAAAATGAAAAAATAAATTATTTCCGACTGTACGGACTGCAGTTTTCGACATGCCGTCTTAGTGAATCCATTCTGCCATACCCTATGATGAGAGAGTAGGTTTGAGACTCAATTTAGTTCTTTCAAGTTTCAATCACCTTTTCCACAGATACTGCAAGTAAACACAGGTACTCCGGCTTGGACTGCATGAACACTTTTAGTATGGCGCGTGAGATCCTTGAATACAAGTTGATTGATAAGCAGACCAGACAAGCAACCTGAGAAACAAACAGCTCACATGTTTTCGCGCAAAGTTTAAAGGACATAATTGACATTGGAACTGACGCCGAGCTGAGTGAGTGTTGCTATGAGAAAGCAAATGCCATCGCGACGAAAACTGCTTGTGACATCCCGGCCATTGACAGATATGCGAATCTAAGCTACTAGCATGAACGGCCCCTTGAACGCCTTGATATCCATCCTGCACAGATTCAACAGCGCGTGCAATTGGCGCGGCGCGTGGGGGCGATGCGGTGATTGAATCAACAAGGCAACAGAAATTTGGGAGTTGAAGACGTGGTGGCGGGGTTACATCGCACCGCCCCGGATTTCCTGATTCCAAGCCACGCACTTCTTTTTCTTCGTCGGAATCAGAGACGAGATTGATGCCGCCAGGGCCACGGAGAGTTGGTGGGCCTGAGCGATGTGTCGTGGCTGATGACGGGCTTAAGCTGAGAGCGTAATCTGGTTGAGAAGGCTGCTCGGCAAGGTCGCACAATAGATACAGATTGTTGCTGCTGGAAGTGTCCATACTCGATGACAGGGGCTGGTGAGATGGGGCTTAGGTAAGAACTCGGGCGTTTTTCTAACAAGTGGGATTGTCAACTGATTCGTGATCGCAGCTCAACACAATACGATAGATCTTCTGTGTCACTAAATTTCGAATTTTAAAAAGAATATTGGCAGCAAACCGTGTTTGTAGAAATGAAGATACCCAAGAAGAATGGTGTCAACAAACTGGAAGTTTTTATGAGTTCTAATTAGCACAAAAAAACAAATAATTTAAATTTGCGATAAATAAATCTTTGAAATACACTTGACGAATCTCTTTCTCGTTCTATACCTCTCCTCTGAAACAGTAGACAATGAGCGAACGAAAATCCCACCCAAAACCCTTCAGCCAAAAAAAAAGATCCAGCCCATTAGAATATGCCTCGCTCAAGCGTAGCTCTATACTTTCTGGGTTTCGCCCCACACTCCCCACGTGACACAGCTGAAGCCCCCATCCGACGAATAGTCGCCGACCTTCCAGACGTGACAAAACTGGGCCGCACAATCCCAACCATGCTCGATTTTGCCCTTAAAGCGATCCGAGAACAACTCTCTGACGATGAAGGAATCGACGACGAGAGACTCACATTCTACGCGTCAAACTTTACAGCAATCAACAAAACGACGCCTGTTACTGTACTAGACGATGGTGACAAGATTATCGTTGCGTATTTGGGTGAAGCGCCGGGTCGCGATCGGGGTGGTGGCGGACGCGATAAGGACAAGAAATCGTCAAAGGACAAGTATAAGGACGATTACGACGACAGAGACAGGAAAAAGAGCAGCAAATACGACGAGGACTTTGAAGACTACGACCCAAAGGCAAAGAAATCATCCTCGTCATCATCAAAGAAAAAGGACACATATTACGATTCAGAAGAAGACGACAGGAAATCCTCAAAGAAACCATCCTCAAAAGGCAAAAGCAGCAAAGACTACGACGATTCCGATGACTACTACGACACAAAGAAAAAGTCTACTTCCTCCTCCTACAAAAAACAGCAATCAAGCGACAACGAAAGCGACGACTACGACCGCCGCAAATCAACCGCCACATCCAAAAAAGATCGCCCCCAAAGCGCAAAACCCGGCTCCCGCCTCCCCCTCGAAAAAGAAAAATCCAAAAGCATGCGCGACCTTGACTCCACAAAACCAGCTGGCTGGGACCGTCTCCGTGACAAAGTCCTCAACAGCGACTCCAAAAAGACTCTTGTCAAAGAAGAATACGAACCAATTTCCAAATCTAGTAAAAGCCGCGGTGGCGGTGGTGGAGATGATCGTGACGATAGACGCGATAGGAGAGAGTCGAGGCGTAGAGGGTCTGATGATGAGGATGAGTATGATAGAAAGAGGGAAAAGGAGAAGGAGTTTCCGTGGGAGTCTTCGTCGTCGTCGAGGAATCGTGGGGGGTTGTCGATTGAAACGAAACCAAGGGCTGCGACAGCTTCGAGAGGAGATCGGGACAGGGGTGAGCGACCTACTACTAGTACTTCGACGCGTAAAACTGACGGATTGCGGGCGTATTCTGGTAAATGAAATTCGTTGCTTTGGACTGGATTTTCGCTGATGTTTCCAACAGGACGTTCTAGAGACCCTGACTACTACTAAGATCACTAATACTTTCTTTTTATTCTATTTATTTCGGTTTCTTTCCTCGTATATAGTACAAAATTCAAGAATTCTGCAGAAAATATTTTTCATGTCTCAGTCTGAAGCACAAACAGAATCCGAGGCTGTCCATCCCGCCCGAAAATCCACATCTCTTCAAGACAGTATATCCACTCTATGTACTAGTCCCACTATACCCTCTACCCCTCTCGAGAAATCATACCGCATCAAGAAACTCAAACGACCAGGGGTCCCTGGCTCCGAATCTGAACCTGTGCTGACAGCGACACCACCCCTTGAATCTACATCTTCTTCACTCTCGCTATATCGCGCCGCAGAATCAGGAGATCCATTAAACTTGCCTGCTCTTGACGTTCTGTCTCTCGAATCACAAACACTGAACACAAAACTGTTTCGCCCGTTGTTTGATTCTACAAAGAAGCTTGTTGGACAGTTACATGGGCTTTTGGAGAATAGTGTTCGGATCGGTGAGTCTCTTGGTTTGTTTGCGGTGTAGCTGGAATCTAAAATCACTGATAGAACCGACGGACGCGCAGAATTATACGAGACTCTCGCAAAAGATTAATTACGCGCTTGAAAACCAGAGGCTATTAATACAGTTTAGTTTCTGATTCACACTGTCATTCAGTTTAGGTTAACATGGCTCATTTAGATCAATACCCGTCTATTCGCAATTAGCTATGTGACAAACTTGTTCAATTTTGCCAAGACGCGGCATTTGCAAAAGTCTGTGGCGAAAGGGAAGGTGCAGATTTTAGAGCTGCAAGCAACAGTTGGAAGGTTGGAAGAGACAATCGGGTGTTTGAATATGGAGACGGAAGCGCATAAGCAATATGCTGTGGAGTTGCAAGGAAATCTAGAGAATGTCAAGAAGGTGCTGGCAAAGACTATGGATGAGGTTTGTTGTATCTGTTGGAGTTGAAGCTGAAGAACGTGGCAGTATCAAAAAGAACTTAGAAAGCAGTCCGACGCGATAAAGAGCCAGCAGCCCATAATTGATGCGATCCAGAGAAACAAGTTGAGACATGATTTTCTGGTGGATACAAGGTAACATTTGGCAATCATTCCTGTGACGACCTCATGAATCACAACTGACATTCAATTTTTAGCATTTTAATACTCTCCATCTACATTTCAAACACTTTCCTTGTGGAATACCCGTTGCATATGGCTGGACAGGTCTTGATGAAGCAGGCACCCAAACCAAGGAGACGATTTACACGACAGGCAGCCAAGGCATTCATAGTGTGGTTACTCATGAAGAAACTAAGAGAGACCGTGAGAGGGTATGGGCTTCACAACGAGTTGAGTAATTGTTTGTTCAGTGAGAATCAAACTAATGTATTTACGGACAGTCTTGGTCCTTGTTTCAATACACAGCTTTATTTTTCAGTTCAATAACAGGTAGAAAGCCAAATGGACAATAAATGATCAATAGTTAATACTTTCCGTGATTATCATTTCAAATCTTTTGGCAGATGGTGTTCAAACGGATTTGGCGATCACTCCCATTGGTACGAGACCCTCCGATATCTGGTTTAACTAAAAGCGACAGTAGCCCTGGCGGCGGAACAAGCTCGTTGGCAGCGATCCTTCTCGATCGTTTCTCTTCTTTGAAGGACCGCCAATCCACGGGGGCTCCGTGGCACGCAGCCGACGCAGTGTCGAGTACATGAACGGGCGGCAGGAAGACTACTCGGCCGACGATATTCCGGTGCAGTGGATGGCCTGGCTCAGACACACCCGCGTGGACCCGCCCTCGACTGAGGTACCTACTGTTACCTGTACCTAACGACTTGCTTGGTTCCTAGGCTCACTAGGACCTAGCAGTCCTAGCACCTACTTCATTAAACTGACTTCATCCAGGAAATCATCCAGGCCGATGCCCAACGAATGCGCACACTTCAACTCGCTCGAGACATTGACCAAAAAGACGAGCAAATGCGCATCAAACAGCAACAGGAACTTGCTCAACTGACTGCCGCAGCAAAACAGAACCTGAATCAACAACAACAAAAAGAAGGTCCTGAAGCCTGGAATCCAACTGCTTGAAAAAGTAGTCTCAATAAACTGGATTCGACAAATTCTGATTGGATCTCTAAAAACAATGAACTTGAATCAAATGCCTGCTCGCAATAAGCACTATATTCGTCTCACGGCACTGCTTTTAATCGCTTCAAAAACTGATGAACACGAGTTTGAAACGTTGCGGTTGTTATGGATCGCAATCATGGCTCAGATTGATGTGTTTGCAAAGTGTAAAGCTGCTGGAACTACCACAACAAAGCTACCTTCATTGTCCATGCTATCTCTGACTGATGCGAACAAGAATTGGGGGTCCAGTCCTCACATCAAATCATCAGAATCTAAACAGCTCAACCAAATACCTCCAGAACAGAATACGCCACGTGGTCCGACACATAATCTGCCGCATGAAATCATTACTGCCATCATTCAATTTGTTCCATCGACTAGTCTTCACGAGTGTGCCCTTGTGTCTCGTCGGTGGAATAATGTAACCACCCCAATCATGTACGGAAACCCTTTCTTGCCCACTGTCACGTCCATCTCTGCATTTTTGTCACACATTGAGCAAACAAAGCAGCAGATCGTCTTATGGTCTCTTTGTTGACCATTTACATTGGAATTATCATGCTCTTACCGTGCGGTTACCTTTACGCGTGTAATGCCACCGCCTCCATCTTCTGAAGATTCAACTGACGGAGTGTCAATTTCAAAGAGACAGTCCATGAATGAAGACATTGTCAAAACTCAGTCTCTCTCTTTCGCCTCCTGTCACTGACAGAACGAATCCAGATTGGAGTTCATCCATCCAATCCTTCTGCGTCTCGTTAATGCATGTGACGACTGGAAGGTGAGCTCCCGAGTTTTAAAATTTTATAATCCAACCCATAAACAGAGGGTCACGAATACCTTCATGACAACTCAGCGAAACACAAAAAGAAGCAAATACCACGCCGCAGAAACACGAATGGAACTAGTACTGGTCAATGGCATACAGTCACCACAACTGGTCTCACTGAAGAACAACCACCAAACGCACCAGGTCCAAGCGTTAGTCAACCCATTCAAGCAACTCTCGACGCTTGAATCCGTATCCGCATCCTCAACAAGTCTCCCCTCCCTCTCTACTACTCCAAATTCACGTTCAAGAACTCCAGTAGAATCACTTATGGATCCTGATCGACTTCTTTCGAACCTTATAAAGCTATGCCGACGCGTTATTGGACTTTGCGATACTTTTGGGGTCGCACCAGAAACGATTGTTGATTCGTTGCTCTTGTTCTTGGGGCTATTGGAGTCTTTTGAGAAACCAGTGTGGCAGCTAGGCTTGTTATCGGAAGAATCCTTCAAAGAAATCAAAAAGTGCGTTTTTGACAAGTTGCGTGGGATTTTGAATGCGATAAGTACGAGTATTTTGATTGAAGTACAGTACGGTGCGTATTTTGCTTCTTTTGTGACAGCTAATCGATTATGTATAGTGACGGTGAGCAGCCAGAAGTTGTTAGATTCGTATTGCATGCTATATTATAGGGCACTTGCTCATGCAAACGCAATGAATTTGGGTGTGGTCCTTGATATCCTTCAGTTGAGTTTTAACTCATCACTTTGCAAAAGCGCTCAACATAACAAAATCAGAAACGCTTCACGTGAATTTACAGCCTCATCAAAACAAGACCCTGATTCCCCAACATACCACCGCCCAGCCACAAAGCCAGCTCACAAAATTCTCCAAGCACTGACATTAATGTTTCACAGAAACCTGTTTAACCTCCCACGCAATAATCCACCTGATGGGCGTCGCTCTCGACATACCCCCTACCACAACAATTCACCCAGATATCCCACCAACTACCCCACTCAATCCAACCGAACAATCCAACCAACAACAACAAGATTTCGACACCTTAGGTGGCCTCTTAACATCCCGCACATCTCTCCGCGAAGGTCTCATGTCCTTCGTCCCTGGAAGTATGAACAGCGAAACTGCCGAATTCATCCAAGAAATCCTCACAGACACTTCCGATCTCGAAACCCAACTCACCACAACGTCTCTCCAAGACCAATCTGGCTCAAACACCAACGGAGCACGTGACTTTGAAGAGGCGCTTGAAGTCGCGAAATGTGTGCGGTGGATGAAGGAGGTTGTGCGGTGGCAACGCGCGGGCGGCAGATGGACCTGTGAAAGATTTGTTGAGGAAGAGTATGGCGAGGATTGACCGATTGAGAGGGGTTCAGAGACGGTATGGTTGTATTTTATGGATTGACTTGCCTTGATGGGGTATTGGTTTGAGTGAATTGATTTCATAAGCGAAGGGTAGGTGTTAGATGTTATTGGAAAATGAGTAATAAAGATGATGAATACGTAAGATTTGTTATTGAAACAGTTTCGTAGTTTTGGATAAAATTGTCAGAAAAGTAACACAAACATCTGTGATGGAAGCAGAGCTATCCACGCGTCTTCTCTCCTCTCTCGAAAACATGGGATTCCCATTAGATTCTGCACGGGCGGCAGTAAATCGAGTCAAAGCAAACCACAAAGCGAACACCGCCAGCTTCGATGAGGCGCTGGATTCAGCACTTCAGTCTTTAATTGATTACGAGCCGACTGATAGCGCCCAAACTACCTCGGACCAGGGTGGTTCAGAGAATGGGTATGGTTCAGGAAGGATTGGAAGTTTGGATGGCTCGTTCCAACAAACATCCGCGGACTCTCTGCCAGAAGTGATTCCATCAAGCAGAATGAGGTCGCTTCTGTCTGATCTCAAAGGTCGAATGGATCACTCCATAAAAGCATTTGCATCAGTTCCCTCAACTACTTCTGCTACACCCTCAAAGAACCTCTCGCCTCCAATCTCAGATAGCATAGAACGTGTTATTGCAGATACATTTGTAGTTGGATCGCTGCCATCCACACCACTGCTGGGAACACCGCGTATTAAACCTTCGCATACACCAATTCTCAAACACTCCAACAAGAGCCCATTCTATCCTTCATCCACTCCACAAAAATCTCTGAGCCCGTCAAACACTATCAAACGCGTTCGTTTTGAATTATCCAAACCCTCGACTTCGAAATCGCTTCCAACAACATTGGAACAGTCGTCGTCGTCCTCTCAATCAGAACAACCTCAGCAAGTTCCTCCAACCCCAGTTGAATCACCACCAATTCAGGCCGAGCCTCGCCAAAAATACCCTTCAGCAGCTATACGACAATTACCACTCACTTCTCATTCATCACGGCGAAATGCCCATTGAAGCTATTCCTACACTTCTTGAAACATGCACATCTCCCACGCTTACAAATTTAGACTTGACTGGAACGACATTGTCCCTAAAGAATTCCCACTCATTACGAGACTTTCTTGCACTCGACTTTGGACTGCGACAGCTACGTTTGTGTGATTGCGGATTGACGGATGCGGTTGTTAGTGTTTTGATGCAAGGGCTAATGGATGGGGGAAATGAGTAGCGTGGCTGTCATTGGCGGGGAATCGGAATGTGAGGGGAGAAGGAATCAAGGCTGTTTCGCGATTTCTTGAAAAGGTAAACATCAAACCTTGTATTGCTTTTCTGACGCTGATATAAAACAAGTCTCGATCATTGCGATACTTGGACCTTTCGGAGATACCAATTGACGCGAACAGTGCTACACAGATATCCCAATCACTTTCAATGAACCCATATATTCCGCTTGAAATTATCAAGCTAGAGTCTTGTTGTATTCGTTCAAATGAATTGGCTAATTTACGTAAGCCTCGACCTTTTCAGGCCATTCATCATACTGATATAAACAATTAGTTCCTGGCCTTACAGCAGCTCCTCTGACTCACTTGAATTTACGCGGAAACAAAATGCCATATGACTGTACGCAACCACTTTCAAGTCTGCTTGCTTTCACTCGAACTCTTACTCACCTGGATCTCTGCGGAAACAACCTGAAGCTTTCAATTGGTACCCTCACATCTTCACTCCACGGAAACAAAACACTGCTTTCCTATCCCTGCGCAAGAACAACCTTGACGAAAAGTCGCTCATAGACATTGCACAGCTTATGACACTGAACCGGACCTTAAAATGCCTCGACTTATCCTGTAACAACTTTGGCGCAAAGAATCTCGTTCTCGCCACAAACGCTCTACATAAAATTATCACGGCATCACCATGTCTGCAGGAACTCTCCATATCTAACTCTAACCTAAATTGCGATGGCATTATATGTATATTTGAAGCAGCGGTAGCAACCACGGGATTGCGTCGCTTAGATGTAAGCTTAAACCCAATTGAACGTCGCGGAGTTGTCGCTGCATTGGATGGAGTGCGCGGATGCAAGGGACTAATTTCAGTTGAGGTAGTGCCGATATTGGATACCGCAGGAAACTGTATTGTGAGTAACGTTACTGTTTTTCATTCGTCAACCTCAATTTCTCACAAAGAACGACGTTGATCTCTCTGTACTTGCCAAGGAAATTAAAGAACAGTGTGCTGTAAATCGAGATGTCTTAATGGCGAAGCGGGAGAAAAGGCCCGTTCTTGAATCCACAGATTCTTTCTTAGAAAGCCAGTTCTCTCTTATTTCTGCACCTGCTGAAAAAAAGCTCTCAGACTTGGATCCAACACCTCTCAGCGCTTCAGAAGAGCTTATTTCTGAATCGATTGTTCATAACAGTTCCATGGTGGAAAGCCCCACAACAGTAAACTCGACGTTTAAAGAATCCTCAAAAGCCGAGTCTTCTTTGTGTGAGGGACCCAAATTCTCGCTCATTAAATTTCAACACGAGATTCTTGAGGCGGAGGAAATTTGCATCGTATTGGAAGAAATGCTTGACCAAGTCCAAAAATGCGTCACACATCAAACAGGGGAAAGCAGTGAAGCTGTGCCTATCGATGGAGATATAATGCAGGTAATACAGCCCTTAAGTATGTAATTCGGCCACAAATTGATCTTACAAACAGGAGTTCTACTCGAAAACAAAAACCTTTCGACCAAGACTTTCGTACTTAATCCGTTCCAATACAATACAAGACGAAGAGACATTGTGCGCATCGTTAGGATTACATGATCGTATCGAGAAGGTACTTGCTGCTTACGACCATGTTGTAAACGCATTGTCGAGCCAGAAAGTAATGGAGCCTCTTTCCACAACTTCTCTCCAACGAAAAGGCAGTTCTTCGAAGGAAATGGAAAGTTTGAAATCTAAACACAGTGAATCAGAATCGCAGCAGCGAGGCATAGGCTCTAACTTCAAGAACTCAACCATGGCATGGTTCGATAAAGCTCGAGATGCACTGACACTTCGAAAGGCTTCCCCATCTGAAAAACGACAAACTCCCAGCTCAAATCTCAGTGCTGAAGAACAATCAACCCTTTTACTCGCGTTGTCACCATCAAAAGTACAAGTTCTACCAACACAAACTCCAATCACTCAAATATCCAGCGTTTATACCACTTTCTCTGAACCTTTTGCTGTCCCACATTTTATGTCATCTGAGTATCAAAAGTCTCCAGCCACACTTTCTGTTGATGACAGTCACGATACCCTCCTCCACTCATACTCTCCCACAGATTCACTACAGAGACCTCCAAGAATGGAATCTTCAACATCTGACTCATCAGATTTCAACCCTGCCGTTCCGCCCACTCAACTTTTGTTTCCAAAAAAGACAAAAGCCTTGGAAGAACGGGGCTCAAGGTCAAATACGTTATGTGTTGCAAATGAAACACCGCGAGCTAGAGGATTTAGCGTCACCTCATTTGACGATGTGATGGATGGAACAACAGAAGATTCTGCTCGGAAATATATGGACGATGGGTTCTTGGCTGAGTTAGATTCGCAGATGAAGGAGATTGATGAGTTCTTGAGTTCTACCCATATTCCACCTATGAACCAATAAAGTAGGTATGAGTTTTGATGGTAGACTCAGAAACAGTGTGAACTGGTGTCACGCGAAGATGTCACTGATAGACTCATAGAACATAATAAAAAAATTGTATTTTTTATTCTAAAAGACTTTGAAAATTGGATTGTACCAACGTAGTTCTTGCAGGAAGACCTTGCTCTACCCTGATTTTCGACATTCGCTCTTCATAAATGAGATCTATTCTATCTCGAATATCTTTGTAATCCAGGAGAATGTCGTTGAAATCATCTGCCGATAGGGAGTACACATTACAAGATGTAACGGCTTGTATAGAAGCTGTTCGAGGCATGTTGGCAATAAGAGCTACCTCTGTTTTATTTATTGAATTATTTAGTGTACAATTAAAAGAATTTAGACGTTTACCACCAAAGAAGCTCCCATCGCTGCATGATGAGACAACCGTGCCATTAACAATGATGTTGACGGTTCCAGAAAGTATAAAAAACATTTCAGTCGACTTTTCACCTTGATTGAAGATAAAGTCACCAGCCAGGTAACAGACTGGAACTAATGCCATTGCAAGTTTCCCAAGAAAGATATCATCGCGACCATCTCCCACTGACCTCTCCAGGAAGGGCACTTTTTCAATTAATTTTCGACAATTTATCGAGGCGACTTCCTTTAATAAAATTAGAAGCAGTAGTTAACAATTATAAAACAATACTCGTTGTAAAGAATTATTCAGTCCAGCCAGAATAGTCGTTTCCTCAAAATATTTGCCTCTATACTTGAGATCGTAATACTGAAGCAGCTTTTTACTTGTCTTCTTGTCAATATTCTTCCACGAAATGTATTCTGTAAGTTCGTCTATTTTTTGGCGATAAAGCTTTCCTGGGGCATCAAAAGAAATGGCTGCCGATGATATGAGACCAATTAAAATGGCATAAAGAACTGCGCCAACAGATATGAAGATGAGTGTTGCTATTTGTTCTGCCACGGTTTCAGGTCTAGCGAAATAATTGTTGAATCTAGTCATAATCGCACTATGACTTACTCATAAGTCAAAGGAAACATGTTTCCAATGGATTGAGATGACATCCATAAATACCTCTCGGCATTCGACGCTGCTCTAATTCCTCCAGGATATGAAGCCCAATGACTGAATTGGTGATCCCAATCTTTGAATTCAACCAATTTACCAATATAGTAAAGCGTGCATGACTGAATGTGAATGAACACAATACACACTGAACTCACAGACATTATGCGGAACAGAATGTCACCAACACCAGCAAAATTTTGGATGCGATTGCTGACAATTTGGATAAAGTAATTCTGAGATGCCAGCAGAGGAAGTTTTATCATTCGCAGTAATGTTATGAATGACAGAGGAAACCATAGGGCTTGGTTGTTAAGAACTTCAGTCCATGGTACCAAAGACAGAAGATCTGTTAAAAGATAATGTTTAAGGTACTTTTTGTGCCATTTTTCCAGCGGTTGGGGGATTTGTCTACTTCGGCTTGATTTTTGAGGTTCAAATGGAGGTATAAAGAAATTAACTAACGAATCAGCAGCGAATATAGCGGAAATACTGAGTAATGACATTAGTATTCTTGTGCAAATAATAATATCAATAACCTCCATGACGCAAATGAAAACGCGCAGTTGTCTTCATAATTATGATATGCCGCTCTGTACGGAACGAAAAATAGCGAGAACGAGTAGGTGGCTTGATAATAATTAGAAAATCATATTAGTCTTCAAGTAATACACAAACCAAGGATACAGAGATTAAAGAATGACGCGAAGGGGGATGCAACATGAATTCCAGATAAAACATCTCTGTCACTTGGTTTTGTTTTCAAACTCTGATTTGAATGAAGATGTTGGTTATCCTGTTCAAGAACACTGTGAAACAGTAAGCGAGAAACTCGAATTGCGCTTTTTGAAGAGGATGATTTTTCTTTTGAGTTGTTATCGTATTCAGAATCTGACACATGCTTTGGCCGATCACATGTATTTTTAGACAAAGGAGAATGTTTATATTTCCTTTCAAAAGTAGTTGGCACTTTGTTGGGAGTTGTGTCAGGTGTTTCTTGTTGTAACGTAAGAGTTACTTCTTGCCCTCGCGAACTGGGGAACCCATCTATTTACGCGTTTCGGTTGCTTTATTCTCTGGAAATAGAGTTGCAGTATTCTCGAGTTGAAGGTTTTTTGATTTATAGTGTGATGCGTCGCCCGTTGTTGAAGATCTTCCTGATCTTCCTATCTTGGCGGGCTGAACGTAGTCCATAGAGTCCCATTTTATTCCCAGCTCGTTCATCGCAGGCAATTTCGAGCCTGTTCGACGTAAACTCGAAAATTGATATTGATCAGCAGTCACAGTTGGTGTGGTTGGTGGGGTAACCACAGAGACAGGATCCACGATGGGGTCGTGGTACTTATAACGTGAGAACGTTTTCGTGCTGATTTGTGAATTGCGTCGATCCCCTACATTTATAGCTTGATCTCGTACAGGATATCCAAGCTGGGCACATATCTTACTGATTTTAGTCATACGATCCGCGTCAATTTGAATTTGACTTTGAATATCCGCGAGACTGGATTGCAGTGCCGAAGCTTCGTGAGACAACATTTGTAAGAGTTGTTTGACAACATCAGGTGTTAAAGGCAATGTGGTGTTCTCTGACATCTGTTTCTGTAAATCCATTGGATGAAATCTTCAAAATTCTCAAGAACAGATGTTATTTGATTATGCAAAATATACATTTATGAGTGTTTGATTGTTATAAGGGAAAACCACGAGTATTTATCTGGTTTGACGAATCCCACCAGAAACGTCACTGTAACTCCATCTCCAACAAATTCCCGAATAATACAAGAAGTTCATGGCCGAGAAGCACACGCCACGAGTTTCACTTTCTCATCCGCCTTAACAAGTTCACTGTTCTCGAATTTGAAGTTTGCCCCTTGATCTATGACAAAGGTCCATACATCATCGCAAAAGCGATAGATTTGAAGCTTTCCCTGAGAGGATCAGTTATTGGATGTTAGTGGGTGAGTGACTGTGATGGTTTGGAAGTAGAGATGATACCTTAATGGTGGCCTTTGCCCTGACCTGCAGACGTAGCGCCTCGGCCATACTGTTATCGAACTGTTTTAACATGGCAATTGCCACGTTGGGTTCGCTGTGCCACGAAGGATTGTTTAACTCTGTTCAACAATGAAGCAGGAACCATCAGCTTACATTGAGCCGTCCTCAATCATTTCATCGAGCGCATCTGTGAGTGACTGACCAATGGACGACTGGCGGTAGAACTCGTAGGCAGCTTGGTTGGCAGCCATTTCAAGTTGTTTTTGGAGAAAGTTCTGCAAGAGTAGTATTTAAAAGTTCTGTTCCTTCTCTTCCACTTCATATTTTATTATCCGGTTTATGCAACAGTCGCACGAGCAGCCCTCTCAGCCTTCCTCGCCTCCAACTTCTCTTGGAATTCAACGGCAGCCAATCGCTTGCGGATAAAGAAGGGCAGACACCGAGGAGGAGTAACGCGCTGTTGAGGCTGGAACACACCCTCCGAAGACGCCTTGGATTCCACAATTTCAGTTCGAAGTGGAATCGCAGCAGCAGCAACCCGAAGAGCTTCCAAACCAGTCTCTCTTCGCGCACACGAAACTTCCAGAATCACACGTCCCTTTGGAACCCACGAGGCAAAGAACTCAACGCTTCCCTTTCCTTTTCCCATACGCACTTCAGCTGGTTTGGATGTGACAGGTCTGTCAGTGAAACACTTGAGATGGAACTGTGCCCCTTCTCCTCCTTCACAACTCGACGCATCACAGTTCGTGCGGCATCAATCTGCTTGTCCTGCAATCGTCTGTTTGTAGGACACTGTTTAGCACTTTCTGTATCCCTTCTCTGAGACAACTCACCCTCCTTCAATGACCCGCAATCCAAAGTTTCCAAAGAGCAACGATGTTCCACGCAGCGATCCTCCACTGTGCGTTTTGAAGAACCCCTTTTGCATCTTCTTGTGCGCCATTCGTCGGGGCCTCAGTCCAACATACGACACGTTCCTCACTTGCGACTGCATCGCCATCATCGGAAGCTGCATCGAAGGCTGCGTGAATCCACTCGATCGAAACAGTCCCGAACTTGAAGAGAAAAGTCCCGAAAAGGCGGCCGTTGTTGTTGCGCGGAAGAAGGACATTTTGCACTTTTTTGTTCAAGTCAAAAAGTGGATGAAAGAAGTAATAAAAGAACAGAATTTAATTATATTGAGAAAGTTCAAATTGCACCACCACCACGCCTTCCATTCTTTTCCAGGAATACCTGTTTTTCTACTGGCTTGACCCAGTCCAGGGCTGCACGACGGCGCAAATCAATATTCGGCGTGAGTGACTGCAAAAGAGATTTTTTAACATTTTGTTGAACGACAGGTTAAGTTTTCAACATACCTTGTTGTTGGTTTGATCTAGTTGCATTGATGTGCGGTTTACATACCACTTTTTGGCTTTCTGGATCATCTCCTTTGGCAGAGCAGGAGGTCGAATAACAAACGAAGAAATGTCCGGTAATACAGTGTTTGGCTGAATCAGTAGATTAGTAACTGATACATCCAAACTGTGCAAACTCACTTCAAGTGGTGCAACATATTGCAATTCCTGCGACGGAAGCTCCAATGAAACTCTCACAATAGGAATAAAAATCTTCCACAAGTTCAGATCCGAGTTCATGTTCGCTTCAGTTGGACCCTTTACAGCCAACAAGCCATCAATCGAGTTGTCAGCCCGAGCAAACACCTTCAATCCATCTGACAGCTGCGACTCAGGAGACAAAATATTCGACTTTATCCGAATCGGAATAATCTTGGCCTCCATTAAAGTTCGTGTGCGTACTTGCACATAATGCACATCCTCTCCGACCTTCAACCCTTTCGCAATCACTGCAAACTTTTGCTTGGTTCGAGGCTGAATGACGACATTGACGGGTGAGAATGTGAATCCAGTTTTTTCGGAGCACAGTTCGACATCTTCCTGGGCTTCACGGCCCATCACATCCGTAATCACAAGATCAATCATGGTGTCTCCACAGTTTTCTACCTCAAATATTTTCGCACACGTTGTCCTTGAATGATTTTTGTGAAGTTGACGTTGATTGTTGGAGTTTTGGGAAGCGGGTTTCCGCTTTCGTCGTATTCCGTTTCTTCTTCGTCGTCCTGTGAGTCAGGGTCTTGAGCAAATGTGAATTCACATTTTCCACCAATGGAGTGTAATCCGACAAATCCAAATGGTGGAACTTTCTTTTGGTGTGGAGGAATGTCAATGTTGATAAATTCAATTTGTGCTTGGGCTTGCTCAGACGACTGCTTTGGACTACAAATGACTTTGACATGATGAGTTTGCCCTGGTTCTAACTCGAGGTCCCTATAACAACGCTTTTAAAATTACTAGGCAAAACACGTTCAACACATACCCTTGTGACTCTTCATTCACAGAAAACGTCGAATCGTTTCCAGTCAGCGATAAACAAAACTTGACGGGAATCTGTGAATTGTTCGTGACCTCGAGTACTTGGAATTCTGCTGCACCAACACCAACGATCCCAAAATCAATCTTGTTGTGACTGAACTGAAGTGATGGTTCAACACCTGACCCCACAAGTGTCAAGACAAAGTTTTTTTCATCCGTAATTAGTGTACATTCAGCCGTATATTTGGTTCCAAGTTTTGGGAGAAAGTGAATGGGTACAGAGACGTTTGCCCGTGGCTTTGCAATGCCGGAAAACGTTGACTCTCCCCGGTCGAAAAAGAACAATTCTTTGAAATTCGACTCAATTGTGAGTTTGTATGGCAACGAACGGCGAACAGGGTTACGGAATTCAATTGCTGCTGTTCCAGTGAATAGACGTTTCACGGGTCCAAAGTCGATTGGTTCAGGGAATTCCAAGAGATCAGGTTCGTCAATCATGGTGGCAGTGATATCCATTTCCATTTCTGCGAGCAGAGGTACATGGCTGCTGATTTTGAGGTGATCTTTACAAACCAGGCTTGACGCAATTTCACCCCCTTCTTCGACATCAATTGACTTAAGATCAATACGAAAGTCTTTCGACGATTTGGGATTAACTGTAGTTTTGGCAGGGAATACCGAGTATTTGCTCTGTGAAGATGTTAGCTCCACCAACACTTTGAAACAAGAAAACATACCCCATCGTCAAGCGTCGCCGTCAAATTAACTTTAAACGGATTTCGGTTGTACAAGACAACGCTCATGCTACCTCCACTCTCATAACCAACCTCCCCGAAATCCAAACTCGTCACCATATCAGCTTCCTCAAATTCACTTTCTCCCCTCTTGATACTCGCCATCTTGACAGTGTTTACCAAGACCAGTTCTCGAATTCCAAACTTGAATGTAACAGGTATAACATGCGTACCGCTTTCACCATCACCGCCTAATGTGATTAACTGCAAGAAATTCCTTTGTGCCACGCGACTGCACCATATGGGCAATTTGGATAAGTCAAGGTCACCGTTGAATCCAGTCTCTGACAATGGAGCTTGTAGACGAATGGTATATTCCCCTTTTCCACGAGAGTCTAGATCAACAGGATTGGCTAAAATGTTTCCAGAGATATCTAAAACTTCGGGAGAAGAAATAAGGAACTCCGTCGTTGTTGCCTGTTCGGTAGTGGTCGCAGGGTCACCAAGAAGCACTTTTGATTGTACAGAGATAGGGTATATACAATCGTTGTGGACAGTAACTTTTTGCTCGCTGGTATCTCCCAGATAGAGGAGGCCAAAGTTTAATGACGTCGGAAGTGAGTCTTTCAGAAACTTATATATAGCACCTACAATGGTTTAATTTAGTCGAGCTCTCAAGGTCCAACAGCTTACCAGTGCCATAGATTTGAAGAGTTTTTTTATCCAGCTGCGTGATTATATTGAGAACAGTGGAATATTCAAGAACTCCGTCTGGTTTAAAAACAATTCCAATGTCAACAGATTCCCCAGCAACAATTTTCCCAGACAGCAGATCCTCTTTTTCAAAGTAAATATTTCCAAAGTAGTCCCAGCCAGCTTCAAACGCGTAGTTTAAGAGCGCATTTCCCTGCCGACAAGGTGAGCATTTCAAATGAAAGAATCGAATTACTCACTTCATTCCTGAGAGTGATATATTGAACCTTCTCAATTCCTTTTCCAACAACACCAAACTCCATAGAGTCTTCCGACAAGGCAAGCTTCGGAGTTCCAGCTGCTCCAGTCAGTTTCATGGAGGATAATTCGGACCAAACATTCTTAGCCTCATCCTGAATCCGAAGTCAGCTGAAAAAAATGCAAAATCTCACACTTACGTCACATTTTTCAATAACAAGCCGTGCATCTTGCCATTCGTCACCATTTTCCGGAATTGGCTCAAACGCAACAGCGACGTCCATACTCTTGTTCGGCTCCAAATAGCCCTCTGTTGGGTCTCTGATTTTCCAGGGAATTGTTTTTGGGTCGAATACCTTGCGTTTAGCTTTTGGCACTCCCTTTTTCTTGTCTTTTCCTCCCTTCAGTTCTGGTCCTTCTCCGCCACCTGCAGTCCCAGCCCCAGCTAAAGAAGGTTGAGAATCCGAAAGTCGCTCCATAGGCTCAATTCGAATACGATACTTGACAGTTTCAGACCCAAAGTTTGTCAACTGTCGGCCAACATCAACTGTTTCACCAACGAGCACCCGACCCACAGAGACGTCCTTCGAATCATCCAAAGCCAGTTGCTTGTCGTAAGTCCAGAACTCAAAGGGAAATGAGGCAGAATCTGGTCCAGGACCGAGTTCCGTCATTAGAACTATTTTTCCACTCACAAGTCTATGTTCTTTCTTTGGGATGATTGTCAAGCTCACGTTGACTTCTTGCTCAGGGGCTACTGATATTTTCCCTTTATACTCTTTTCCTTTCAGCTGTGGAATTACTACTTTGAAGAATTGTTTCATTTCGGGATCCACTGTTTCCAAAGCATACTCAAATGGAATTTCTAACGTTCCAGCGTTCAGCATAGTGAGTCTAACAGTTTGGGTATCATTGATAGACAGATTTTTGAAATTTGCCTCCCCGTTAATAGCCCAGATTTTGGTACCAGACTTCAGCCGCAGCGGAATCGTTATGTCAGGATTATCCAAAAGATGAATTGTGACAGGTGTATCAATTTTCTCCGTAAAAATTGGAGAATAATGAATTTTGACAGTGACTGTAGCACTTGGATCGAGACGACAATTTCCATTGAAGTCCGCAGGGTGTTCAAAGCGGAATAAATTATTGATATGAGAGAGTTGGAAGAATCCTTCCACGTTTCCTACGTTCTGGATTTGTAGTTCCTTGGTGTAGCTCAGCCCTACAACAGTTGTTCCCCAGTCAAATCCTTTCATAGAAATATCTTGGGCATCAATAAACGTGTGCTTTAGTCTCGCACCGCCTCCAGTTCCTTTCACTTCTACTAAACGTGGTTCACCAGTCCACAAAATTCGATATCGTTTGGAAAAAGCGCCTTCCTCCTTCGGCGCAAACTTGATATCCACAGTCGCGCTTTTTCTTGGATCTAACGTGCCCTCGACAATACTTGGGAAAAAGAGTTCCTCTTCAAAGTCGACACCACCTCGGCTTTTGATGCTTTCAAGTCGCCAAATATCTTTGAATGTTCCAGTATTTGAAATTACCACAGATCGAATATCAAACTTATTTCTGCACACAAGTCCAAAGTCAATGACACTAGGCTCTGCAATGATCATTGGAATGCCCGACATAGCAGTGATGGAGAAAGACATGAATTTTTCGCCTCCAGATTCCAAATCATACCATTGTTGGTAAAATCCCGGCGTTCGAGTCAAAAATCGCACAATAAAGTTGATGTTAGTTCCTGGCTCAAGAATACCCTCCATTGGTTCCAGGACAAACAGCTCATTTTCATCCGAGGATTGGAATTCAGTTGGTCGCAATTTCATTTATCGTTGACTTTAACAACAAAGTCTAATGACAGATTTCCCATATTTGGCAGATTAAACAGTTTCACGTCGGCAAGGAGATCACCAGATCTGACCAAGCCTAAATTAAAGTCGTTAACCACAGGCCCACCTTTTGACGGTTTCGTTGACTTTAAAGCTTCCATAACATGATTTGATTGTTGGACTTGTCTCAAGGCTGCCGAGAGGAATTCACGATTGGGTACCCATGAATTTGCCAACTGTTCTTTCACCAGCTTGATAACTCCTTTTGTACTGGCAAGAAGTTGAGCATTTATTTCGTCAACAAGTTCGCGTTGCAATTCTGGTTCGAGAGTTAATCTGTTGACCCTAATGTCTCAAATCTGCAATAGCTTACCAGGCTCGCCGTCAGTGTTTACTAGTGTTGTGTAAAAGTGTGCCAATCGAACTAAGTCTTCAAGAGGAGATGTGAGATCTGTTCCCAAAGTTCCTGAACTCGTTGTCACAGCATCCTCTGGATTAAACGGATCACCTTCATTCTCGTGAATGGTGTTGTTGGAACTGTTGGAAATCTACCATTGCGACGAGAAGCCAGACTCTTGCGCCTCAATACATCATACGTCGATACCCTGCCTGACGATTTTACGGCTGCATTGGTATCACTGTCAGCTGGTTTACTATTATCGTTCGAGTTGCCTGACTTTGAATCTGTGGAGGGCACTAACGATTCACTCATATCTGAATCATATTCAGACTCATCAACACCGTGACTAACAAGATTTCCGTCTTCATCATAGACTGGCTGAGTATCTTTTGTGCGTTTCACTTTTTTCTTTCCTGTCTTCTTATGGCCAGCATTTCCTGCTGCTCTGGAATTTCCTTCAGGGATTTCAGTAGAATTGAGATCCTCAAAACCAACGGATTTGCTTTCAGAACCAGGAATTATACCACGTGATGCCAATCAAACTTTTAGGCTGCCTATTCTTTTTTCGACTTCCTGCATGGTATCTCGAGAGGCTTGATCCAGAAGATGGGGTGGATGTCATAGATTCAGTTGTGCTTCCAGCTACAGATTTTACGACTGCGCTCAATACTTCTAGCTCTGACTCAAGAGACGCTAAGTCATTTAGGAACTTTTCGGAACGTGACTCTGAACTGTCAAGGGAAGTGGGTGTCGACGGCGTTGTGTTTAACCCTGAACTGACTGTTCCAGATGCAGTTGGTTCCGTCCTTGGACGGCGACCACTGAGATCTCGGTTATAACCACGACTGTGAGCAAGTTCGAGCGCTCGATTTACTTTGGCCCGTAAATCCGATCCATCAAAAACAGTTCCGCTGGAGAATTTCCGTTTGGATTCCTCGCTTCCAATCCTTTCCTGCAGCTGTCCCTCAGCTTTTTGAAGCATCTGAAGATCCCTCTTTTTCTTGGAGACATGGCGGATGTCTGTGGCGTTCCTTCAGGTCTTGTGGGTGAAATACGGCGACTAATTACACCAGATGAATTTGCTTCAACCGACTTTGTGGGTGAAACTACTTTTGATGACCTCCCTGTCACAGGTTTCGCAGCGATTTTGTGTTGGGACTTTAATGAGGCTGAGGCTGCTTCCAACATCTCTATGTCTTCCGTTCGTAAACCAGAGAGGACATCCCTTAAGTTTTCGATGTGGGCCTGGAATGCCAGCCGCGTCATTTCAAAGAGGGCGGTGTTTTTCGACTGAGCAAGAGATTTTGCGTCTTCTTCTGAAATTTCGGCTGTCTTATTCTCGACACTTCCGTCTTCTGTCAAAAGAACAGGAGGGGCAATCTTAATAATCGCCCGCCCTCCTGTCACTTTGGCATTACCGACGTAGCGTTCACCATCCATTGTACTGATGATATATTTTGCTGTGATTGTTGTTCCATAATTTTTAGGTATTGCACGGATAACAACGTTTTGTGTTGATCCTGGTAAAATAGTTCCATTTGCAGGTTGAACAAAGAAAATTTCAAACTCTGACCCCGTTTCAACACCGTCTTGTAACATATTGGCGATAACAATTTCATAAGTTATTGGTCTCGGACCTGTATTCGACATGGTGATAGTTTTGGCCTGTGCCTTGTCAACTGCAGTTATGCCATACTCCAGCTTCAAATGCTCTTGAGGGATCATAAGGTATGGAATTCCGACTAAACCATAGCACATCAGCGTCTTACGACCCGCATCGGTGTAGAAAGCAAGTTCGGCAACAAGCTGTTCAAAATCAACTGGAACAAACTCTACTTCCACAAAGGCCGGTTCCTCCAGGAGGAATAACACCTGTTTGAGGATTACATGAAGGAGACTTGGACATGACTCCAGTGCCCAGTAACAGGACGCATTTCCATCATTAACAACGGTGAACTCAAGGGTCTTGTTCACGTTAATATACGTCGTTTTAAAGTCGAGCTCAATTGATGTCAGCCGGAAGACAGGTAATCCAGTTTGGACCAGTAACGGATTTGTATATGCTGCCAATTTCCTCCTGGACTTTCTCCCAACGTATTGATACTTGCGCTTTGTTGGAAGCCATACTTTCACAGCAACACTCGATTTCAACCATTTCAGCAGTTCCTGAAACAATCACTCCTTCGTATTCATATGGTTCGTCATCAGTAAAGCTGAAATCATTTCCATTTTGAACAATGTCCAAGATAAACCGACAATCCAATAACCCTCTGTTTGCGATTCTCAGATTATGTTGGCTCACAGATCCCAACTTGACGCTTCCAAAGTCAATAGTATCATCCGCCACTACATGAGCAGAAGCCCCAGTTCCAGTCAAACCAACAATTGTTTTTTCTCGATTGTGTCTGAACCTGGCTTCTCCTCGGTATTGGGTCTGTTCTTTTGGTGGATGGAACTCCACTGGAATTAGAAGCTTTTCTCCTGAATTAACTGTCCAGCTAAAGTAGCCGTTAGCAAGGATAAGAGTTGAAGAGAAACAAAACACTTACGTTTTGCCTGAAATCTTAAACTCTGGCGAAATAAATTCCAACGTTAAGCTTTGAGCCTCCAGAGACATATTTATGACTTGCAGAGTGTGAAGCGGCTCTTCGGTTTTATGGTTCGCTTCTGGAGCATCCAAAGTTCTTCCAAGACAGCTCTTCGAGAATTTCGATTGGGGTTATTCCAAAGTCAATAGCGTTTGGGAAGAATTCGAGTGGACGAAAAACAGTTCCTGTGACAGAAACAGACATTTCTCGCAGGAGACTCGGAAGTGAAGCTTCGTCCTCTTGTGTTGTCATCGGCATGTAATGAAAATGTACATCGGTCTCCTTGTTTAGTTGATACTTATTTAGGTATCCGATTTTGAAGTGGTAGGAGTAGAATGGCCGCAATTCAGGGACTAAGGGAAACAGTGATTCTTTGAGTGCATTGAAAGGAGGTTTTGAGTTGAACACAGGTACTACAGCCCCCGATTCGTCAATAAAGGCATCTTTTCGCTTGTCTTGTGTCTTTGTGAAATCTCTTGAAACCAAGTTATTGTTCTTCATAATACCTCGA
Organism: Rhizoclosmatium globosum; assembly: GCA_002104985.1. NCBI lineage: Eukaryota > Fungi > Chytridiomycota > Chytridiomycetes > Chytridiales > Chytriomycetaceae > Rhizoclosmatium > Rhizoclosmatium globosum. Next base: position 205,610 of record MCGO01000037.1, on the reverse strand, counting down.
AGTGCGAGATACACTTGGAACTTTCGCTGAAGGATTCCCCAATAATTTTTCCGAATGGAGACAGCGTTTTTGGTTGAATGAGAGCTGGAGTACGGGACCGTTGATGTAACGTCACAGTATTCGATTTTGATAAGCTCTGGACGAGTGGCCTGATCGCTTTCATGGTCAATGGAAGGGTACCCTTGTTTGTCAGATAAATCGAAATCCAAGCGATGGTTCCTTCCTTTTGAACACCAAAGTCAATATCTTTGTGGGCATACATTTCGCAAACAAGGTCAGCAGTTCCTATCGTCGTCGTGTCATTAAAAATTCTCCAATGATAATTTATACCTCCAGATCCGTTCAAAGAAACCATATAGAGCCTTTGATTTGCAAAAATTTGAAGTTTGGATGAGAAGTTCGGGATTCCGTCGGTGTGAAAGTTACTGCGACTGTGATACGTAAAAAATCAATAAGAAGACCTCAATAATTTGATAAATTTGAGTACCTTCTTGCTCTGCTTTGGGAGCCAGATCAAACGATTTGGGATGCATGGCAAATGGTCCTCGAATATGTAAGGAGACTTTGGTTTCAATTGATCCATTATTCATGAGCGTAAATGTCTTCCTTTTTTTCTTGAAAACGACAGTGCTTCCAAAGTCCAGTGCATCAGGAAACCCGGTGACAGATGTGTTGACTGAAATAGCTCGCAGAATGACGCGGGCAACACGAATTGGCTTCATTGTGCGATCAAGTGCAGCTTTTGCGTGAACTTCTACTGTACTTTCAAAGTAACCTGAAGTGTCTGATTTGAAGCTGAAAGCAACTGGAAATGAATCCCCCGACTCCATTTCACCAAATAACAAATTCTGAGTAAAAAATAAAATGAGCGAGGTTACATTAAAATTTTATGCGTACCGCAGTAAATGGATTGAACTTGGTTTTCGAATGAGTGAAGGCCAACGTCCAAGAATATGACTGAGGATAGTTGTTCATCATAATCATCCATTTGGTGTTAACTTCGAAGCCAGTGGTACTGGTCTCAACCGTTCCAAAGTCCAGAAGCACGTTACCTTCTTTGTCGCAAGGTGGGAAGATGAGAAAATCTAGGGCGGGTTTTCCTAGGAGCTGGATGGCGTGATACCGATGATCTTCGTCCGATAGAATGGCAGCAAATCCAACCGCAGTAACGTTTTCGACTGCGTCTGGCGGTGGGATGTACATGACTTCAACCACATCTTGTGCTCCTGGTCGCAAGGTCTTTTGACGGGGCTCAATATTAAACTGAGTAGAGCCGATCCAAAGTGTTGGTACTGATTGAAGCCCTTTGTTGCGAGAAATAACAGTTTGAACTTGTGCACGTCTTTGCGCCATTGGATCCTCGCCTTTTAACTTTTGTCTGAAAACAATTTCCTCCTTCTGAAACGTCAAATCCAAGTCATCTGCAGGCTTTCGTGGCGTATAACGTCCACTGAAACTAATAAGTTCAAAACGCTTTCCTCGTTCCGCGTCTTGCTGGGCATATTCATCCAATACTCGCTTTGGATGTGACATCCAGAGTCTGAGCTGCTCCAGTCCATTCTTGTCCGGTGTGGAGCCGGGAAGATGAGCATACGGCTCAATGCATATTCCTACCAAAGTCAGCCGATTGCCTGATGGACAAGTAGGAAGAACCATATTGTTGAAAGCTTTGTTAAGTTTGAATGCGATGTGTTTCATCCATGGCCCTCGTTGTCTAGCAGTAAAACTAAAAGTAACTGGAAACGCGCTGAATCCAAGAACTCGGCTGAATTTGGTATCATCATCTGAAAACATGCAACTGAAATAACTCAAGTCATCCGTCATTCTATCTTTCGTTGAGTCAAGCCTTCCAAGATGAATTCAATATCATAATGAGACTCATTGATGACACTCAATGTAAGCTGGTCCGAGACTCCGGCAGGGCACGGTTTGAAGTATGCAATATCCCATGTATTAAAATACAAAGGCTGTCCCACGTAAGCCTTCACATAGAGAGGTATGTTTTGGAATTCAGGACAAATTACTTCGATGGCGGTTTTGATGTTTCCTTTAGCACATTCTGAGAGTTTGAGATGAATTCCACCGTCGTGGCGCTACGTGCAGGAATTTTTACCAGATATTTACACTTTAAGGCTGGAATGTGAGGGTATAAACCAATAGAGACAATGTTATCCGAAAGATTCATAATAGTGACGCAACGAAGGACATCTTCGGTATTGGAGGGATCACAAATCCCAAAATCAACAGTATGGCTTCACGTCTCATTCCAGAATCAGCTGTGGCTGACATCATATTTTGCAGGATTGAAATATCGATATCAGTCAGGGGCGTATGAACCTTGTCTTTGGAAGCTGTCTTTCTAAACTTTTTCATGAATTCAGTTCTCTCTGGAGTCAGCGCAAGTCCTCCGGCCTGTGAGTCTTCAGCGTTCTCCGGGTACAAGCGATAGGAATTCCTGCGACACCTTCAAGGTTGACTCGCACCAAGTCCCCCCTGGAGCTGTGACTTCATTCCATCAGAGAATCGACCAAGGTGGTAAGGCTCAAAGATGACAGGTACCATTTTACTCTCCGAAGGTCCCAGCTTCAAGGCTCGTTGCGGAATACTAAATCCCCGCTTTTTCATTTCCTCAACAGTTCTTTCATTCACAACAGCAGTATTCGTTCCTTGAGAACCCAATACCGCCGAAGCCTGCGCAACAGCAGCTCTCGCATTCGCTTCTGACGTCAACTCAAGAGTTAGAACACTTGTCCGGAAGACAAGTTTTCAATTTTCAAGCTCACTTCCTTCTTCTTTTCAGGTAACATCCATCCAGCATCAATTGAACTTGGTGTTATTTTGATGAAACTCTGACGAAGTCCAATCAATTCACATGACACAAGACGCTTCCCTGTAACGTCAATCAAGCTCAAGGAGCCTTCAACTCTCTCCGAGCGAACAAGGATTGGATTGAACGTGACGGCAATCTGAGACATGCCCTCACCTTGAAGTTTCAAATGGAATGACGGGATGGTGAATACATCAGCTGGTTCTACCGACATGAAGAAGTCACGTTCTTCACGGTCTCCACGGTTCGCCCGGTATCGCAGAACAACATTTTTGGTTTCAGGGGAGTGAACTGTTTGGAACTGACGCTCTGTGGATCCATATGCACACGGATAGGAGCTGGTTTCAAGTGGGCAAATTCGTCACTGTCTTTCAAATATTGGATGATGTCCTCAGGATCAAGGACAGCTGGATCGTCTGAATCAGGTGACAATATAGTGGACAAGTCGGTGTTGAAATCTTTGAGTCTCCGTATCGCACCAGTAGTTAGAGTCCTCTCCGCCACGAGCGTCTTTCCAATTTCAGCTTGAGTGACTTTGAGTTGAGTTAGCAAGTCCTCAAGAAGCATGGCTCCTGTCACTTTCTTTGGTTGAGGTTTTCCATCAGGTCCGATTTCAAGTTGAATGATGGAGTCATCCTCTTCTTCAAATGTTGGCCATTGCATCCGATCCTTTTTGGGTACGGGGAGAAGCATAATTCCCTTTTGATTTAGAATCGATGGAACATCAAAGTAAGCAATTCCGTCTGGAGTAAATCCAATGGGAACAGGTAGTTGACAGCCCTTTGGAATGAAAAATGGCTGACCGAGGTTGTCATATCCTCCAACTTGATTCCTTTGCCCTTCAGATAAAGAGCCATCGGAATTGTAGAATTTGATTCCGTCAGTGGTGATTCCAAGTGGCTGCGGTTTCACACTTGGTGTTTTGCCGTAATACGGTAACATATCTGGAGTATACCCAGCGGGCATGGGTGGCATATTAACGGGAGGAGGAAAGTAAGGATCTCCCGTTGAGGTAAATCCAGACGGAAGAGGACTTCCAGGCAATGGTCCTTTCTCGGCAGCATTCGCAAGTGACGTTAACGAGTTTTGACCGCTTGGAAGCGAAGCAACACTTCGTTGCCGATGTCCAAAAGATTGTGCTAAACGTAGGTGAGCCAGTTGTAACAATAAATCAATAACCAACCATCACGATAGTCATCATCGATTACTTGAAGATTGATGCAGCTCCACTTTGTTGGGGTGTTGCGGTTTCGAATGAAAAGGTTAAATGTTGCTCCAGCAGAGAGTAAATTTCTGGATTAATTGATTAGCAGGACAATCAGTGACATCAAATCATTTACGCATTGGAGTCTCGTTGAACGGATACTGCAGAAACATCCCTATCAATGCCGACGACCTGACAAAGAATCTGCTGCAAAGATGACTGCCCCGGCTGAATAATATCAAACAGAACTGGAGCATACAACGGAAAATCAGTTGTACACTGAACAGGTTTCAACGACCTTGGTAACGTAAAAATCAGAATTGCTATCAAATCCTCCTTCGTTCAAAAACTACACTTACAAATTCTTGTTAGGCCACAAGACTGGATTCTTATCAAACGTGTATCCAGTAGGCGCCGGTTTCTCCCACTCCACATCCTCTTCATAATCTTTATATATTGCTGATGCAACTGGTGCGGAACTGTCAACTGCATCTGGGTCAAACCCAGCAAACGGCGAAACATTCAAGAACCCAGGTGGAATCTTTTTCGCCACAAGAGCACGACTCTGGTCTGTGGATTTACTCTCCCGCACCATCTGATCCCCTCGCTGCATCCCTTCAAACCGAACCCCTGCTTCTTGTGGCATCTGCCGCGTAGTTCCAGTTGGGATGGGGAGATCTGATGCGTCGTTTCCTCGTTCAACGTCGACTCTTCGTAAGGTTCCGCGACGCTTTACGAACCCGAAGCCAGCACCTGGTGCCGTCATTTCTTCAGGTAATGTATCTTCTGCGACAGATTCTTGTGGCTTAGAAGCCTTTGACACACGGCCTGTAGCGCTAGGTCTTCCAAGAACACTGATACGTTTGGACGGCTGTTGCTGTTCTTGAATGGGCTTGATTTGGGCAGGGAGTTCCGGCTCTTTCTTGGCCTTCTCGATACCACGGATTGCATACACGTCAACGAGTTTTGTCGGTGCGTACGTGTATCCAACTGGAAGTCCTGGGATCCCTCCGATACGTTCAGAAGCTTCATAGTAGCAGGAAGGGATGGGGATTTTTTCAAACCACGTTGGCTCCATAAAGACGGGAGGGATAGTTGTGACGCCAGATGGAACGCCAGGAATGTTTGGAATTGGGCGAGAGATTAAAACGTTCGACTTTGGATGGATAGGAAGGCCGACAGCGATAGCCTTCGTGTTGAACATAGAAGAGTTGTTATCAGCAAAGAAACCGGGGTGGTCAGAAACTGGGAGGAGTCTTGAGTACGTTCCAGGAGTAAGGAGGAGCTGTTTGAGAAGCTTCGCACGGAGAGCCATTCTAGATTCTTCAGCAATCATTTTCTGGTTAAATGATGTAAGTCGATGTTAGATCAGGTGATAAGCAGCTCACTTTCTTATACGCAGCCATTTCTCTGTCATAAGCGCTCTTGTCAAAACTCTCAACTTCCAAATCTTTCACCAGTTTAAGCCCAGTTTGTAAAGCGTCCAGGGCCAACAATCCGTTATCTTCGTTTGTAACAGGGAGCCATGTACTGATAATGATATACCGCTGTCAATTTAATCTAATTTAAGTAGAATGAATGAACATACCTGACAAACTGAACCGCAACCATTTGCACGCCTTCGGTAGCAACTTTCAGCAATGGACTGACAAACGACTTAAAGATTGCACCAACGTATTTTTCATTTTGCTCCGTATGTTTAATCTGAACTAAGGATTAGTCGGATCTGAGATACCTGAAACACTTACATCATGAACCAAAGTACTCATGACAGACTTGACAACATGAAGTGGGCCCTTTGGAAAACCTTTCTTCAGAGTTCCGTCTGATTTCATCTAATTTTTGTTGGGTAAGATGCCAATAACCCTCCAAACTGGATTTAGTCACCTGCAGTCGTGTATCTCCGTGTTCAAACTCGTTCGAGAGAGCATAAATCGTCAAATCTTCCATGTATCGTGAATGTTGACTCAAATTGGTGGTAAACTTTCCAAGTGCATAAATCAGATAGATTTTCATGGATCGGTTGTCTGCCTGGTATTTCAACAAGGCGTCCTTTGAATAGTCATCTATCTTTAGCTTTGATGTGGAAGAAATAGAATCAAGTCTCACCCCGCTGAGCTTACGCTCTTTGAACTGGATATCAATAAGTTTCTTGATAAGCTCTTTGAACACCTGTCAGTCAAGTTAGATATGGTTCTTTCGTGGACTTCAGAGTCATTACCCGCAAAAGCATATTGTCATGTTCGCGAATGAAACCGAGCTGATGAGCCAGAATTCCGAGTAAATAAACAGCTTTCAAACGGTTTTCGAGTCTGCAGTCTGAAATCATGAGATTGACGAGGGAATTCAGGATATTCTGTGTGGGGAATGTAGGTGAATGACACTCAGTTAAGAACTAAGCGCGTACCTGTCGTGTGCTTGAGTCCAAGAGAGTGTCGTTAATAACCGGGACGGCAATTTTGAGCGCGCACATTGCCATATAACGGCCAATACATTCTGCTTGTGTGAGTCCAATGAGGAGAAGCTTCCAACCCCGATTAAAGTTGACTTGGACAGTGAAATAATCTGCTTCGACTGGAAGGACCGTGTCAAAAGACAAAAATCAATCAAAAACTCACTGATTGGCTGAGAAAACAAGCCTTCCGCAATAATCCTCAATTCTGACGTTACATTCACGTTTGGAACAGTATCAAAGGATAGACCCTCAATACCAAATCCTGATCTCTGACTCGCCTGGTTTTCTATTGGAGCTTCCTTTGATGCAGTTTTCCTTCCCCGACCAGTAGCAGCCTTTGACTTTCTCCCCACAGGAATGTCTTCGCCTAGGTTCTCGTCATCCAGGTCTTCGTCCATACTCTGTTTGTTTTGCGCTTCGTTATCAGCATCAGCATCGGCATCAGCATCAGCGGAGTGTGGCCGGGAATCAGAGTCCACGTTCCCGTTCGCGTTGACGTTGACGTTGTCGTCCGAGTCGGTTTTGTTTGCGCGGGTCTTTCGTTCTGCGGCAAACTTTGCTTCCTTCAGTTTTGCGGCGCCGGCGGCAACAAACTGGGTCGTTGAGTCGACGAGGCCGCCGCCGCCGATGCTGCGGCGGACCGAGGCCTCGGACGAGTGTTTGTGCACGAGAAGCCACAGCGATTCGATGTTGTCGATGAACGAGGCCGGCGTCGTCTCGCTCTCGTTGAGCAGCGATGCAAAGAACCCGACTTTCTGTTGTTAAATATTTAAATACGAGTGAATAAAACACGAAGAAAGTAAATAAATACCACGTGGTCGCGTAGCTTGGCCCACAGTCGACTTGCGCGTGTCGTTGGTGCATTCTGTCGTTTGACAAGTGATTTGACTAGATCACTCAGCGTCTTGATTTGGGCGGTGTTGCTCTTAGCGCCTGCTGCTGCCGCTCGCGCTTTTCGCGCTCCTCCGATTCCTCCGCGACCACGTGAATTCGTATTCATAGCTGTGGTGTGGTGGTGGATTCAGAAGGAGATGATGGAAGTTTTGTTTGGCAGTTGAAAATTGTTTGACATCTCTGGACTAACTTCATTCATCTTCCAGTGCAGATGCTCTTGATTTTCTTACTAAACTTTTGAAGTAGTAGCCAAAACAATGTCATCATTTTTGGACTATTGTTCCGGAACCCTTCTTCAACAATGGACGCTGTTGCTTTCAACTCAACAACTAATATTGACTGGGTCACTGCAACTGTAGCTTTTGAGTTCACGCTTGCTGCTACCGATGCCGGGAAATTCTTGTTCCTCTTGTGGCTTATTATTAGTATCGAACTTCCATTGCGCGGGTTACCTTGCACCTTTCGACACGTGTTTACCGTTACGAACAGTCTTCTGCTTTGTTTGTACTTTTCAATGATGTCGTTTTTCATTGCATCAGCCATCAGTCACTCCCACCACGACGACATTCTGTTCCAACATCGGGCAATGAAGGCAGTATCCATTACATTCGGCCTCACAGAGCTCAGCTACCTCTGGTTCAATTTTATCCGTTCCTCCGAAGTCCTCAAACTTTATTCCACTCCTAAAGTCTACAAAGTTTTCCAAAGAATCTTATACCTCACACCAATCTGTTCAACAACCTCCTTCTTTCTCGAATTCATTCCCGTCGATCCAATAGATAGCTACAAGATCTATGTGTTCGCAGCCATCATCCCAGCAATGCTTACCCTCGCCCTCGACTCATTCTTCACTTACTCTTACCTCTTCCACCTCTTCTTCTCAACATCCATGAACATCACAGCACAACCAGAATGCAAAATAATTGCAAGATACGGACTTATATCCACGAGCCTCTGTTTCTTTGGCTTCTGTTTCTTTGTCCTCCAGAGCATCACGTTTTTTCAACCGGTTTCGGATGACGGCATTATTCGTTTGTTTTATGTATCAAATGCTCTCTTTGACTTGGGTATGTGGGGTGCTGAGACAACTGTCTTTTTTATGAAGATTGCGCTTGTCCGGCCTGGGATGTTGCAAGTGAACGGTGGGAAACAGAGCGTTAAAAACCTTGCAAAAGGGTTTTTGGATGGGAGTGACAATTTGAATACGATTGCCAGGGAGGTTGAGAAGTAACGGAATTTGTTATTCGTTCAAGACTCTCAAACGACTGGGACTTTTCATGGGATTAGTGAGCTATCGCGTAAATTTAATGGGTGGGCGAAGAATGAAGAGGGTTGCCATGCAATAAGTTTGAAGTATTGCCAACAAACGGTTTCGGTTTTTTTGTAAGTTCCCTGGAAATAGCAAATAGATAAATGCTTATTGCACCGTAAATAGAGCAAATATATCAGAATCAAAAGCCATTCACTGGACGATATACAACTATTCTTGGCCAATAAATACTCGAAGTGCGCTTATTTATTGGTACATTGCTCCCAAATTAACCTGCTGTCTCCCTCCACTGATTACCCAATTCCTGGACCACAGTTGGAGAGAGAAGATTGGCTGTGGTTTAAGAATGTGCAATGAAGCATAGTTCGAAAAGTTCTATACCGTTGAAGTGCATTCTCAATCAATGTCCAAGTCAAATTTGTTGCGATCAACTTCAAAGGCTTTACCTTGTGGCTTAACAAGAGGATGCACTCCCGAAAGAAACTGACAAGAGTATTTCGCCGAGAATACCGACACTTCAACATTTATGATACTGTTATGGAGGAAGGGGATTCCCGTCTTCTTCAAAGGAGCATTCAAGGTGGAGAGGGAGAGAAAGAAGTGAAGTTGGTGAACTTGGGGGTGCGCTGGACTCTAAAACGAAACATGTGCTTTATGCTCGTTGTGGGATGTCATTGTGTCTATGGAGGACAAGCGGACTTGCAGTGAATAATAAAAGCGCATTGGATTTCCCAGCAAAGCATCACGTTATAAAAGCAATAAAATAATGATTCAAAGCCTATTTCGGTAATTCACATCGAAGAAAGTAGAACCAAATGCATCATAACACTTTTCATCAACGCAGCCATGACGAACATACCAGACGAACCTCTCCTATCAAGCTAAATTATTGCACATGACAAACATGCTTCAAAAGTCGTGCATATTTGGGTGAGAAATAAAAATGACGGTTTTGTCATAAATAATTCGTATTTTCAAGAATAAGAGCGCGAGAGATAGTGGCACGGACGTAACGAAAAATCAAGAATATCGAGCGAGGAACGTTGTGCGTTTCAAGTATTACGAGGACCCGGAAATTTCAACCAATCCTACTGAGTTAACTGAAGTGGAATCTGTTGCAGAACATACCGCTGTCCAGATCCCATTGGAAGACGTGCTTCTATTTTCTGATGATGTCACGATAATACCGCCAGCAGCTGATTTTCTTGGAAAAGACAAAGCTTTGTGTGCTTTAGACGACAATTGTTCGCGACCATTTTGCAAGTTTAGGCACAGTGACAAAGTGGATTGAGGTGTTTTGACCACAGTTTATTGGAAAATGAAATAATAAAATATCGAGACTTCATTGAAAGAAAGTAAGAACGTGACAGCCAGAATGGTGAGCTTAATTATACAACGTAAGCAGGTTTAAGTGTGCCATTCACTTCCCTAGCAACTAGCCATAAGAAACCAGTTCTGACGAACAACAGAAGTTATAGAAGAACCTCACTCTATCACGTTAAATGATTGCACATGACAAAGATGTTTCACAGTTGTGTGTAGGTGGTTGGATATTATGGGACGGAACGAGATGGCGGAGTTACACAACTGAGAAGTGAGGTCTACCATCGTATGAGAAAGCTCAAGTAAGCTGTCAACAAATGGCGAAACAAGACAAAGAAGGTCCACTCCACTCTTTCGAGATGAAGAAGCCAAAGACGTCGAAACATCATTGGTAGGACTCGCGCCAATGTAGTCACAGTTCAAATGAACCATTGCAAATAGCGGAACAGGTTAAGTCAGAAAGAAAAGAAAGTGGCCCGTAAAGTAATGGGTGACAGAGTACAAGAGAGAAGAAGAATCCCAACAAGGCCAAAGAAAATCTCAGAGACAGAAGTGGGAAAAAGGAGGATGCCACGTTTTCAGGCCAAGGGACCATCGACAAAAGCAAAACAGGGAGGAAGAGAAGGAATATGGAGAGAACAGAACCAAAACAGAATATTGAGAACGTCAAAGATTCAACGAGCTGACTAGAACTTGCGAAGACATATTAGGCATTTGAAAGACCGGATATTATATCTATTCTGTATTGTAAGGTTTCGATGATAGAACGTGGAACAGCATACCAAGATTGTGGAAGAGACTGGTGAATAGGTCGACTGAGCTCACAATTTTGAATTGTCAGACCTGTGAAGAGAAGGATACGTCAGCTCCGCTTCGTCAGTCTACCCGCTAATAAGAACTTAAACAACCAAAAACGGATTGCCGCTAAACTGGTGCGGGAGTTTGATTGTACGACCTGATGGTGGAATCTGGGCAATTCAACTGTGTGTCAGTAGACGTTGGACGCGTCAAAACACTAGTGACCTCACCTCTTGAGTACTTAAATTCTCGCATAGGTTGAGTCAGCGGAGAGATGGCGCGTTTGGTTGGTTTGTGGCATCATTTCTTTTGCGTTCGTCTTTTATTAAAGAGGAGAAATTCTGAAAGGAGGGGAAACGAGACCTTATTTTGAGAGATGGAATAGAGACGTTTTTATATATAATTGGATGCAAGTTAAGGCAGAGAAAAAGAAAGAGGAAATGGACTTTGAACCAAGCACAGACAACCACGTCCAACAACACCACGCACTTCTTTCTGAGGCAAATGCGCAGTCGCAAAACGTGTTCAGCGATGCAAATTCCGAGGCGCCAAATCCACGACGACGCGCGGGCCCAGTTGACGGCGTTGTTCCGCGGGTCGTTGACGAGACAGCAACTGAGGTAATCCAGTGGCAGTCCCAGGACCTAGGACAAAGAACCCAGAGCCTTAGTCCCTGTTTTGTGAATGAATTGCTGTGCTAATGCACCCGTTAGGTCCAAACAGCCTTTGAACGGTTCCTCAACACGTTCGAAGACGAGGACGGAAAGCACTACTACGTAGACCAGATTGCAGCCATGCGAGCTAGTGGAACAGTCTCTCTCTTTGTCGACCTGCAGCACCTGAGACAGGCGAACCAGATCCTGTGTACGCTGATTGAGACCCAATACTACCGGTACCCCAATCTCACTCTGTACCACTTATGCTCACCCTCTCCACTCGTATTAGTATGGATCCATACCTTCGCAAAGCCGTGCAAACGCTCGTTCGGCAGCACGCCCCCGATTACCTTCGTGAGTCTCGAGGGTCCGCATTTTCGGACGAAGCTGGTGTCATGCGTGATTTCGCTATTGCCTGGTACAACTTGGACGGATTTCGAAAGTATGTCCGTCATTTGGATGCATTCTTTATTGACACTATCGTTAGACTTCGTTCGTTGAGAATGGAAATGGTTGGGACTTTGACGGCCATCAGTGGAACTGTCACAAGAACATCTGAAGTGCGCCCAGAGCTCTTGTTTGGAACATTCAAGTGTGAAGATTGTGGAGCTGTTATCAAGGATGTCGAGCAGGAATTCAAATATACTGAGGTTTGCGTGGTTTCATCCCTGATTGACGCTAACATCCCTTAACAGCCTACCGTTTGTCCTGACAAGCTTTGCATGAATAGAACAAGCTTCAAACTCCTAATTGAACAGTCTCGATTTGCAGATTGGCAAAAAGTGCGTATTCAAGAAAATGCATCCGAAGTTCCATCTGGAGCAATGCCAAGAAGGTTTGTATCCGTTATGTCAGACTACAATAGGTTCAAAATGCTCGAATTAGTATCGAAGTCATTGTTCGTAACGAAGTCGTGGAGAAAGCCAAAGCTGGAGATTCTGTCATCATTTACGGAACACCTATTGTTGTTCCAGATATCGGTCAACTGATTGGTTTGTGTTATTATTATAAGGTTCATAATTGTTTGCTCATGATTCTGCAGGAAGTAAGGCCGAAGGATCTCGTGACGTTGCTCCGAATCGTGGTGAAGGTCTTCAAGATGGAGTTACTGGTCTGAAAGCATTGGGAGTTCGTGACCTAACTTATAAGCTCACGTTCTTGGGATGTTATATTCGCTCTACCAAGGACAAGAATGCACTTACGGCTGGACACGATACCTTTGAAACTGGAGACCTTGAGGAGATCGAAAAACAATTCAATCAGGATGAGCTCCAAGTCATCTACGAAATGCGCGGGGACCGTCATTTGTATCACAAGCTTGTTACAAGTATTGCGCCTCATATTTTCGGTATGCTTCCATAACTTCGACTGTCTTTCGATTGAATTTGATTCTGTAGGTCATGAAGACATCAAGAAAGGTGTATTACTGCAACTTTTGGGTGGAGTACACAAGAAGACAATGGAAGGAATCAACTTGCGTGGTGACATAAATGTGTGTGTCGTTGGGGATCCATCCACAGCGAAGTCACAGTTCTTGAAGTGAGTCCTGCTGTTTTTTCTCCACCACGCGAAAGTTTTTAATAATTTCTTCTTCAGATATGTTGCATCGTTCATGCCAAGAGCCATTTACACGTCTGGAAAGGCCTCAAGTGCCGCTGGTCTCACAGCGTCAGTTGTAAAAGACGAAGACACAAAAGAATTCACTGTTGAGGCGGGAGCGCTGATGTTGGCTGACAATGTACTTACTAATAAGTGTTTGAAACGTATTCTGATTGGTTATTGCAGGGAATTTGTTGTATCGATGAGTTTGATAAGATGGATATTTCGGACCAAGTTGCCATTCACGAAGCCATGGAGCAACAAACCATTTCGATTGCCAAAGCCGGTATTCAAGCTACACTAAACGCCAGAGTACGTAGTTTTGTGATACATAGTTTGCGCGACTAACCCACATTAGACATCTATTCTCGCAGCTGCAAATCCTATCCATGGACGATATGATAAAAAGCTTTCGTTGAAGGTAAAATTGTGAATTTCATTGAATGTAACTTACGAATCTGTCCCAACAGCAAAACATCATGATGTCTCCACCCATTATGTCCCGTTTTGATTTGTTCTTTGTCATTCTGGATGAGTGTGACCCATCCACTGACTGGAATATCGCCCGCCACATTGTCAACTTCCATCAGAAGCAAGAACAAGGGTTGAAACCAGTATACTCAACGTCCCAGCTGCAAAACTACCTGAAGTACACTCGAGCCTTGAAGCCAAAGGTATCCTATTTCAAAGGTCTCTTCCAAATTGCTCACACTATCCCGAAAGCTCTCCAAAGATGCCGTTGAGTTCCTTGTGGACCAATACCGAAACCTTCGTCAAAGCGACGCAACTGGCGTCAACAAGTCTTCATATCGTATCACCGTTCGTCAGTTTGAATCCATGATTCGTCTCTCTGAAGCCTTGGCCAAACTCAACTGCTCCCCAACCGTTGATATCGCTCATGTCCGAGAAGCAGCCGGACTGCTGAAAAAGTCTATCGTCAAGATTGAGGGAGAAGATGTTGAACTTGGTGAAGACGCCGCCGTTCCCGTGCCAGCCCCAGCCTCTCAAGTTGATGCAATGGAGATGGATATGGCTACCGCTGCAGCTGCAGCTGAACCAATGGATGGTGAAATGCCTGAAGATATTCCTGCTGCTGTAGCCCCTCCTGCTGCAAAGCTCAAATTGACAGCCGAGGAATACGCGAAAATAACCGGATGGATTATGCTGAAAATTAAGCATGTTGGTGAAGCCGGTGCTGATGACATGGCAGATGGTGGAGCTGGTGGAATCCGTCGAAGTGTCATTGTGGCTGATTGGCTCGAAAGTAAGGAGGACGCTCTGGAAAGCGAGGAAGAGTTGGAGTTGGAGCGTAAGAAGGTGAACGGAGTTTTGACACGTTTGGTAAAGAAGGTGAGACTTACCATTTTGATAACGTGATATATTTACGAACGTTAAAATTAGGAAAATATTCTTCTGGAGATCAACGATGCAACGGTTGCGCCAGCGGAAGGCGATGATGGAGCTCCACCAGAGTTGGATCCAATTATTGTGCTTCATCCCAACTACGCTTAATGCTGAAAAATGGCTTAGCTCGTTATTGTATTTATGGTGTGATTGTAGTGGTGAAATTGAATATATTTGTCGTCCCTTCTTCACTTTTTTTAAGAAACTATAAACCCACAAAATCGGCAATAAAAATAAGAACAATTCCAATCATGCAAAGACCACAATCACGCATGCATCTCTAAAAGTTCCTCGTCGACCCTCCTTCTCCTTCATGAATATTAAAGCACTTGTCGCCATACTGACAGTTTCCTCGACTCCAATAATGACATTTCCCTTTTGGCTTGATATCTTCCCGATTTTTTGTGAAACCGCCTCGTCCTCGACCACTGAAACTACCACCGCGACCGAATTGCTGTTGTTGCGACGGGAGTGGTTGTCCTTGTCGAGAAGAATCCGATGCAACACGTTTGTTACGGTTCCATTCGTCCGTATCGTCATCTTGACGGGGATGTTTGTTGGCAGAGTTGTACATGTTCGCCTGTTGTTGAAAGGCAGCGAGGCCAGCAAGTAACGCCGGAGCAGGTTGTTGCTGCTGTTGGGCTTGTTGGAAGGGGTATTGCTGTGGTTGGGGTGCTTGCGACTGTTGCTGCTGCGCTTGTTGCAGGTTTTGCAAGAATGCAGCGATTCCGGGAGCGACGGGAGCTGAGTTGTTGAAGTTTTGGGCGACAGCTGGTGGAGGTGGAGGTGGCATGGCCGGCGGAAACCCAAAGTTTGTTGGTTGTTGGTGTTGTTGCGGAGCTTGAGGCGCGAGTTTGCTCAACAGGTTCGCAAGTTGAGGAGGGACTCCACCAACAACAGCAGGGGATTGATTCGGTTGTTGTAAAAATGAAGGTAAAGAAGATGGTACAGTCGTGACAGGTTGAGGTTGTTGCAGAAACGAAGGAAACTGAGTAGGAGGAGTTGGTGCTGTTGGAGGAGCAACTCCCAACGACCTCAACAAGTTTGAAACATCAGCTTTCGGTGGTTGCTGCTGTTGTTGTTGTAGCGATGATAATAGTCCAAGCACAGAAACAGGTGTTGTTGGAGTTGTCTGAGGTTGCTGATTTCCGGAAAACAATGCGCTAAGGCCACCCAGTCCACTCAATAGCGGTGCAACAGTTACAGCTTGTGCAGGTGCATCTGCCGGATCATCCAAAGGAATCATAATAACTTCCCGCGGCTCCACGCGCATATCGTCATCTTCTCCATAGTCCTCATCTAAATCAGTAGGATTGGCTGGAATTTCCGAGTCCTCGTAATACGTGACACTCATCACATTCCTCTCTCGATCTTCTTGATTTTTCGTCTCTGGTGTTTCAGTGACAGGCAAGTGAACGCTCATTGCCATTACTACAAACAAATTAACTCTACTACCACAATCCCAACAATCAAATACTTACATCTCAGCTGCCTCCACTCTCCATTTGCTTTGACTTCCCTAGCACCTCCACTTCCCCCAACCCCACTCCCAAACGCTATCCGGCCTTCTCCACGCTCACTATCTCTCGCGCTCTTATTCTTGAAATGCCTATCCCCAGCCGCCATAACATCATCATCGATATTGAAATACCGTGTCTTGACTAGCTCTGCGGCAAACGTGACCGCCTTCCGTTTCTTGCGCGGGTGCAAAGGGTCAACGTCGGGTGTTACAGTAGATGATAAAATTGATTTGACGCCGTGTTCATTGAGTACGACGGGGGCAGGGGGTTCCGGTGTAGCTTCCTTTTCGGGTGGAGTTGGTTCAGGGGCTGCTTTCTTGCGATAACTGAAGGATGCAAATTTGGGTTCCGTGGCTGAAGTTGCGGAGGTGGAAGTCGGCGACGGTTCGGCAGGGGTTGTAGTGGATGGAGCAGACGTTTTGATTTTGGCAAGAAGGGCATCGGCTTTTGCTTTTTGCTCTGCGGCGATTGCGTCTTCTTTTTCTTTTTGGGCTCTCCTCCTTTCTTCAAGTGTAATGGTTTTCGGTCCGGCAGTTGCGGGTGCAGGTGCGGGCGCGGGCTCTGGTTCTGGTGTGGATTTGGGGGCATTTTGTTTTGCAACAACATCGGTCCATATTTTCGTCACTTTGGCCGAGAGCTCCTTTACGCTACCTACGTTCAAGGTAATAATTAGTTATTTTGTTTCGTCATTTGAATAAAACAAACCATCTGCGCTTTCAACTTTTCCTAATCCAGCAACGACTCGTCCAAGTTTGGTAACCGCAAGACCTTCAACGCTGACCGGCAGTTTCTCCAGCAAATTCAACACATCTTTCACCAACTCCCACTCTCCTGCATCTTTAGCCTCCAACAACCACTTTTTCAGTAGAATCAGTCCACGGAACTCTTTCGTCTGTGCAAATCTTGATAAAAGGGAAAGATTGTTAGCACGTTGTCGGAACGCTTGAGTGGAATGCTTACGCCTCATAAAATTCAGGCGACACTTCCTCCTCGCTTAAGTCAAGACGAAGTCGTTTCTCGACGACAGTCTGTGCCGTGGACAGGAACCTTAAATACTTGATGACATATGCGGGGTCTTCAAAGTCAATATCATCGAAAGTGATTTGGGCAGGAGCAGCGGATGTAACAGTCTCTGAGAGTGCAGGAGTCGTTGGTGTTGTGTTTAACGGTGGTGGTGCTCCTGCTGATGTTGTGGAATTTGCATCGGCTGCAGATTCATCAGAGGCAATAGAGCTTGCTCTTTGGAAGGTTGAGGTGTTGTTATTGGATTGGACGGCGACACCAGATTCCTTAAGTTTAGAACGTTCCCTCGACATCCATTTGCGAACCTAATGTTGTTAGGTTATTTGTCATGTGTTGTTGGCAAAACTGGAGTCAAGTTTTTCATGTGACAATTCCGTTCACTTTCTGTAATTATTTACTCCACGGACTTTTCCTTGCTCACAATGTGAACGAAAATCTTCTAAAAGCTTGGAACAAGACATACCTGCTCATAAGTCAAACCAATATTCCTTGCCAAAAACTCCATCGCTTCGCGATCGGGATTATGATTCCGGTCAAACATTGTTCTCATTTCAGCCGTCTGTTCATTTGAAAACCGGGAAACAGATCGCGCACCAGTTGGTCCGGACGTGGGGAGTGCGGCAATAGTTTGTTGAGGGAATGATTGCTGGGGTGCAGAATTTGCAAGTGAATTGTGTTGTTGCTGCTGTTGATTTTGGTGCGGCTGGTTATACATAAATGACTGTGGGACTGTGTATGGATTGAAGGGGAAATCGTGTCAGCAAAAAGAGCAAATACTTGGAGAATATAAGGTGTGCTGGTTTATAGTTGATGCAGTTTGTTCTTGTCCACAAAGTACGCGTACTGTCTGTGATGAGGTCTGTGATGAGGCGTTCCATTCGTATCAATAGTGATATGCGCAGTCTTCTACATCATCTCTCTTCTCTCTCTCTATCTCTCTTTTTCTCTCTCTCTGTGCAAACGAGAGCTTTATTAGCATTATTATTACCTGAGCTAACACCATAAAGCACTGGCGGCTGTACGTTCCGATGAGGCCTCTGAGTGGCCAGTGATTGAGGCTGCACGTGACCCGCCGGGACTTGGTTCGATTGATCCCACTGCGCTTCGAGCGGCGGGGCCAGGTCTTGTAACGGCTGTGACTGGGCAAGCATCGATTGGGTCTGTTGGTTGCGCTGGAGCTCCGCAAGAAAGCGGTTCATATCATCCATCTTTTCTTGTTTTTGAGTGTGAGTGTGAGTGAGAGAGAGAGGATGTCTTTGCGGGTCTCTTTTCTCTATCTTTCTTTCTCTTCTTTTTGCAGCCGAGTCGAAGAAGCAACGAAGGCTGTTTGTTAGTCGTTGTTGATGGTCAAGTCTCGTTTCGCAAAAAGAAGTTGAGTTTCAAAAAGGCGAACCACGTCCAATGTTCCACACAAGAGACGCTCTTACAAAGAAGCGCGTCGTGGATTTGAAACAAGGTTGGTTGGCTGAGTCTCTTTTTGAATCCTGGCGTTGCTCTAATTGGCCCACCAGAGCTCTCCACTTTAGGACTATCCTCAACAGGAAACAAGAATGCTCTCATTGAGCGCTTGATTGAACATTATTCTGATTCCGTTGATTCGGACCATCCACCACAATCTAATCCTACTGTTGCCCCAGTGGCTGCTCAACCTGCTGCGGATACTTCAACACCGACCCAAACCCAGTCAAAATTTCGAACGCTCCCACCAAACTCGATCAATCAATCTCAAGACGACCATCAAATTATGCTTCAGCGACGGGCGGCCCGTTTTGGTTTAGCTACTCTCTCAGACGACATTCTCGAAGCACGCGCACGTCGCTTTGGACTCAAACCCGCCGTCGATGAAGAAACTCTGAAACTAAAACGAGCGAAAAGATTTGGTTTGAATCTAGAAGAGGAGGAAGTTGAAAAGACTCGGAAACGAATGGAACGTTTTGGTTCAGTGTCGTCAACAACATCATATCCCACACATGCATTTCTGTCTCATTCACACTCAAATGGAGTCGCTGCGGCTGCTGTTTTGGATCCCGATATTCTGCAAAGAAGGGCTCAAAGATTTGGTCTATCCCTCTACACTCCCATCCCTCCATCCCTTCATTCCACTACTTCCATCTCAAACTCTCGGTCTCATCGTGGATCGAATCGACTAAAGCCATATCATGTCCCACCATCCAACACGAATTCTGGTGCCATC
Source organism: Rhizoclosmatium globosum (assembly GCA_002104985.1). Lineage (NCBI taxonomy): Eukaryota > Fungi > Chytridiomycota > Chytridiomycetes > Chytridiales > Chytriomycetaceae > Rhizoclosmatium > Rhizoclosmatium globosum. Next base: position 186,443 of record MCGO01000037.1, on the reverse strand, counting down.
ATTTCAGCCATCATCGATCCAAACACATTGAAAAAGAGAGCAGAGAGGTTTGGAGCTGTCTCGATTTCGTATGGTACGTACTTGTGCTTATAATTTGTATTGTTGGCTGGAGTGACGTGATAATACGTCAGTGTACTGACGTTTGTTGTCAGATTTTGACCAGCGTTTGAAGCAACGCGCTGAGCGTTTCGGCATTGCTGCGGCGTCGTTATGATTTCCTGCCATCATTTGAACATGTCAATATAAGTGATTCAATATTCAGCTCGTTCGGAAACCACCAACCAAATCAATAAATTGTCGTTTTCTTTTAAACTCATCCATCCTAAATGCATTTATTCTGTTATCTTTCCATTTATTTGTTCACGATCTTGAACTCGCCAGTATTTAATGCGTCCAGGCCTCAACACGCAAACGCCAATAATCCAAAGTCCAAACACCTTGCGAATCACACAAAACAGGTCTCAACTGCTCCACAATCTCATTCTTCAACTCCTCTCGTTCTTCGTCACTTCCCAACACGTCCATAAACGCCATTCCAAACGTATCCAACCATCCCTTCAATCCAGCTTCCGACAAAACAGTTGGTCTACCCACAAGCGTCGCGGTCACATCAGTAAATCCATTCTCCTCCAATAAAAGCTTGTATTCCGCCGGACTGGGGAAATACCAAGGCGACACAGCCCGTCCATCAAACCCACGCTTATTGAGTCCATTAATCAACGCTGCATGAACACTCGCAATGTTTAAGAACCCTCCAAATTCAGCAACAAAACGACCTTGATGGTTTGACTTCAAGACGGCTCGGATTCCTCGGACGACTTGAGCGGGAGACTTCTTCATCCAGTGGAGTGCGGCGTTTGAAAAGACGGCATCAAACTTGTCGGTTGCAGTTCCCCATTCCGAAGAGTGTAGATCGTGGCCGTCCAAAACACTGTAAGTATCCGCAGAATCGGGGAAGTTCTCCTTTGCTTGATGAATCATATCGGGACTGGCGTCGTTTGCAACCACAATGGCACCAGATAACCGGATGCGTTCAGTCAAGATTCCATCACCACACCCAATGTCCATGATTCTTTCACCAGGTTTTGGAGCGAGGGCTTCAAGGATTGGAGTTCCGAGTTGTGGCACAAACGAGGCATGTTGCGAGTAGGCCTTGGGAGACCAAGTGTAAGTTGTTGAAGTTGTGGTTGTAGTCATTTTTTTGGTTATTATATTTTGTGAATGCTTGATTTTTGGTTTGATTTTTAAGTGTTCAGATTATAAATAACAGGTTCCAAATTATTAACACTTGAAAAATACAGCTCCAGCCATTATTAATAAGAAAAAACCAAGGCTGGAGCCTGGCTCCCCACTCATTGTGAGATTGTGAGTCATAATAGTAAGCAGAAGTGGGCTTCAACTTGTAAGATGGCAAAAAAGTGTTTTTAGTGGCAGAGGTATATCTCATTCCTGACTTCTATTTGTTTCATAGCATACAGAGTAGAAATGCCAGCTCCAAAGCTCCCTCTGCAGCGCCTATCCCACATAACGTTTTGATCAGGAAGATAAAGACATATGTTAGGAGAGACAAGGGCTGTGATATACTGCAATGAATGCATACATTGTTTTCCGTATAATTATACGTTTTCCCAAATTTCAAACACATTGTGATCAATCAATGCAAGATCAATTGTTTTCAATTGCAAATCAATCTCTTAGTTTTCTGTACAGGAGGATGAGGGAAATTAACCAAATTGCTTTATTGACTAAGAATGAATAAACTCTCCGACACACTATAAGACCCCTCTTTTCACAACTAGCTCTTCCAACTCCACACGTACACGGTAGTTGACACCTCCTTCTGATAACCTTGCACTCTTTAAAGAGGGTTGGTTATACTGAAATGGCAGATGGATTCTGGTCCGAATCGGTTCAATGTTCTTGCTCAAAAAATGGTTGACGATTGCAAGAGATGCGGGGTCAGTAAAATCTTTGTTTGTCACAAAGTGGTCTGGTTTGATATTGAGAGGAGTGTGGAGAAAGTCAATGTACTCAAAGCTCTTGGCACTTGGATCAACAGCAACCTCATAGTCAGCCACAATCGAGACAAAAATAACCATTGTGCGACGGCCGTTGATTTCGTATGGAGCAATCACCTCGAAGAGGTCTCACAAACCATAGAACTCTTCGTCAAAATCTTCATCCATCTCATTTTCGAAATCCTTGTCATTTTCATTAGAATCCGCAACACTTTGCTGCAAATTGGATGATGATCCAGCATTGAAGTCAACAGGTGCCAGTGGTTGCATTCCAAACAGGGAGCCATCTTGGAAACTCTGGCCTGGACGGTAATTGATATCTGACATTTGTTTGTTATCGTTTATCAAAGAGAGAGACACTACCTCGTTGGAGTTTCCTCAACATCTCGTTAATGACTACACCAAGAGTCTTTGTGTGGTAGTTTTTGAATTCAGCTCCATCTGCCTCCTTCTTGAATGCAGCAGGTGTTGTTTTAATACCCTTTTCAAGTCGTTTTCGTAGAATATCCATCAAACGATCGCCTATTGGGCCATTTGCCCAGCTTCTGTTGGTTGGTGATAACCCATTCCCAGGACGTCCTGGTCGTTTCCAACTGCCTGAACTCATACTGAAACAAAGTTAGAACCATCAGCTACTTGGGGGGCGCTCACATTTGAAGAAAAATTTTGAAACACGTGCAACCATTTCCCGTGTCTTCCTTTGATGTTTCAAATTCGCATTTTTAGCTCACCCATTTCTCAAGCTATAGTGCTGCCACTAAAACTAGATGATCTTATTTTAATTTCTCTTTCTTATGGAAGGTTAAAAGCTCGCTACCAATTCAAAGGTTGGCCAATCTTAAATATGATACCACAGAATGAAAGCTGTGCGGAAAATGAAGAGATTGATGCGCAATTGAAAACAATTGATCTTGTATTGATTGATCACAATGTGTTTGAACTCTGTCTTTGTAATTTTGGGAAAACATCAGGGAAACACCACATGCATTCATTGCAGTCTCTCACAGCCCTTGTCTCTGCTCACATACGTCTTCATCATCCTGATCAAAACGTTATATGGGATAGGCGGTGCAGAGGGAGCTTCGGAGCTGGCATTTCCACGTTGCATGCCATGTGACAGCAACTCACTGAAAATGGATACAATCGCACACATGATGTGACGCAAACACGAATGCTATATGGTTTTTGGTTTCTTAAAGTATATGGAACTGAATCGAACGCTGCCAAAGTCTTTCAAGTGGATGAAAAGACATATCGTAAGTGGAGCAAGATTGCCATTCAATGCATGGCTCGTGTTTCAGTGGTAAACGCTTATCATTTGAGACTATTACTAATTAATGCACTTAGATTCGCTGGGAAAATCGTTTCAGAGGTTGGACTCATTTAATTCCATCGTCTTATGTTGACGGAATCCATTGCCCTGTTCAAGAGAAGAATCCCAATGATCCTGACGATTTCAGCCATAAAATCAATTCGTCTTGTCTCACACATGAAGTTGCTACAGCGATTGGATCTTCAAATATTGTACATGTGTCTGGCGGTGCTCCTGCTGGAGCATGGCCTGATATCAAACTTGCACAATCAGCAAATGGAATCGTTGGCAAACTTTTGCGAAATGAAATGGTTGCTGCTGATAAAGGTTACACTGAAAATGGCAATGATGGTAGGATTGTATTTTGGGTGCCTGTAAGAAAGCAAAGGGACGTTGATTTACATCCAGCTTCCAAGTTACGAAATGCCCAACTATCTGTAATGCAGAGCTGACATGAAACTGTGAACACACGCCTTAAATTTTTCAATGTCTTAAAGGAGGATTACCGCCATGCACGTGATTTTCATCCATTTTGTTTTAATGCAGTTGCCAACATTGTGCAATTAAGCTTTGATTGGGAGCCACTCTTTGACTATATTGAAACACTTGAAAGAAAAAAATTAATAAGATAAGAGACTTTGTTCATTTCCCTCAACCTCCAGCTTTAGTTCTGTGGTATCATGCTTAAGATTGGTTGATTTTTGAATTGGTAGCAAGCTTTTAACCTTCCATAAGTTAAAATGAGATCATCTTGTTTTAGCAAAAGCCAAAAACAGGGGAATTTGAAAGATTGAGGCAAGACATGGGAAACAGTTCCACGTGTTTCAAAAAATTTCTTTAAATGTGAGCACACCCAAGATCCAATGGCTTGCTGTTCAGAATACAGCCACTGGCACCTGTTGACCCAATGCTGGATCATCTCCAATTTGCAGCAAGGTATTGCGGATTCTAATAAAATCAACAAGGATTTCTATGGTTTGCAAGACCCTCTTTGAGGTGGTTGCACTGTATAGAAGACCACTTTGTGACAACCATGGATTTACTGAACCAGCATCTCTCAACCATATTGGACAAGAACATTGAACCAATTTAGACTCAAATCCATTTTTCCATATCATCTCTCTAAAGAGTGCAAGGTCATAAGAAGAAGGTATCAACTACTGTGTACGTGTGGAATTGGAGTTAGTTGTGAAAAGAGGAGTCTTATCGCGTGTTGAAGAGTTTGTTCAATCTTAGTCAATAAATAAAACAACTTTTGTTGATTTCCCACATCCTCTATGCCATAGCTGACACCATCATAAACATACACACCCTAGTCCCAATTTCCAGCACTATCCAGGCTATAGCAGACACCTTCCTTGTGCAATCTATGAATGCTATCACCTCTTTTTGTGATGCCTTGATTGGCACCAGGGCACACCTGACACCCATCTACAAAAAGCCGCCTCTGGAATCACATTCAGTTGAATTGGGCAACAATCTTGGCAGCAGTTGAAGTATTTATTAGAGATGTGCTGGATTTATCGGGGATCGAAATACCGCTAAAGTCCGGTAATCAACGGTCCCTCGCATCGTCATTTATCGTTCTTTATCGCTTATCGTTCCGGATCGTGCAATATCAATTCAGGGTCTAAAGTTGGTAAAACTCTTTCAACGGGAGTCGAAGTAGGGAAGCGAAAGCTACAGGCTCCCGTCACACCCACTAAGCTAAACATCCACTGCAGACGAGAAATCGGTTAGGACTATAGCCCTATTTACGATTCAAATCAAGACCAATCAAGACAAGATGATATAGACTCTAATGGTAAGTAAGGTGTGGATATTCTTTTATTATGTAATAAACTAAGACCTCCGTTGCTGATTAGCCATTTTGTACTTGGTTGATGTGTGTATGAGTGTTTAGTCTAGTGAGTCCAGTGCGGAAAGTGAGGATGCGGCAGAGGATGATGATGATGAGGATGAGGATCAGGATGTTGGAGATAGAAAGGAAGTTAATGACTCCTCTGATGATCCACGTTCAAAACACAGAAAGGCAATAACTAAATTTCATTTATTTGTTTTTGAATAAAGTCAAACGGAATACCTTCACTTAAATTATAAGACTTCATATGCACGGTAAAAGATTTCGAGTTGATGAGTATGATTTTGGTATATATTTTTGTTAGTATTTTCCGAAGATATCAGTCTGTTGCTCAGTGGTCTTGACAGCGTTGTTGAACGGCCTACGTCCCGGGTTCGACCCGTGTTGAGGCCCTTTTATCCCTCAATGAGAGAAAAATGAGGCGTGTAGGACGATCGATAAAGATCGGTAAACCACGATAAATTACCGGCAAATAACGATATATACCGTGCTTTACGGTATGGGACGGTAATCGCTGATATGGTACGATAATTATCGTACCTCTATCGGTCATTATTGCGCGCGCTGCGCCAAATCAAACTCCTCACCAAAAAAGGAAAGAAAGGGGAAGGTGTTGCTTACTAATTTATTAACAAATCTTTCTTACAATGAGTATTAGGTTAATAAATGAAAGGTATTTGCCAGTAGTAATATTTAATGAGGAAGTGTTCCGTTTCCTTTGCTAAACTGACAATTGTTTTCTGCTCTCCATCGTTTCTCTTCACAAAATAAATCTGTCTTCCTTGCAGATTCATAACGTGTCTCTTAATACAATCCAGATTGAGTTTAGTTAGCACGCGAATCTGTTTTTTGGTGTGGCTGGTAGGGGAGATTCAAGGAAAAAAGTGCGTGAAAGTTTGATTTTGGAGAAAATGGACAATAGCGATAACGACGATAGCTGCGATCCAGATCGGTAAATAGCGTACCAATACCGATCTTTATCGGTATCCTCAGAAATCCAGCACATCTCTATTGGAATTCTTTCAATTCTTATCAGTGTGATATTGCAACAACTGTACTGATGGTACTCCCCATCCATTGACCATAATTTTTCTTGTATCTCCCACTTGCAAGGAGGCAACTATAATGGAGACTTTGAGAGGACATTGATGTCATTAGAGATGTGCTGTATTTCTGACAGTCAAGACCACTGAGCAACGAACTGATACATAAAGAAAAACCTAACAAAAATATATACCAAAATGATACTCATCAACCCAAAATCTTTTACCGGTGGCCTCAACTGAATTTCTTCGTCCTCTTCAACATCATTATCAGAGGAGTCATTAACTTCCTTTCTATCTCCAACATCCTGATCCTCATCCTCATCATCATCATCCTCTACCGCATCCTCTGTCCGCACTGTACTCACTAGACTAAACACTCATACACACATCAACCAAGTACACAATGGGTAATCAGTAATGGAGGTCTTGGTTTATTAAAAGACTATCGACACCTTACTTACCATTAGAGTCTAGATTGATCTTGATTTGAATTGTCAATATATTTAGTTCAGTGGGTGTGAACGGATGCAGTCGCCTTCGCTGCCGTAGTTTGATTCCTGCGTAGAGCATTCTTCACACTTTAGACCATGAATCAATATTGCACAATACGGAACCGTAAGTGATTAAGATCAATAAGCAAGGGACTTTAGCGGTAATTTGATCCCCAATAAATCCAGCACATCTCTATTGATTGTTTTTGGAAGCCCAAAAATCGTGCCATATCCAGAAATCATATGACACAACAGCTGCCAGAATCACAGTTGCTCTCATCTTTCCCTTTGTACTGTCCTTTCAGCACTTGAGGGCAATTCTTGCAAACCCAGTGCGTACAATCCAACAATCCTAACATGCCAGTGAAGCCTTGCTCAGCATTTTTGGTGAACAATCTTATCACTCCTATGCTGTTGGAGATTGTAGGTACTCTATCCCAAAAAGAGTCAAAATGGATGCACAGAACCCATAACAGAGAACCTTCCATGCTGCACAGACCTTTTGCCATCCTGCTGGAAGTAAGAATTATTTGCAATGACAGTGTTGGCAATGTGATTGAGTAAAACCCTGAGCATTCAAAAGCGTCCACTGAAAATGATTCATTGTATTAGAGATGTGCTGGATTTCTGAGAATACCGATAAAGATCGGTATTGGTACGCTATTTACCGATCTGGATCGCAGCTATCGTCGTTATCGCTAATGACCGATAGAGGCACGATAATTATCGTACCATATCAGCGATTACCGTCCCATACCGTAAAGCACGGTATATATCGTTATTCGCCGGTAATTTATCGTGGTTTACCGATCTTTACCGATCGTCCTTCGCGTCGCATTTGTGTGCCATTGAGGGATAAAAGTGCCTCGCCACGGTTCGAACCTGGCGCGTTGGGCGAACAACACCGCAGTCAAGACCACTGAGCAACGGACTGATACTTTTACAAGAATATAACAAGAATATACCGGAATGATACTTATCAACCCAAAATCTTTTACCGTGCATTTGATGTCTTTTTAATAAAAATAAAGGTATTCTGTTTGACTTTATTCAAAAACAGGTAAATGAGATTGAGTTATTGCTTTCTGCGTTTTGAACGTGGTCTCAACTGAATTTCTTCTTCCTCTTCGAGGTCATCATCAGAGGAGTCATTAACTTCCTTAATATCTCCATCATCCTGTTCCTCATCCTCATCCTCATCATCATCATCATCCTCTGCTGCATTCTCACTGTCTACACTGGACTCACTACTGGACTCATAATCCAACACTACAACTTCCTTCTTCTTTGCAGGACGTTTCTTGATAATCTCCTTCTTACTCTTCTTTCCAGCCTCCTTCTTTTCTGCCTTCTTACCAGCTGCCACCATCTTAAGCCTGTCTGTTTTTGACATTTTCGACATTTCGAGCTCTTGATCAGAGATCCCTGCGGCCTTCACAAGACGAATGTTAGCCTTGTGATCCTGAAGGTCAAGCCGCTTCTTAATGGCCTCGGCGGTAGCTGCCAAGTGTCCAACGTGAGAAGTCAAGAGTTTGATGAGCGGGTAGAGCCGAGTCACTGGATCAGTAGACGAGGCTGCGATGGATTCAGTGACAGCCATGACAATATCGCCATCATCTTCTCCGGCTTTGTTGTAGTCGTCTGCAAGTTGGTCCAAGGTTTCACGTCTCTTCTTCAAACTGTTTGGGTCAAGCTTCTTCTGGGTGTACTCCTCAATCTTATCAGCAGTGAGGAAGTACTTTTGACGTTCAGAACCCCGTGCGGCAGCGTAGCTGTTTCCTTGTATCAGGGTGATAAAAAAGGAAAAGAGAACCTCACATCATACCCAACAGCTTTCTCTTCTTTGGAGAAATAAAGAAAGATGCATCATTGTCAAAAGAGTCGTCTCCAGCATCCTTGCCCTTACGTGGAGTTGTTTGCGATAACTTTGTCATTTCAGGAGACTTTGGTCACGGTGACGTGATTTTGGAAATGGCACCATCAAGAAAACCAAAAGAATGCCGCGTCCTCCATGGTCGTTTGTGATTGGCTGTATGAGAGCCTCAACAGGATTGGATGTCGAAACTATGGAACGCATCTATATCAAATACTGTGGTCGAGGAACAGTCATCAAAACCCGCAAATACCTGTTTGACGTCATGCAAAGTATCAAAACTAACACCACAAAACGAGCCACTGCTGAATACTTGGGCCTGAAGTCGTATGGATACGCTGCTGCTAAGGTTAAAGCCGGAGTGATGTATCTGGGGCAGGTGATAAATGAGTTAGAGGCGGCTTGGGATGCTCGTTGGGATGACGAGAATGACATTACCGACGGCTCCTTTGATGTGAGGTTTCGGCTGAACTTAGATGCCTTTCCGGTGCGTTTATCTATTTTTAAAGGAGAGAAGCTAAGAATGTACAGGTTTACATACAACGCCCACAACGCAATCAAAAGGGCTTTTACTCTGGAAAGTACAAGCGACACTGCGTCAAAGTTCAATGCTTGACAGACAACCGCGGCAATATCTGTTGGATGGGGAAGAAGGTAAGTTATCTTTGTATTTGTCTTCATCGTTCAGCCCTAACTATCTAACAGATGTTCAAGGGTGCAGTGCATGATATGACCATGTACGTCAAGGACCATCCGACAATTTCGCCTGGGGAACGAGTTTTGGCAGATAAAGGGTATGTGGGGTTGCGCGGCCGCCAACTGGGTCTCATTGTTCCATTCAAGCGGCGAGCAAACCAGCCAGCCCTAACACCCTTTCTTTGATTGATCTTGATTTGAATGGTAAATAGAGATATAATTATAACCGAATCACCCCAGTTCGTAGATGTTTAGCTTAGTGGTATGATCGAGGGCAGTCGCTGAGGCAGCGCTAGTTCGACTCCCATGTTGAGCATTTTTCTCACTTCAAATCTTGAAGCGATATTGCACGATGTTGCACGATACAGAACGGTAAGTGATAAAGAACGGTAAGTGACGATGCGAGGGATCGTTGATTACCGGACTTTAGCGGTATTTCGATCCCCGATAAATCCAGCACATCTCTATTGTGGCCATTTGAAGTAGTCTTCAAATAGAATTTGATGAATCTTTTCAAACTCTCTGTAATATTTGGTGCTTGTCCCGGTATTGAGCCGCCATGCAAGTGTTGCTGTGTGGTTGAGTGATGAACAAAAGAGAGTAGCATTTCAAATGAGTCATTTTGGCCACCTGTTTGAAGCATTTGACCCCATTAAGAAGAAGCTGGCTGATGGAGGTATGTGCCAGTGCGTGGAGGGAGTCAGGGGAGCAACTTTGCATTTGGTCTGTGATTTGGTAGATGGAGTGATGTGGAAAAATACAAATCAACCCTTTTTTTCTCAAGAGAACCTTTGCTTGGATATAACTGACAATTTGTTCTTTTCACTAATGTAAACTGTAAATGTCCACGTGCTTTTTGCCTCAATGTCTGCAGCAATATATTGCTCTCTTGAAAGAGAGTTTGTTTATGGACTCAAAATAGTTGAACACAATGAAGTAGCCCAACAATCTCAAATATGCTACAAATTAATGCAACAGTAGTTTCAACAAATTGATGACCTCTAGAACTATCCACGGAGGAGCCAAAGGCAGCTAGCTGTATATTGGAACTTGACCCAGTTGAAAAGGATCCCAAGAGATGAAAGCATGACTGTCTTAATATAATAAAAAAATCAAGGGAAAGGGAAATATCCTCATAAAATTTTAGGATTATTATGAGAATGTATCAATCTATCATCTAGTAAAGGCTCTGAGAACCTGGTTTATTTTGGTGAGGATTTGGTGTACATCTATTGTAAAGAACTTGCATGGAGAGAAAAGCTTCTGTCAGTATAGAAAAAGGCAAAAAATAAATTTTGACTTCTCTAAGGAAGTTAGTGAAACTGTAGTGAAAATAAACAGGTCAGCAATCAACACTTTCGTGTCAGATATATTTAAACAGGAAAGTCCTCCAATCAAAACACAAAACTCACTTACCAGCATATACATTAGGGGTGGCCCAACTCAAGAAATTTGGCAAGATGAAAAGTTGAAGTTTGGGGGTGTTTGAAAAGCAATGTTTTGAAAAGTGTTGGTTCAACAGGGAGGCGTGTCAGAGGTGAGGATTCAAACTACGACGTCGTATTGAGGTGCTGCTTTGTAGCAGTAGGGGTGGTCAAAGTTGGGTGTTTTGGACAATTTTCACCCTCACTTTTCAATTCCGCGTTTCGGAGCCGCTCTTTTGAGTTTTACAATTTTATTTTGCGTCGTTCACCAGCAAACTGCTATGAAGAAACACCCCAAGAGGCCATGGTTCAAAACAGTAACTCTGACCCTCCCTTTCAAGAGGGGGGGGACATGGATTCAAAAAGAAGACAAATCAAAACTCCACTTTTTGCCCTTTTGAAAAAAAATTGTCCAAAACACCTACCTCTGTCAACCCTTATTCTCAATTGCAGTTCTTAACTTCAATAGACTTGAGGTCCAAGGACATTTGGGTTTAGTTGCCTTGGCTGGAAAAGGTTTCCTTCTTCCCAAGTGTAAGTAAACCCATTTGAGAAGGAATAAATCACGTATCTTTTTCTTTACAACACAGTTGGTTCCCTCCCTTATTCCTTCTTCCATCCTCCTTAGCAGTTGCTACAACCAGATTGCTAGTGACTGACTCCAGTTCTCAGTCTCATCCTCTGACTGTGCCCCAACCAACCCATGAAAACAAATTAAAAGGTAATATTCCTTATCCAAGGTGGTGGCTCTCCACCTTTTTTTTTTTTGCAGAGGCGGATACAAACCTTTTAGTGAGTCCTCTGGATCTCAGATGCATCTTTGTCCAAGCTACACTCACTATCAACATCAACAAGATCTGGCTTAACCCAGTTGTTGTCCTGGCCTTGCAGGACTAGATTAATAGCTATTGGACTATAGGATGCACTGTCTAACCCAATCTAACATCCTTGGTCATTCAACAATCATCTGGCTCTTAAAGAAAAATGATTTTGATATACTCTACCTATTCCTCACATTCTGAATTTGTTCCAATCACACACAGTACATCAGAAAACTCAACCCAATATTTTGCAGCATGATGAAGCATATGCAACATTACCTATACATTTCTTAGGATTTTTCAGATTTGAATTGTTAAGAATGCCTTACAAATGCATGAAATGCAAAATTATGGCTCTCTCATGGAAACATAAAGCAGCTTTTATAACTTTCAAGAGAGACTCAGTCAGACAAAATTGATTCAGTGTCAGATCCAGCAGGAAAATTGTAACTCTTGCAGATGATAGACCAAAGGTTACGTTCTGCATACGTATTCAAATAAACCTTTCCAGACTTACCGTTTTGTCCATCCTGAAAATAAGAAATAATGTGAGCTCTTCTTTTGATTGAATTGAGAGGAGCCACAACAATTGAATTCTTGTCTCCAACATGGGCAGGCTCAAGAATGAACAAGCCACTCTTGTTTTGTTGGTTTTGTGGCAGGGCCTGGTAACGTTGCAATACCACAAAATGTGATATGTGATTGCTATCTTGATGTTAAATAGCCATGAAGTGTTTTGCTCTTCCAACAAGGAATTGACTTGCACCCAGGCTAGACTCCATGACAGAATGCTTTAACTTATTCAATGTGTAGACACAAAAGTCTGGAAGCGCAGTTGCATCATGTTGAAAAGCGGCGGTTCAAAACCAGTGGAAAGGGATGGTCAGAGTTGCAGTTTTGAACCACGGCCTCTTGAAGAGTTTTGTCATAGAAGATTAGGTGGTGAAAAGCAAAATCAAATCGCAAAACTCAAAAGAGGCTCTCAAGAGCAAAATTGAAAAGAAATGTAGGGGGTTCGCTTTTGACCTTGATATTCAGTTTACATATTGAATTTAAGTGCCACATCCTTCTTGCACCAGATAACTTGGAAAACTGCAACCTCCTACTTCCCTTCACGAGGCTGTTTAAATTTTCCTAAAATGAGGAGGCTTTAATTTGTGGTTATGTTTGACCAGTCTGCTGGATCGAGCGAGTTGAAATTCTGTGTTGCGAAGCTAAAATCTTGGTCAATGAATTCAAGCAGATTGATGATGCTTTGAAAGAGATGGAGTTGAGTGGTTTCAAATGAAACATAAGTCTGCATGCTGCATGCTTCATGTGAAATGTTGTTTTCTCATTATTTTTTTATTTTTTTTTTTGGCATTTTGATGGGCAAACTCAAAAGAAACAAGACCAATTTATGTCAAAGAGAAAGAGCTTTTGTTAAAACGAGTACATCCTTACAACCAAAGAAACAAAAATAAAAAACTCCAACCAATTCAGAGAAGACTCGCTTTTCACTTCTCCCAAACGTCACTTAAACTCTCACGTCAACTCTAACTTGCACATGAAATCTCTTGATTGCAGAAACAATAAGGAATGCCACAACTGAGGGTACACATCCTTGCTGCACATCATTGCATCTCCTCCTACTAGTTCAGTTGGAACTCACAGGCAACCGCAGTGTCTGCTAATGTTATTGCTGTTATGTTTGCATGGAATGCTTTGTTAAGACCTGTCTCTAATTATTGTTAGCATTGTTGGAAAAAGTGGACTCTAGGAGGGTTTGAGAAACTGGAATGTGGGATAGAATGTTGAAGATCACATTGAACAACAGTGAAAGTGAAGCTTTGAAGATTTTTGTATATCTTGTTTAATGAAGGACAAATTAATGTCAGCATATAACAACTTTACAAATGTAACTCTACCTTTTTGATTTTCTTACTAACTGATTCTGTCAACTTTTCAACTTTGAGTTCCCCAACTTTTTTCTCCACATCCGTCACAATATTGTTGATGTCAGTCTTGCTACTGACATATGACAATTAGAGGTTGTTGGCAGAACCATATACGTCTTTGTCAACAACAGCGTAGACTGGAAAAAGAGCTTCCACCACATAAACAACATAAACAACACACTCCTAAATGTCTTTTGTGAGTCCGGAAATGACAATGTCATTGAGTTCAGCCTGACACAAGAAGACATTTAAGCACTCAAATCAGACTTTACTCATTTTTTGATATGATTTGGACAAAGTTGCTGGCAGCAAAGAGTGAATGAGTTTGTTCAAATTTCAAGGGCCTGATTGCAATGGCAATCAGAGAGATTGGAAAATTAGAAAATTAGGAAGGGGTTTACTGTAGACGCCACATAGATACAATGAGGTTTGAGGGGTTGGCCTGTTGATTTAGATCAAACACTGTTTCAATTTGGCTCTGGTTGAAGGCGCTGCCAAAGATCCACATATGTCATTTTGCTTCATTTGATCAACTTGTGTCATGCTTGATAGTGATGTTTCCTTTTCCATTCCAAATTTGGGTTGTCCCAATATTACCCTATTTACACCCTTTCCAATGAGTCATATGGGAAAATCCAAGGATATAACACTGTGACACAGTGTCCAGGGCTGTGATACAACACACAAGGAGCTTCCAGTTAGCTTTACCTATCATTGCAATTTGCTAAACAGTTGCTAGGTTACACCCAATTTCTGCTACACATTGAAGGTGTCTCAACATTGAACAGGATTCAAGTGGAAGATTTCTTCTGTATGGTACTTTTTCCATTAGTTGTCGGCAGCCAATTCTGTTTGAGATCAAATCCTGCAAGGGTTGGGGTTGGGTTTGTCATTTCAAGCTGCATTTTGAGGTCTGGCCTCTCATTTTTCTTTGTCTGCAACACCATGGCACCAAAATGTTGCAACCCTTAGTGGCGCCAAAAAGAAGGGTGCAAAAGTCAGCAAGGAAGGCATCCTACATCTGGCCATCTGAAGTGATTGACATACTTTTGGATTGTATCAGCAGCAACTGGAACACAGTACACACCAAGTCTGTGGTGACAGCTGACTATTGGAATCATATGCCAAACATGGTAAGTTGTTGACTCAGTTACTTGATTCAGCAACATTCTATCCAATCAGATTGCTAAAGCGCTTATTATCGAAACGAGTCATGCACAACTGGATGGCATGACAGGCAATTTTTGCAGGAGCAGGTGGAAAGGAATGCAAGCCACTGTTGTAAGACATGCTGGAGTACTTGAAAGAAGTAAAGGGGGCACCAAACCTGGCGCGGAGCCGGCTTGCTACGTTTATATTGCGGACATTTTAGGAGACTCTGCTGCAGCAAGATGGAAGTATCGATTCTGGAATTCAATTGTTCCCGGTCTTGTTGAACGTCAAAGTATGCCAGAACCAGAACGGCAATAGTCAACTCAAGATCTCACGCCCATTTCAGCAGCAATCCAATCACTCGTACCCGCCAAAGATGAAGATGCTGACTCTGAAACTGACAAAGAATCTGAAGGAGGTAAAACAGCTGTAACAGCTGTAACAGCTGTAACAATGAAGAAATGTTCAAACCAAGAAGTCTTGATCTCTAGCTTCAAAGAATCTGTAATCAGGACTCCAAAGCCAAAGAAGCACCAGAGCTTGTCAGATGAAATGACTCCTTACCAAACAGAAGTGTTGAAGCCATGAAAGCAAGGAGTGAGTGAGAAAATCCGACCCACATGAAAAAATTCCGAGCCACAACTAAACCAACAACTTCACAGTTTATTTCTCATCCCTTCCTCTCACACCATCCAAATTTTGAATGAAGATAGTTCATCAGCATATTTATGGATTAGAAAAAGGAATAATTAAAAACTGCGTCTTGATTACGAGAAATTGAGTTTCTAGATAGGCTCAACTCAAACACAAGGTCAATGTCAGCCGTTAAATACTCTTCCTCTATTGCAATACAAAATATACACATTTTTGTTATGAAAACATATGTTATAAAGCTTTAAGTATCAATCTTACTAAGTTGATGGCGGTTTTGATAATAGCTCAGAAGTCTAATGAGCTTTTAGACAGGTTAATCATATTCTACCACTTTCACTACTTTCCCACGTTATTTTGTTTGATAAACACTAATTCTGGCAGGTAGATATTAATGTTCAAACATTTCTCGTGGTTCCTGACAGAGTTTATTGTAACATAAACACCTTATATGAGCCTAAATGAGTTAACACATCCCTTTACCACATAAAAATAATTTAAGTAGTATCTGGAAGACGTAAAACAGTTTGAAGGACTCGGAATAAAGCCTTGACCTTCAATTTGGTTAGCATTGTTACCATAGGAGCAGTATTTGAGCCAAAATAGAATTTTTCTAATCTCAAAGCTCATTCATTTTAAGTCGAATAAATAGTTGGATCTAAAGGATCATCCTCTGCAAGACTCATTAAATATGCTTTGTTTCTTCCATATCAATAGAGTCATTATGTGATTTGCATACGTTGTGCAGAATGCAGTATGTCATCTTAATAGCTTGAGTTTCAAATTTACGCAATTTTGCATGATTTGGAAATGAGTCTTTCAACGACCAAAAGCATTCTCAATACAACACAGGTCTGACAATGTTGCTTATTGTATCATTTGATTAAACGGTGTGATGACATGGGCCGAGTTGGTAAAGATCGTGTCTCCTTGAATAATCAGATGATCTGATAACAGAGTATTAAAACTCACTTTGCTCATAAGCTGTTCGGCCTGGCCATCCAACATCCACAAAGGGAAATTTGTAATAAGCTTCACATGCTGCCAAAAGCAAGAATGCATGAAATCCCTTGTGACACCAGAAATCTTTCTTTACATAATATGGTCCACCTGGAACATCAGGCCCTTCTGCAGGTGCTCTGCACAGTAGGTATGACCCATCCATAGCCAGCCCTAAATTTGGCACTCCAGCAATGTCTAAAACAAAACAATTGACCAATAGTACCAAGTGGTGTGGCAATATAAGACATATACATTCCAAGCTAAAACTCAGTGGGAGTGCTAGGTTTGCCAACCATATTATCATATCGTGGATCCTTGTCAAGCAAGGATCTGACTTGTGTCAATATGAAGTCAAATGTAGGTCCCCAGTTCGAACCTGGGCGAGAACATTTTCTTATTCCTTCCATATTGTTTTACTCACTCAACCTACACAATAAAGGAGAAGAGAAAAGCAGATATTCAAAAGGCTGCAATGACCGGGAATCGAACCCGGGACTACCGCGTGGCAGGCGATAATTATACCACTAAACCATCATTGCAGATGCAGGCTGAAATGAATAAGGTATCCTCGTTGTCAACATTGCCCTCAAGAAACATTATTTCATAGACAACTCCTTTAGAAAGTTGTAATGGGCACCAATGCTTCTCACACTGATTTCAATGTACCAATAAAACAAATCCAATTTCTTTTCTTTTAATGAATAAGAACTGTTATTGCTACACATCTATGCCAAACCATGTTACTGTCAAATGAGCCCTGTTGCAATTGCCTTACAATAATTTCATTCCACGTCAAATGCATCCACCCATTTAATGCAAGAAATATAATTGCAATAACAACACAGAGTACACAATCTTCTTGAGAAATAAAGTAAATAACATTTGTGCAGGTTTGGTTCTCTTTGCACAGCTTGCAAGACATTGGGTTTACAAACTTATATCTGTCAACAGTGGCAGTAGCCTTGAGTTATATTGTCATTCCAAAAAGAAGCATAATGCACTCATATATGCAGTACAGCATCAAGAAATTGACAATTTCAAAAACTAAGGAAAGGATGTAATAATTTTGATTGACAAATAACTTCCTTTACCAGAGTTTTGCACAAGCAACAAACATACGCAATAAGCGTGATTGTACAAGTACAAAATAACAAAATTCTGCAGGAATGCCATAATTCTAGAAAGGTTAGTACAACTACGGCAAATCATAATACATTCCTGCGTTCATGCATTGGAAACACAAACAAACAAAACTCTTCTTTCTTTCTCCTTTTTTCTCCGTCTTTCTCTTTCTCTTTCTCTCTCTCGCTTTCTCCTCTTCCTTTCTACCCTCTCGTCTTATTCACACATTACAAGTCATTTGCAATTTCTTACATTTGCTTTTACTCGTTGAATTTAAATACTAACCTTGTCCATTGGCAGAATAAGCAGCTTTCACAAAGCAGGTAAAGAAAAAGGTTCGGAAATGGTATATCGGTGGGCGACCAATCAGGGGATCTAGCTCAAATGGTAAATTTTGGGGGACATTTGCCCCTTAAAAAAATGAGCCCCAACCACCACTTTTGCGCCGCAGGCCACGTCGCTTGCGTCGCAGACTCGTCGCGCAGCCCCATTACTGTCTTGCGCCGCAGGCACCTCGCTAAGCGTCGCAGACTCAGGTGAGCCCCCTTACTGTCTTAGCGTCGCAGACTAATCCGCGCCCCCTACCAACGTCGCTTAACGTCGCTTAGCGTCGCAGACTCACTACGCAGCCCCCTTACTGTCTAAGCGTCGCAGACTCGTTCTTCAGCCCCAAAAACGTGTCTAATGGTTGGGGCCCGTGCACTCGAAAGCCGTGTTTTCGGTGAGTGTCTCCCTCTTTCCTTCCCCAGCCTCTCCAACGTAAATCATTGCCAACCCACTCTGACTCACTCATTCACTCATTCACTCATTCTACTCGTAGAACACTAGCCCGGACCCTACCAACGTCGCTTAGCGTCGCAGACTCTTTCCCAACCCCCAAACGTGTCTAATGGTCGGGGCCCATTTGCTCACACTCTCCACACACTCGACGCCAATCTACTCTACTCTACTACGAAGCCGCTCTATTGGTGAGTGCTTCCTTCGCTTTGCTTTGCCGCCCCATCGGAAATGGTTGCCAATCCACTCTGACTCACCCATTATACTCGTAGATCCTTCGAATCGTGTATTATAGTCTATTGGACAATGGATGGGTGATCAACGGAGACGTCGTCCACTCCCTTGTCGTTCTTCCATCCTCAACTCGCTCTTTTCAACCAACACTCGCTCCTTTCAACCAACCCTCGTATCTGGCCTATACTCAGTCGTAACTCGTTCTTTGTTCAGCTCATCACCGGCATGTTCTGGCGTGTTCGGCGGAAACCTCATTGTGTTGCTTGATTTCGATCGCTCACTCCCCTCAATCCCTATCTCACCTCTACAATGAGCTCTTTCACAACCAACTCCAGCCATCGTTCGGTACCTGAGTCGCTAGGATTCGGGGAAAGATCTGGAAAAGATCAGGGGAAGGAAGTGCCGATACTCACTTGTCATGTAAATCTGATTTCTTGTTGTTTTTTGTCTACCGTTTCGTTAACCATTTGTAGTATCCAATTGTCCTTTCTTGGAAAGAGGATATAATACGCATTTTGATGATCCTCTACGGATCTGATTGTTGTTGGTTTGACACCTCTTCGCTGGTAGTGTTTTGTTTGTGTTTTGTTTTTCTGTTAATCCAATCTTCCTTTAGCTTCCCTCTCGCCGAATTGGCTTCAAAATGCAGCTTTGTTACTTATGGATTGGTTGATATACAGTCGAACGTGATGGAACGTAGAGTGACCGGTAATCGACAAGCGTCCAACTCGTTCAATCCCACTTTTTCATTTACAACTACTTCAATTGTAATTCGTTCTCTTTTCTTCCTTCCCTTTTCTTACAAAATAAATTATTGTCCGAACTTTGACAGTGTGAGTTACTCATCCCGTCGTTCTTCCCTCAATCCCTCATGCCTATCAATCCGCGCTGGGTCGTGTCTCAAAGCCCCATCGCGGCATTGTGTAGTGCCAACTCTTGAACAAGTGACAAAAATACTCGCAGCGACGAATGCTTACATTCGTCCTCGGGTTGCTGTAAACTGTACGTCTGATATTGCGTCCAACTGAGAGCGTCAATGATGTCCTTTGTAGTGCCTCTCAGCACAATATCATTGGACGGTGCTTTGATTCTATCAACTTGGACGTGATTTAAACCTCATCAGACATTGTTTTCACAAGAAACAAAACATATTTGCGTTTATCTAAGCATTCATAGCGGTTGTACTCAACTTTAAGCGTGCCTTTGCATGTTTTATTTGAGTTAGACTCATTCTCAAGTTGGGATTTGTTTACGGAGATTCCACTACTTTGTATGCGATGCGCATCAAAACACGAAAACTCGAACCCAAATCCAACGTCTTTTCCTCTCCCTTTTCTCGGTCTTCCTTGTGCTTCCATCAAAATGAATGCCGCTCCACATCTGTATCTTGAGATCTGGTCCCAAATCCTCTCCTTTCTTGACCCAAACTTTGTAATGCGGCTCCGCAATCTAAACCGAGTCTTTAATTCCGTCTTGACAAGCACAACCTTCTGGCTCACGGCTCTCAACAAAA
Source organism: Rhizoclosmatium globosum (assembly GCA_002104985.1). Classification (NCBI taxonomy): domain Eukaryota; kingdom Fungi; phylum Chytridiomycota; class Chytridiomycetes; order Chytridiales; family Chytriomycetaceae; genus Rhizoclosmatium; species Rhizoclosmatium globosum. The sequence goes on along the minus strand of MCGO01000037.1, from coordinate 166,513 downwards.
GTCAACGTGCAATTCATGCTGAAGGAGCCTATATTCCATCGACGTTTGACCGAATGTGGCTCATCACCACTTGAGAACATCCAGGCGTTGCGCATTTGTCATGCTTGCATGCTTCTTGTTTCTTTGTCGGTCGGTATCGTGAATTTTGTATGACTTTCCAACCTTGGCTTTGATTTGGCCTAAAGTTGTGATTTAGCGTTAAATCAAAGGGAAACACAAATTTCCTCAACTTACGTCCAATAATGCTCATCCCGCTTCTGTCTTCATCGTACTTTAAATTTTCACAACAACGCGATATTTTGATGATGATGAATATGGCTTGTGTGTGACGAGCGATAGACTGTTTCGACCCTGTTTAAATAATGACTCAACGGCAACAGAAATAAGATTGTTTGTTGCGTACCATGTTCTCCAATTGAAACAGCAGTCCTTCTTTCCATCGGCATCTCTCCCCATTCACGCAACATGTCCATCCCGTTCGAGTTTGCCTCTGGATGTTTCCAGAACCGTTCATATTGAGCAAGGAGCTTTTTAAAGTTATCGGTCGGAGTCCCAGTTACTTCGGCTTTGGAGATTGTTTTTTTCATGTCAGTAATGAGTCGGATTGAGATCTCAAAGTAGAGTCGAAATGATCGTCGCAGTGCCATCCATGTACTCAGACCAGGCGTTTGCAGTTGTGTGAGGAATGATTCGGCGAGGACGTCAATACACAATTGATCCGACATTGATGGGTAGGAATCAATCAACCATTCCAGCATTTCAAAAATCAAGGCGAAGCCCGCGAAATAAACGATTATGGTATGAAGGCAAGCTTTCTTGGAAGCCAGAATATCTGTAATGAATCCAATTATTTACATAAACCATTAAGTATCACTTACCGAGCGCCAAGGTTTTTAAATGAAGGAGAATCATTCTGTTTTCGCGGTGAATTCTCTCAAATTCATCTGGTTCCAATGGCAATTCCTGAATGGATTCCCCACGAATCAGGTTGTATTCAACAGGAGCTAATCGAGTGGGGAGAGCGATTGGATTCAATGTCATCAGCCTCTTCTTTGCTCGCTGCTTCTGTTTTTTTATTGCTTCTGCGTTCGTTGAGAGAGCAGTCTTCTGAGTTCCACGAGTCCTTTTTGCAACAACACGGGTATCAACAATATACTCCACAACTACGACTGGATCAATAATGCTCTCCGTATCACTAGCCCAGTTGCTGCTATTGACTGAATGAATGCTACCGCTTTCACTGGCCGACTCATCAAAGTCATCTGCGAAACTATTAGGTTCAACCATGATACTTGTACATTGGAAAGTACATACCGCCATCATTTTCTTCGTCTGAACCAGATTCATATCCGACTTCGAAATCGTCCCGCACTTCGGAAAAGTCAAATAAAGAATCCAATTCTTCCTCCATGTCTTCAAGCTTGGTTAGCAAAGCGCATGCTCAAACGATTCATTCGTACCGTCCATTCCCGTGTTTGATTCATTTTGCTCGGGTGTGACTTTGGTTTCGACTCTTTGCTTCTTGATAGCGTCAGATTCGAGTGGTTCTCCAGCTTGGAAGTTAAAGTTGTAAGTTTTCAGACCATCTTGCAAAAAAAAACATACCTCTTGACATTCCGATCGTAACACTGGTAGCGAGGATTATGGAAGGCGCACCTAATCCCGCCACGCTTGCGAATCTTTTTGGAGGTTGTGACTGCTGCATCATTCCAAGCAAAAAGTTATGTCAAGAAAGGAGAAAAAACAAAGATCATTTTAATTAAACAGTCCATCACCAGTATAGATACTCATTACTCCATCCACCGCGTTTACTCCTTCACTTTCAAAACCTTGTTCAAAGACTCTTGCATAACGCCCATCATTCCCATCATAGTCTGCATACTATCCTTGAGCGAAATTATGGTTGCCGACTGTTCCTCAAAACGTTCAAAGAAACGAGATTCGCCAGAGATTCCAAGGCTTGAGAGTTGGTCTCGTTGAGGTTGAGTGTTCTACGGCGAAATCAGAAACAAGTCGCGATAACTAGTCAATATCACCTTTCCCGCAGCCTCGCACTTAATTTTATACGAATTGCAACTCTTTGTAACACGCTGACAGACAAGCTTGAATTCGTTTGATTGAAACAACTCATGTTCCAAAATCTTGTGGTCGGCTTTCATAAAGCCAGTGTAAAGAGCGTGGGCCGTTCCTGTCAATTGTTATTGGGTATTAGGCAGGAAAAATAGAGCGCTTTCGAATCACAAACCTTGATAGAGTCGCTTTTTGAACAGCTTCAATGCGCGCACCACACCACAAAGTGATTGAGAGTCTCCGAATCCGGGCGCCTCAGAGTCAACCAATTGGAAGAATTTGTTCAGCTCCGGCCAAGTTCGAGTCAACAAAGTATCAGGCACCTCCACGTCCCAGGGAATATAGTAGTGCTCCTTCTGGCTACGCACACCGTGATCCGTTGACGTGACAATAAAGTATGTGCTGTATCCCTTGTTGTAGCACTGCTTGTAGATTGGTTTCTTGCCAGCCTTTTTCCCTTTACTCCAGCATGCATCCTCAATCTCGTCATCAGGACAGTCCAGAGCTCGACGCGGATACGAGCCTTCCTTTCGATCCAAGTGTGTTACAAGTCCTGCCGTATAACGTCCGATTGCTGTATAACAAGTCCTGATGAGAATATTCAACCAACTCGCTGTCATTGGTTTTTCAGCATTTATCCCAGGGAGAAGAACAAATCGTTTGCAAGCGTCATAGCCGTCTTCAAACGGAGGCCACTTGACTCCAAGCATAGTGTGCTTCCGAAACAAGAACCAAGCCAGGGACACATCAACAGAGAATCCAGCGTCGCGGTGGGTACCAGCAGAGACAATCGACTTGTCATCCTGTCCAACCTTGGAGAAGAGATACGAGAGCTTGTTGTTATCCATAATAAACTCCGTGACCATCATTTTTGGAACAGTGTGCTTGTTTCGTTCGTTACAGTGGTCTGTGTAGTGCTCGTTTGCGTCAAGATCCAAATACTCAGTGAAACGGCGTTCTTGAGCCCGAGACATCATGGCACGACCCATGTTCAAGAAAACTATTCCTTCAAACGGATTCGCTTTTGCACTGTTAAGAAAGTACTGGCGAGCAGCAATCTGGTCTTCATCGGACAATGCAGCTTTTCGCTTCGTGGCTTGACGGTCAACATCATTAAGACGGTATTGTTGACCAACATCTGCCTTGATTTGATCTGTGAAATCAGATTAGAAACAAAAACAAAAAAACGAGAACGAGTGTAAAAAAACGTACTTGTCACTGTATGAAGAGCAGTACGAGAAAGATCCAACTTTTCACCAAGAACAGCTTGACAGATTTGAACAATCAATGAGAATCCTTGTTGGTGGTACGACGTTGCCAGCTTAACACCTAGTGATGACGGTTACTCCTTAAACTAGTTGGACGTACAACAAAAACAAACCTTTTTCTCCGTTCTGCGGTTGGGAAGTCTTGCGCTCCATTGGCTTTTCACCATACATTTTCAGAAACTGGACGCCGTGCAAATTGACATCAGGACGTGACTTGTACGACAGAAAAAGAGCAAGCCGCTTTTCCAGATTATCAGTTTCATTTTTCGCCTTGACGGCAATTTCAATCTGCGCCTTGAGGTCTAGAATATACTCTTCCATATATTCAGCGTATCTATAGATGGAGCGACGAATAGATTGGTACGAGCTCAGTTGAGCAACTTGCAGCATCCCAAGTAGCTTCAGTGAGAGGTTGGCGACATCATTTTGGACAAGAATCGACATTCTGGGATAAGCATCGATCAGATCGTTCATAAGGGAGACGTAAAGAGCGAATCCTCCAAAAAAGATGACAAAGACATGCAGAAAAGGCTGCTGCTCGGGAGCGATGAAACCTGTACAAAATGATCAATAATTTTCATGATGGAATAAGCAACAACTAACTGGAGCTCTTGATAAGACAATGTTGCCGGGTCATCGAGTTTGCCAGGATAATACGCTTCTCCTTGTCTTGAATTTCGGGAATCTTTTGAATGGACTTGTTTCCGGGAAGCGAGAATGAGACAGCTTCAAGTAGTGCTGTGTAGATGGGCTGAACAGGATCTTTTTGACGGCGGCGACGTTCTCGTTTGCGAATAGCCTCTGGTTCTTGGCTGAGTTGAGATTCCAGCTTTTTGGAGGCACCACGAAATACGACGGGGCTTTTGCGTAACTTTCCATGAGTCGATGGCACGACTAGAGTGGATTTGGAGGCAGGTGGTGGGATGGTGGCGTTTCGCGGAGTGGCAGGATAAACAGCTAGCGTCAGGAGAACAGATGCGGCGGACTCTCGATCATCATCTGTCATTTTGTTAGTCGTAAGTAATGCAAAGGAGCGTGTGCAATACCAAAGTCGTTGCTCTCTATGTCGTCACCATCGTCTTCATCTGATCCACAGTCGCTCCCGCCTTCGTAGGCATCATCTTCTCCAGTATCTACAGACGCAGCCCAGGCGGCAGTACCAAGTTCAACGGCTTTACTTGGCAGTGCCTGCAGCTCAACTCGAGATCGCTTTTTGGTCTCGTTAACGGCCGGACTGACAGGATCGTTGGAATTCCGAGACACACGTTTACGTACAAGACCGACTGGACGATGTGGAGGGGCTGGCGTGTTTGTTGGTGGTTTCGAGATCGTGGGAGTCACTTCGGCCTGAGAGTACGTTTCCCAGTCCTCGTTCGTCGCGTCCCATTCTTCCTGCGTTATTGGCTCCTCTCCGTCGGTCCAGTGCGCTTCGTAGGTGTTGTTCAGGAGGGGGTTGTAGCGATGTCGCTGCTCGAGTGGAAGGTTTGCGAGGTGTTCTTTCAGAATCTCGTCGTCGTCAGCGGCAAAACAGCCGTATGGATCATTTAGAGATACAGACACTAGAGGAGAGAGGAGGGTTAGATAATGGGGACGAGATTCATTTGGGGGATGAAAATGAGCGTCAGACGTTTATACGCTCATTCCACGCACAGCTCAGTAGCGCTCACATTGCACCTAATCCCACTCGTTTTAGACGCTCCTTTCGCCCGCTACGCGCGCTCAAAGTCGCGATAATCGGGAGATAGTGCAATTCTACCTTCATTATTTGGCCTCGAAAGGGCCCTTCTCCATTGACTCCGGGGCTCCAAATCGTCTCTAATTGTCTCTTTTCTATTGTAGTAGTAGGGGCTGGTGCGGTGTCGCGGCGGAGAAGGAGGCGGGCTCGGCAAGAAAGCACATTCGTGCCTTCTTACCTTTGCCCGCCTCCTTCTCCGCCGCTCTGTCTGCGACGCTAAGACAGTAGTCGGGGCTGCGTAGTGAGTCTGCGACGCTAGAAGTGGTGTCTGCGGCGCAAGAGTGGTGGCGCTGACGGAACATTTCCTCGTTCCGAGCAAATGTCCCACCAGCTTTAAGGGGTAGAGCGCTCGCTTAGCATGCGAGAGGCACTGGGATCAATGCCCAGGTTCTCCAATTGGACAGATGGCCGAGCGGTCTAAGGCGCTGCACTCAAGTTGCAGTCAAGCAATTGGCGTGGGTTCGAATCCCACTCTGTTCATTTTATTGTTGCATAATCTCAGTTATGCACTCTTAAGGGAGGCAAGAAAGGCAGAGAGAAGGTTTTGTTGAGTTTTCTCTGTAGTAAGAAAGTAAGAGCAATCAGAAGCCATCTATGATGACAACAGATTTCGCCTTAGAAATGCAAATGTAGAACAATATTCCTGGAGACTTATCTGAGAGCATTGTCACCTGCCTAGCTAGCTCAATCGGTAGAGCGTGAGACTCTTAATCTCAAGGTTGTGGGTTCGACCCCCACGTTGGGCTTGCCGTTCTCGTGGTGTAGTAGGTTATCACACCAGTCTAACACACTGGTGGTCCCCAGTTCGAACCTGGGCGAGAACATTTTCTTATTCCTTCCATATTGTTTTACTCACTCAACCTGCACAATAAAGGAGAAGAGAAAAGCAGATATTCAAAAGGCTGCAATGACCGGGAATCAACCCGGGACTACCGCGTGGCAGGCGATAATTATACCACTAAACCATCATTGCAGATGCAGGCTGAAATGAATAAGGTATCCTCGTTGTCAACATTGCCCTCAAGAAACATTATTTCATAGACAACTCCTTTAGAAAGTTGTAATGGGCACCAATGCTTCTCACACTGATTTCAATGTACCAATAAAACAAATCCAATTTCTTTTCTTTTAATGAATAAGAACTGTTATTGCTACACATCTATGCCAAACCATGTTACTGTCAAATGAGCCCTGTTGCAATTGCCTTACAATAATTTCATTCCACGTCAAATGCATCCACCCATTTAATGCAAGAAATATAATTGCAATAACAACACAGAGTACACAATCTTCTTGAGAAATAAAGTAAATAACATTTGTGCAGGTTTGGTTCTCTTTGCACAGCTTGCAAGACATTGGGTTTACAAACTTATATCTGTCAACAGTGGCAGTAGCCTTGAGTTATATTGTCATTCCAAAAAGAAGCATAATGCACTCATATATGCAGTACAGCATCAAGAAATTGACAATTTCAAAAACTAAGGAAAGGATGTAATAATTTTGATTGACAAATAACTTCCTTTACCAGAGTTTTGCACAAGCAACAAACATACGCAATAAGCGTGATTGTACAAGTACAAAATAACAAAATTCTGCAGGAATGCCATAATTCTAGAAAGGTTAGTACAACTACGGCAAATCATAATACATTCCTGCGTTCATGCATTGGAAACACAAACAAACAAAACTCTTCTTTCTTTCTCCTTTTTTCTCCGTCTTTCTCTTTCTCTTTCTCTCTCTCGCTTTCTCCTCTTCCTTTCTACCCTCTCGTCTTATTCACACATTACAAGTCATTTGCAATTTCTTACATTTGCTTTTACTCGTTGAATTTAAATACTAACCTTGTCCATTGGCAGAATAAGCAGCTTTCACAAAGCAGGTAAAGAAAAAGGTTCGGAAATGGTATATCGGTGGGCGACCAATCAGGGGATCTAGCTCAAATGGTAGAGCGCTCGCTTAGCATGCGAGAGGCACTGGGATCAATGCCCAGGTTCTCCAATTGGACAGATGGCCGAGCGGTCTAAGGCGCTGCACTCAAGTTGCAGTCAAGCAATTGGCGTGGGTTCGAATCCCACTCTGTTCATTTTATTGTTGCATAATCTCAGTTATGCACTCTTAAGGGAGGCAAGAAAGGCAGAGAGAAGGTTTTGTTGAGTTTTCTCTGTAGTAAGAAAGTAAGAGCAATCAGAAGCCATCTATGATGACAACAGATTTCGCCTTAGAAATGCAAATGTAGAACAATATTCCTGGAGACTTATCTGAGAGCATTGTCACCTGCCTAGCTAGCTCAATCGGTAGAGCGTGAGACTCTTAATCTCAAGGTTGTGGGTTCGACCCCCACGTTGGGCTTGCCGTTCTCGTGGTGTAGTAGGTTATCACACCAGTCTAACACACTGGTGGTCCCCAGTTCGAACCTGGGCGAGAACATTTTCTTATTCCTTCCATATTGTTTTACTCACTCAACCTACACAATAAAGGAGAAGAGAAAAGCAGATATTCAAAAGGCTGCAATGACCGGGAATCGAACCCGGGACTACCGCGTGGCAGGCGATAATTATACCACTAAACCATCATTGCAGATGCAGGCTGAAATGAATAAGGTATCCTCGTTGTCAACATTGCCCTCAAGAAACATTATTTCATAGACAACTCCTTTAGAAAGTTGTAATGGGCACCAATGCTTCTCACACTGATTTCAATGTACCAATAAAACAAATCCAATTTCTTTTCTTTTAATGAATAAGAACTGTTATTGCTACACATCTATGCCAAACCATGTTACTGTCAAATGAGCCCTGTTGCAATTGCCTTACAATAATTTCATTCCACGTCAAATGCATCCACCCATTTAATGCAAGAAATATAATTGCAATAACAACACAGAGTACACAATCTTCTTGAGAAATAAAGTAAATAACATTTGTGCAGGTTTGGTTCTCTTTGCACAGCTTGCAAGACATTGGGTTTACAAACTTATATCTGTCAACAGTGGCAGTAGCCTTGAGTTATATTGTCATTCCAAAAAGAAGCATAATGCACTCATATATGCAGTACAGCATCAAGAAATTGACAATTTCAAAAACTAAGGAAAGGATGTAATAATTTTGATTGACAAATAACTTCCTTTACCAGAGTTTTGCACAAGCAACAAACATACGCAATAAGCGTGATTGTACAAGTACAAAATAACAAAATTCTGCAGGAATGCCATAATTCTAGAAAGGTTAGTACAACTACGGCAAATCATAATACATTCCTGCGTTCATGCATTGGAAACACAAACAAACAAAACTCTTCTTTCTTTCTCCTTTTTTCTCCGTCTTTCTCTTTCTCTTTCTCTCTCTCGCTTTCTCCTCTTCCTTTCTACCCTCTCGTCTTATTCACACATTACAAGTCATTTGCAATTTCTTACATTTGCTTTTACTCGTTGAATTTAAATACTAACCTTGTCCATTGGCAGAATAAGCAGCTTTCACAAAGCAGGTAAAGAAAAAGGTTCGGAAATGGTATATCGGTGGGCGACCAATCAGGGGATCTAGCTCAAATGGTAGAGCGCTCGCTTAGCATGCGAGAGGCACTGGGATCAATGCCCAGGTTCTCCAATTGGACAGATGGCCGAGCGGTCGAAAGACCTGCCCAACCGGGCCGTAACCCTCAAACCGGGCTGCAAACCGGGCCAAGACCGGGCTGGGGGTACGCCTTTTGAGTTAAGACCGGGCTACGTATTTAGGCTAATATCATCCATGTTTTCGTCAAAGTTCTGTTCCCAACTATCTACCTTCTAGGATTCTAGCTTTCTAGCTTTCTAGCTTTCTAGCCTTCCAGCCTTCTAGCCTTCTAGTCTTCCAGCCTTCTAGGAATCTAAGGTTCTAGCTCTCTAGGATTCTAGGATTCTAGCTTTCTAGTTTTCCAGCCTTCTAGTTTTCTAGCTTTCTAGCCTTCTAGTTTTCTAGCTTTCTAGCCTTCTAGTTTTCTAGCTTTCTAGCTTTCTAGCTTTCTAGCTTTTGATTTACAGACAATCAAGACAACAAATTTCTACCCCCCCCTCCCCCTTCATACCTTAATACTACCAACATTCAAGCTGGGGGAGGAATTCCCCCAGACCCCCTCTTCATTGTCTTTAGGGAGAGAGGGGCTTCGCATTAGGACAGGGGCTCCAGCGTTCGTCCCTCACGCGCTCGCAGGGGAAGGAGAGCTCGCCTACCGGCTTAGCTGAAAGACAAATTGTGACCTTGCTTTGCTTGATCTGTGCGTCGGCGCTCTGTCGGCCACTCGGCTCAGTGCCCCTTCGGGCTGGACAAGTCCAGGCCTGCCGGCGCACGACCGCCTCGAGCCTCCGCCGCAACTGTCTAGCCTAGCTTTCTTTGCATCATCATTTTAATATTTCAATTCCCGACTCTCTTTGTTTGGGGCTATAGACTTCTTTTGAGATTGACAATTCAGCAACAGACAGGATGCTCTCTCATTTTCCATCAACACAACATATTCGAGAGGCACCTGCTCCTGTGGTTGCTGCGCAATTTAATACTACTGGCTGCAACAATTGTGACGCTGGCGCTGGGGCGTGTGTGTGAGGTTAATGAGAGTTGGATGCCAATACTAAATCAACAACTAGACAACGTATTTTCCAAGATTCAAACTCAAAACAAAGAGATCAGATCTCAAGAAATTGCGGGTACTGTAAAGATCAATTAGCTCTTGAATCAGGCTGTATCCTGACAGACAATTGCTCAGCCAAAGAAACACACATCAAACATAATGATTTTCAGGTTCAGTGTACTACATCTGTGGCTAAGCTATATCCCTCCCTGAGGAAACAGCTGGAGGACTGTTCTATGGAATTGGACCTTCCCAAGTTTGAAGATGACATTAAAGACAAGAAGCCACAATTTAGGGCTATAAACACACCAATTACACACCATTCAGAATTTTTCATGACAACAGGTGGGTCATTGGTCATTGTCCCTATAAAACCAGCATCTCAGTGATTTCTAACATGGATCATTTCCTCTTGATAGAATCCAAAGCTAAGAGGGCAAGATTTGATGACGTGGCTCATGTTTTTGCCTCAACGTCTACTCCTGCACACTCTGCAGTGGTTGCCAGTGCTATCAATGGTAATGGGGTTCCCTTCCCTCAACCTCCCTCCCGGCCTGGGACTCCTATTGCAAGGCCCATGGCCAAACCAATCATGTCGCCTCAACCTCCCTCCAGGAAAGGCATTCCAATAGTTCAACCAATGGCTGGAAGAACTGCACTTATATCTCAACGTCCATCAGAACAAGGAACTCCCAACCCTAAACGAAAAGCCGGAGGTCCAATATCACAGCAACGCAAACCAGTGCACCGAGTTGCTCCTTATTCAGCACCAAACAATCGCTCCATGAACAATAAGGCCTTACCTTACCTGGATGCCATAGCACTTGCTCCTGTTACTACAGATTCAGCAAAGAAAGGACATGAAACAACCAAGGAGGCAACTGATTTCATTGATGTCATTCGAGTGGCTCCAGATGCAAGTGATGTGGATTTTTCAATCCCTGACTTGATCTCATCAGATCGAGCCAGCACCATCAAAAGAATACAGTATAAGGCCACCGCTAAGGCGAAGAAAGAGGCTGGAATACTCCCTGTAAAGCTTATTCAACGCCCGTCACGTCACTCTTACCAAATATTTGGAGGCAATCCACCAATCACTCCAAGACCAAAGGCAGACCAAGTTGAAGACGAAAATCGGTGGAAAACTCGAGAAGATCAACATGAGCACGTTTTAAAGCAGGTGCCTGTTGTAAAAGTGAAGGAAAATCTGCACACGGTGATTGACTTTTTTCATGGTATTGGCTGCTACAAAGGGCTCTTTGCAAGGCTCATCGCAAAAGGAGCACAACATGTATTCACGCCCTTGGAAAGCTCAAAATTGCATAGCCTTGCTGGCTTTTGTTACGAAATGCTGTCTGATTCTCACAAACAATCAAACTATCAAGGATATCAACGTTGCTTAGCACTTTATGGGGAAATTATGGAAATGGTTTTGGAGGACATCCAAAAAGAGTTGGCAGGGGAACGTCAACACTTCGAAACAGCCAAACTTGAATTTTTGAACGTTTTTGACACTGTTGAGTTAGACAATGAAGGGTTTCTTCTTGAGACATTGCACGAAGATGAGGAAGCTCCACATTCAACATGGTTTCTATTCAAGATGGCATCAATACGCTTGAAAGAGGTTACCAGCCGCTTCGCAGCAATGAAGGACTACCTTGTGAAGCCTACTGAGTTCCATGGTAAGTTGGTATTAAACTCTATCTTTCTAACCTTCATAAGGTATTGCATTCTTGGAAAAGTGGGCTCGCTTACCCAAAAAGAATAATCGCGGCAAATATGTCGATGATGGAGCCTTAGGCCACAAGGCAACATCTGCAGATATGCCAAAAACTGCTTTTTGCTTCTTACTTCGAGTTTATAACTGCCTGTATGATGGTTTGCTTGATGAGAATCCCCGCGGAGTTATCGATGCTGTGGCACAAATCAATCGAGACTCTGCCAAGTACTTCACGGAGCGAGATCGTGACGTGCAGAAGGGCAAACATCTTGAAAGTCTCAATGATGACGACATGAAACGTATTGTTGCTTGGTACTTAAACTCTGGCATGCTGGGTGTAGGCCCATACCGAGCACTGGCCACTGATAATGGACTAAATATGACAGGAGGCCGATCACACCAGCTTCGTGAAGCAAATGACATTAATATTGGTACACGATTCCGAGACCTGAGCTATGCCAATCAGACCCACAAAGTTGAAGTTCTTTGTGTTGCTGTTTCTCATTCCAAGAACACTCACTTATTCGCAACTGTTGGTGCAAATAACAAGCAGTATCTTGATCTTGCACCCCATAAAGATCCAGGACGGTGCACAATAGTAGCTGTAGCAGTCATGAAATATCTACAGTACAATGTCTTCCAACAAGAAGAGCCTCCATTCCACAAAGGTTAGTAAAAACAAGCACAAATCATATCTTATATAGTTTTGACAGGATACGAGGCCAGTATGAACTACAAACTTTTCCAAGGAAACTCCGCAACATCTGAAATTGCAGACTCCACACAACGTGAAGCCATGAGAGACTGCCATATAGCAGTTGGTGTATATAATAAGCATTTGGTTCTTCACCGCTCACGGCATGAAATTGTTGATCGTTGTGTTGTGAAGGGCGTTCCCCTTGACGAGGCCAAAAGAATTGGATGGCAAGATTCTCCTGATACAAATGGGAAAGTCAAGAAGACAAAGGACACAGTTGATACACATTATTATTCCAATTTGACGCACAAAGTTCTTCTTGGGTTGTCGGGTTTCTTTGCTGAAGAGAAGCACGACCCTCAATGGATGAAAGTTACTGTTCCTCGAAAGCTTATTGAGAAAGGATTGCAATTGAAGTCAGTTGCCCTGCTCAAAGAAAAAATTGATTCAGGGCATCCTGATTTTGCAAACAATGATTCTTTCAAGGGAGTAGTTGACTCTTACAACTTATACGCAAGAGTTTTATACCCTGGTGTAGCTGGATGGATTGTGTTTAAATATATTGACAAGGACCATTATTTGGTCCGCACACCGGGATTTGTAGGTCCTGAATTTCAAGACGTTGTGAAAAATGTGTTTCAAATCTACGAACCCTTGGTACAGTTTCTGATGCCTTTGTAAGCTTCATGTGCTAACTGAAAACTTTAACAGAGACCAGTTCCTCGAGTGATTGCGCCTATTTCACGCCTCAATCAGTCGTGTCAGTCAGAGTTATCAAAAGCCACCATTGAGTCAAGAATACCAGCATCTGAAGACACATTATCAACTAGATCATCTTCTGATTTATGTAGTCCATTGACTTCATTGACCATATCGTCTCTGATTCGGCATACAGTGAAAGAATCACTTTCAGAAATGACTCAAGAACTGAAAGTGTCTGTCAAGGACTTTGTAAAAGAGTCGCTTGCATTTCATATGGGGCAGACACTTAAAACTGGGGCTTCTGTCTTGAGTGATAATGATGTTGAAATGTCAACTGTGTTGCCAATTGTAGCATTACCACAAAACGCAAAAAGCTCTGATTCAAATATTATGCTTGCACGTGACAGCCAACTACAAGTTAGTCCTCTGTATATGATTGTATTTTCAGGAAGTTATGATGACGTCACTGGTTTCTCAGACTCAAGTCTGCCCTCAGCCATCAGCCTTCCGGGACTTAAACATCTAAAATCTTCCCTTGATGTGTACACAATAGTCATGTTTGGTGACAAACTGCGACCACCTCTTAAAGCCGTTGAGATGAAATGGGGAGCCCTGTGGAGACAGTCTGGATCTAACAGATCTGTGTATAAGAAATTTGTTACAATTATGTCGCTTATCAAGCAGGCACTGAGTAAACGTGGACAGGACATGCAGGTTTCCTCGGAGGTCCACGATATTTGTTCTCAACTGGATGCAACAACAGAATATATTGATTCGAATGGGAAAAAAAGCTGCTTTGTGTCAAAGGGGAGAGTTCTTCTTAGTGTCATGGCGGAAGTTAGTTTTGCTGACGGAATGCGTTGGAGCGCAACCAAATAAAACCCCGACCTATGTGACCGCGCGCTTATTTTTCCGTTGAACCTATTGCAAACCAAAGAAACACTATTTATATTTATGGCTGTACTTAGGCAAGGGGAGCCCAGGAGAGTTGGCCAGCAGTGTTATGCAGACCAGGCGCGCGCCTAAAATACAGTGCTTCTTCCATGTACTGAATTACATAATGCAGATTTTAATCATAATTATTGCAAAGAAGGAGCCCTATATAGGCAGCGGTTTGACAAGAGATATTGCAAAACCACACATCTGTTCCACTTCTTTCGTCCACGACCCCTCGATACAAAGAGCGTTGTGAAAATCATCTTATTCTTATAAAACAGATACCAATTTATTCAAATGATTAGCTATCAAAATCAAGTAACAAAAAGTACGGGTTTCCATCTGATGACCAAGCCACAGCCTGACATAGAAAAAGTGGATTTCCTTGAGAGTCTTCTGCAACAGCAAGGCATCCATTTCCACAGTCATTTGCAAGACCAGGACAGCGTTGTTTTCCAACATCAATATAAGATGCAATGTTTTCTCCAGAAAGCAGCTGTTTCGATGTTGACTTGTGATAGTAATGTCTGCGATACTGAGGTGTAGTTTTTGGCAGGTTCCCATTGTATTGAAACTTAAAGAAGCGAGTGTGTTTGAGACGAGGGAAGCCTCCATTTTCAAGAGACTTGGAATATTGACAAACAAAGTCAACACAGCGGTACGTGCAGTCCGTGTCACTATTCTGATCCCCATTGACATGGGCAATATACTTCAGGTGACAAACTGGAAGAGCATTCAATAGTGGAAACGATGCAGGCGGCCACGAGACATTATTTGGGTGTGGATTGAACAGCAGAATGGAATATCGCTCAACGACTACGACATACGAATGAGTCGGTGTCAGATCAGCCCCCTTGCGCCTGGATCCGCAAATGTTAAAGTAAGAGAAGGAATGAGTGCACGTACCTTTCCGTTTCCGCGTCCACAAAAATGCAGATAAAGCCATCTTCAAGAACACGTCGACTAATATCAAGGGCAATGGTCTTGGTTCCAAGAATGGAGGTGCTCCAGTCAGGATCATTTTGGTACTTTGATTTTTGTTTGCGACATTTGAAGGAAAGTGGACGTTGGTATATATATGGGCCAAGACTGAGCTTCTCTGCAAAGTCAAATAATTCTTGACAGGACATTGGACCATTATATCCTGTTGCGACAGTGAGTATGCGCATTAGTATTTTGGCAATGTATTTCAGCAACGCGTCACCTGTTTGTCGCGCGGCTTTCAGAAGACCTGGTTTACAAAAGGGGCGAAGCGACGGCAAGAGCAGGCGAGAAGTATTCTCTACCATTCTTTCTGTAACAAGATGGATTTAGTTTCAGGATCTCAAAACCAAAGGATTGCAAATGAATTTCGACTGCTCATCAACGTCAAATCAAAATCACACACATTGCAATAAACAAAGCAGTCTGCGAACTTAGAGGAACCGCTGACACTTCTTTGCTCATTGTAAAGGTGAGGTGATGAGATGAGGGAGAGCGAAGAGGTTGGCGGGAAGCATGGCGGGATTACCTTTTGTTTCGGACAAAGAAAAAAAGGCGAATAATAAGGGACATTCATTCAATAAATAGAAAATAAAATAAGAATATATATAAAAAACGTTTTTTTACAGGCACTCCTAGACTGCAGTCTGCAGGGGATTGAAGCGGCGAGTCAATCCAACATGTTTGAACCAATTATCATCAACGTAACGACCCACAGCCATGCTTGCTTCTGTAATGTGATTGAATTCATACATTTGTTTTACTGCCAGACGGCATTCAAAAGCAATTAACGAGTATCGCTCTCCAATCACTTTTGTCAAAGTATGCTTGTAAAAGACTGCATCAAAGACGAACAGATCCCGATCCATCAGTTCAATCTCCACCCCAACTTCTGGAAGCTGCATGACACCACCATGGAAAGATCCAAATGGCACAAGAAGGTTGTAACCATACTGCATATTATTTCCGTCAACGTGTATATCCTCAGAACGTCCAGAATTGTGACCAAGACAAAACAACGTAAAAATTCCCATGAAATCTTCGCTCAAAACATCAATCTCGGTGGATGACAGTGGAGTCTGGGTTTGATACATTAAAGGATTTTTGGTTACAGTGGCAACATAGTTATTAAAGAGCTTGCGGGTTCGTTTGAAGTGAGAATAAAGACCAGGAAGATAACGACGCATGAATTCCTGCAAGAAGTGGAGAATAGGGCCAAGTTCTTGGACAATGGCATGATATGACTGGGACTTAGCAAGACGGCGAGAGTCAGCTGTTGCCGACATACTGTTCACATAACGTTTCCACTTTCCGACAAAGCGTGACTTATTCCCAACAAAGTCCTTAATAGAACTACTCAATTCGTATTTTTCTGGTATCACATTTCGGTAGCTGCGAATCATTTTCAGTTGACGCAGTCCAAGGAAGAGGTCTTACATCATCCCGACTGCCTTGTTTCCATTTGTAATATCAATCAATTGTCCATATTTAACAGAACGATCTGGGAATACTCGCTTTAAAGTACGAGTGAGCTTAGTTCCGGACTCGTATTGCACAAACTCCGTGGCCCACTCCACTGTTTCCGCTCCCTGCACTAATCCAATAGATTCTAATGCAATTCTTTGTTAGTATTGGCTGTATAAGTTGTGATGTACCTTTCTCAACTGACTTGGGTGTAACTGTTTGACTGCTGCTTGGTTGTACAATGACCGTATCATCTGTGGCCAAACTCGAAGATGGTGCTTTTGTTGCTGTATCCTTTGTTCGAGCTGTTATCCTCTTCTTAACGTTACTGCGATTCGTTTGGATGCTTGACTTCATTAGCTTCGGCTTTGGCTCAGATGATTCTGTAAGCATGACTTGATTGTTTGCGTTTTCCCCGCTATTGTGTGAAGTCTGTTGCGACGAGTTGGCTGGATGATGTCGTTTCATTTTGGGTTAATAACAAAACACCAATCAAAAACACCAAACTCCATTTTAATAAAGATAAGATAATACGTAACAGAATAAATAAAGTGACAGCTACACAGGTGTGGGTCCATTCATTTTCCATGTGTACACAGTTGTTGAGCCTTGTTTCTTAGACAATTTACCCTTTGACTCCGAAACCATCACATTATTCAAGAACGCTCTCACTTCTTCAGCATTGCAGCTTCTCCCACTTGCCGGGTTCTTGATTTTCTTTGCTTGAAGTAAAGTTGTGGAAGTGAAGTCAAGGGAAGACGTTGCGTTTGTGTCGACTTGAATCTTTATCCAAGCCATAAACGCAGCAATATTCCCCTCTTCAACAGATTTTGCTGTCTTTGGTGTACGAACCCAACATTTCTTCACATCCAGCAACATGTTTGCAATACTAATAGCGCTCATTATTGATAGATTACTTATCCCAACGTCGCCTTCCTCCCATCCAGCTTCTGGATCAAAGTCGGGAGATAAAACGCGGTCAAGGCATTCAATCACTGCAGAACAGCGCACAACAAACCCTTTCATTTTTCCTGCAACTCCTACATCAATTTGGTTAATGCTTAATACACATATTGTCTCGCAATACCTGCAAGTGGAGTATTTGTGGGATAATTCAAACCAATTTTGTTCACAAACTTGCCAAAGATTCTTTCAGCAGCAACACTCAGCCGAAATGTGAGGCCAATAGACCCTCTCCTCTTTTTGATATTAATAAGTGGCTTCCACACCATTTCCGCAACGCTCGGAATTAGCAGCCTTTCTCCTGTGCGAGTTGGTGACGGAGCTGCTGAGTTATCTGCAGATATATCGATGCCTTGGAAGTCCAGGTAGTCTGGCGTTTGCTTCTTTGGAGTGGTCATTGGTTCATATAGTTTTACTCGATTCCAAGTTGAAATGTCGCAACGTGGAAAATACCACATGAACCTGTCAAATAGGCCTATAAATTTGGTTAGACTTCATTTTTAGCTGGGCATTGCAAACCTGTTGCATCTTTACTTTCCAGAAGTTGTGAGGCGCCATCTGGCTGAATGAAACCAGCAAAAACAACATTTGACTTATCGAAACCAATTTTCTTCGACACAAGATTCTTCATAACGGAGCCTCCATCATAAATACTCAACCAAGCAGTCATGTTTGCAGTATTAACATCCTTGTGGTCTTTTGGACGATAGTTGTTGAAGAGTGTTGCAAACTCATCTAATACGCCAAGGCCATTTCCATCATTTGCAGCCAGCGTAGAAATGAATCCCTCAGGTGTAAATATTTGCATAATGTAGTCTTCATCCAAAAGGCCCTCATTGATTAGTGTTTGGAGCTCAGCCATAATGTACCGATGAACAGCCGACTTCCCACTGCTCACACCTGCTGCAATAACTGGCCAAATGACAGTCACTTCGTTCCACTCGTTTGCTACCAAAACACGGTCTAGAAAAAATCCTGTGATTGAGAGAATGAGGAAAAGGTGGCATTCTTTAGGTAGCGTGTGACTCTGTGCTAAATATCTTGTTAGTCTCTCTCTACCGACCAAGCACATACAAACCTATTTCCGATATGAACGACGAGATGTGCTTAACAAGCACATTGTGTATATTGAAGCTATCGCATACTGCAATGGCAGCATCAATCAAGTCCTTTCGACGTGCTGCTTCAGTTTCGTACGAAAGCATTGTCGTGTTGTTACGTGAAAAATTGTGGTCTGGGCTCTGCAACATCTGTATCGATTCCGACACGGTCCGGGCCTTTATATTCAACATCACACTCAGTATTTGCAGACCGCCTTACGTTTGCGGATATTTGTGCTAATGGTTGCTTTTGTCTGAGTTTGGTATTTAGCCTGTATCATCTTTGGAGAGCGCGCGCATGAATCCTGCCTTTCCTTGTACATTATGAATAGAGTAATATTTATTATCATGTTTTCATCCAAAAATTGGAAGCCTGTACACGGCAGGCGGTTAAACACGGGCATAATAGCACCAAACAGACTTCTTAGAGGACCCACGATCTTCGTTTCCTCCGCAATACACGCGTAGAATATCCTATGCAGTGTGTCTTTCTGAAGAAGGGATTTTTGTGTTGCGTTGGGGATTTGGGTGGTGGCCCGGTTGTTGGCCCGGTTTGGACAAAAAATTTTATAGAGGTCCGATGTTCGGCAGGGTCTAAGGCGCTGCACTCAAGTTGCAGTCAAGCAATTGGCGTGGGTTCGAATCCCACTCTGTTCATTTTATTGTTGCATAATCTCAGTTATGCACTGTTAAGGGAGGCAAGAAAGGCAGAGAGAAGGTTTTGTTGAGTTTTCTCTGTAGTAAGAAAGTAAGAGCAATCAGAAGCCATCTATGATGACAACAGATTTCGCCTTAGAAATGCAAATGTAGAACAATATTCCTGGAGACTTATCTGAGAGCATTGTCACCTGCCTAGCTAGCTCAATCGGTAGAGCGTGAGACTCTTAATCTCAAGGTTGTGGGTTCGACCCCACGTTGGGCTTGCCGTTCTCGTGGTGTAGTAGGTTATCACACCAGTCTAACACACTGGTGGTCCCCAGTTCGAACCTGGGCGAGAACATTTTCTTATTCCTTCCATATTGTTTTACTCACTCAACCTACACAATAAAGGAGAAGAGAAAAGCAGATATTCAAAAGGCTGCAATGACCGGGAATCGAACCCGGGACTACCGCGTGGCAGGCGATAATTATACCACTAAACCATCATTGCAGATGCAGGCTGAAATGAATAAGGTATCCTCGTTGTCAACATTGCCCTCAAGAAACATTATTTCATAGACAACTCCTTTAGAAAGTTGTAATGGGCACCAATGCTTCTCACACTGATTTCAATGTACCAATAAAACAAATCCAATTTCTTTTCTTTTAATGAATAAGAACTGTTATTGCTACACATCTATGCCAAACCATGTTACTGTCAAATGAGCCCTGTTGCAATTGCCTTACAATAATTTCATTCCACGTCAAATGCATCCACCCATTTAATGCAAGAAATATAATTGCAATAACAACACAGAGTACACAATCTTCTTGAGAAATAAAGTAAATAACATTTGTGCAGGTTTGGTTCTCTTTGCACAGCTTGCAAGACATTGGGTTTACAAACTTATATCTGTCAACAGTGGCAGTAGCCTTGAGTTATATTGTCATTCCAAAAAGAAGCATAATGCACTCATATATGCAGTACAGCATCAAGAAATTGACAATTTCAAAAACTAAGGAAAGGATGTAATAATTTTGATTGACAAATAACTTCCTTTACCAGAGTTTTGCACAAGCAACAAACATACGCAATAAGCGTGATTGTACAAGTACAAAATAACAAAATTCTGCAGGAATGCCATAATTCTAGAAAGGTTAGTACAACTACGGCAAATCATAATACATTCCTGCGTTCATGCATTGGAAACACAAACAAACAAAACTCTTCTTTCTTTCTCCTTTTTTCTCCGTCTTTCTCTTTCTCTTTCTCTCTCTCGCTTTCTCCTCTTCCTTTCTACCCTCTCGTCTTATTCACACATTACAAGTCATTTGCAATTTCTTACATTTGCTTTTACTCGTTGAATTTAAATACTAACCTTGTCCATTGGCAGAATAAGCAGCTTTCACAAAGCAGGTAAAGAAAAAGGTTCGGAAATGGTATATCGGTGGGCGACCAATCAGGGGATCTAGCTCAAATGGTAGAGCGCTCGCTTAGCATGCGAGAGGCACTGGGATCAATGCCCAGGTTCTCCAATTGGACAGATGGCCGAGCGGTCTAAGGCGCTGCACTCAAGTTGCAGTCAAGCAATTGGCGTGGGTTCGAATCCCACTCTGTTCATTTTATTGTTGCATAATCTCAGTTATGCACTGTTAAGGGAGGCAAGAAAGGCAGAGAGAAGGTTTTGTTGAGTTTTCTCTGTAGTAAGAAAGTAAGAGCAATCAGAAGCCATCTATGATGACAACAGATTTCGCCTTAGAAATGCAAATGTAGAACAATATTCCTGGAGACTTATCTGAGAGCATTGTCACCTGCCTAGCTAGCTCAATCGGTAGAGCGTGAGACTCTTAATCTCAAGGTTGTGGGTTCGACCCCCACGTTGGGCTTGCCGTTCTCGTGGTGTAGTAGGTTATCACACCAGTCTAACACACTGGTGGTCCCCAGTTCGAACCTGGGCGAGAACATTTTCTTATTCCTTCCATATTGTTTTACTCACTCAACCTACACAATAAAGGAGAAGAGAAAAGCAGATATTCAAAAGGCTGCAATGACCGGGAATCGAACCCGGGACTACCGCGTGGCAGGCGATAATTATACCACTAAACCATCATTGCAGATGCAGGCTGAAATGAATAAGGTATCCTCGTTGTCAACATTGCCCTCAAGAAACATTATTTCATAGACAACTCCTTTAGAAAGTTGTAATGGGCACCAATGCTTCTCACACTGATTTCAATGTACCAATAAAACAAATCCAATTTCTTTTCTTTTAATGAATAAGAACTGTTATTGCTACACATCTATGCCAAACCATGTTACTGTCAAATGAGCCCTGTTGCAATTGCCTTACAATAATTTCATTCCACGTCAAATGCATCCACCCATTTAATGCAAGAAATATAATTGCAATAACAACACAGAGTACACAATCTTCTTGAGAAATAAAGTAAATAACATTTGTGCAGGTTTGGTTCTCTTTGCACAGCTTGCAAGACATTGGGTTTACAAACTTATATCTGTCAACAGTGGCAGTAGCCTTGAGTTATATTGTCATTCCAAAAAGAAGCATAATGCACTCATATATGCAGTACAGCATCAAGAAATTGACAATTTCAAAAACTAAGGAAAGGATGTAATAATTTTGATTGACAAATAACTTCCTTTACCAGAGTTTTGCACAAGCAACAAACATACGCAATAAGCGTGATTGTACAAGTACAAAATAACAAAATTCTGCAGGAATGCCATAATTCTAGAAAGGTTAGTACAACTACGGCAAATCATAATACATTCCTGCGTTCATGCATTGGAAACACAAACAAACAAAACTCTTCTTTCTTTCTCCTTTTTTCTCCGTCTTTCTCTTTCTCTTTCTCTCTCTCGCTTTCTCCTCTTCCTTTCTACCCTCTCGTCTTATTCACACATTACAAGTCATTTGCAATTTCTTACATTTGCTTTTACTCGTTGAATTTAAATACTAACCTTGTCCATTGGCAGAATAAGCAGCTTTCACAAAGCAGGTAAAGAAAAAGGTTCGGAAATGGTATATCGGTGGGCGACCAATCAGGGGATCTAGCTCAAATGGTAGAGCGCTCGCTTAGCATGCGAGAGGCACTGGGATCAATGCCCAGGTTCTCCAATTGGACAGATGGCCGAGCGGTCTAAGGCGCTGCACTCAAGTTGCAGTCAAGCAATTGGCGTGGGTTCGAATCCCACTCTGTTCATTTTATTGTTGCATAATCTCAGTTATGCACTGTTAAGGGAGGCAAGAAAGGCAGAGAGAAGGTTTTGTTGAGTTTTCTCTGTAGTAAGAAAGTAAGAGCAATCAGAAGCCATCTATGATGACAACAGATTTCGCCTTAGAAATGCAAATGTAGAACAATATTCCTGGAGACTTATCTGAGAGCATTGTCACCTGCCTAGCTAGCTCAATCGGTAGAGCGTGAGACTCTTAATCTCAAGGTTGTGGGTTCGACCCCCACGTTGGGCTTGCCGTTCTCGTGGTGTAGTAGGTTATCACACCAGTCTAACACCACTGGTGGTCCCCAGTTCGAACCTGGGCGAGAACATTTTCTTATTCCTTCCATATTGTTTTACTCACTCAACCTACACAATAAAGGAGAAGAGAAAAGCAGATATTCAAAAGGCTGCAATGACCGGGAATCGAACCCGGGACTACCGCGTGGCAGGCGATAATTATACCACTAAACCATCATTGCAGATGCAGGCTGAAATGAATAAGGTATCCTCGTTGTCAACATTGCCCTCAAGAAACATTATTTCATAGACAACTCCTTTAGAAAGTTGTAATGGGCACCAATGCTTCTCACACTGATTTCAATGTACCAATAAAACAAATCCAATTTCTTTTCTTTTAATGAATAAGAACTGTTATTGCTACACATCTATGCCAAACCATGTTACTGTCAAATGAGCCCTGTTGCAATTGCCTTACAATAATTTCATTCCACGTCAAATGCATCCACCCATTTAATGCAAGAAATATAATTGCAATAACAACACAGAGTACACAATCTTCTTGAGAAATAAAGTAAATAACATTTGTGCAGGTTTGGTTCTCTTTGCACAGCTTGCAAGACATTGGGTTTACAAACTTATATCTGTCAACAGTGGCAGTAGCCTTGAGTTATATTGTCATTCCAAAAAGAAGCATAATGCACTCATATATGCAGTACAGCATCAAGAAATTGACAATTTCAAAAACTAAGGAAAGGATGTAATAATTTTGATTGACAAATAACTTCCTTTACCAGAGTTTTGCACAAGCAACAAACATACGCAATAAGCGTGATTGTACAAGTACAAAATAACAAAATTCTGCAGGAATGCCATAATTCTAGAAAGGTTAGTACAACTACGGCAAATCATAATACATTCCTGCGTTCATGCATTGGAAACACAAACAAACAAAACTCTTCTTTCTTTCTCCTTTTTTCTCCGTCTTTCTCTTTCTCTTTCTCTCTCTCGCTTTCTCCTCTTCCTTTCTACCCTCTCTTTCCTCTCTGTCCCTTTCATTCTTCCATTTTTCCCTATCCCTCTCTATGTGTTGAACCGGTGCGTTCTGACTTCGAGGCCAACGACATTCCGATTTGGTTACCAGTCATTTTGTTGTTAGAAATATTTTACAGCTCATAGCGGCTGTATGCATGTCATGTTACTTCTCAGCACAAAGGAGTTTAGCCCTTTCCGAAACTGGTCAAAATTCCCACTCAAATACTCATTTTTTTAGACATGAGGAATGCTAATTCTGTAAATGTATAATTGGGCTGGCTGGCGATAGCCGTCGGGTGATTGTGTTGGAGTTGGTGGTTGGTTCTTTTTGTCGAAGTGAAAAAGGTCGTTCTGCTTGCAACTAATGAAGCGCCTCTTTCGTCCTGCACCAGCGGTGGATAAGGACAAAGACAAAGAGAGCGAACCGCCGACAAAATATGTCAAGACGGAGTTGGCCGATGGATTGGACTCGGTGGACACCCAACTCTATCCCAAACCAGAACTCTTGGGCGACCAGGTACTGATGCTGCTCTTCCACGGCTTAGTTTAATTGTGTTGATACGATAGGACGCTACTGTGGCGTTTCAGAAGAACGCAATCTATCGTCGGATGCTTGAGTATCGCCGTTTATATCAAGACTCACTGGAGAAGTCGCAGTCGTTGGAAACCAAGCAACGAGACTTTGAAGCCTGTCTGACATCGTTCGTGCAATGTCTCTCGCAGGTGTGTGGTTACTCCCTTCGTTTTGTCTCTCCTAAACCACCCCTACAGACCATAAATACGTTATCCTAACAGCAACAAATTATACCCACAGATCTCCGAAGATTTATCGATGTTACCTGGAATAGAAGATGCTGACACAGACGTTTCAAACCGTAATGGTATGTGTCAAAGCTATCGCAGTCTCCCATGGGCTCACTCCTTCCAGACACGTCTTTCGTACGCACGATTATGCAAGATGGATCTGTTTCTACGGCTAACGAATCAATTAATTCGAGTCGGTCGGAAATCAACAAACATATAGCCAAAGTCGTTGCCATCCTTCAGTCTCCCGACCGTGTCAATTCCTCAAATGACCAGCTGAATCGAATTCAATCTCGTTGCCATACTTTGGCGGCTGAAGTATGTCGTCTCGCTTCCCAGCTTCTCAGTCCTATGAACTCACACAACCCCTCCAACATAGAACTCTGAACTTAAATCCGCATCCATCATTCAGTCGCAAAGGCTGCAAGATCTTTTGTCGGAATTTGAAGTGGTGAAAAGTGCGAAGCTGTCGATCGAACGGAAGTATGATCGACTTAAGCTTGACTCCACGCCACATCCCTTGCCTCAACCCGCAGATGCGCTGATTGGGCCTCCTCAATCTCAATTGCTGAGCTCCGCTGGATCCAGCAGCACTTCACTGGATATGAATGGCGCCACTCCACCTGTCGTGCTCAATGATCCGTTTCCTGTCAACTCCGAGTGGGAAACCTTGGCGCAATCGCGTTTGAAAGAAATCGAACAGCTTGTAGCGGAGAAAACGGAGCTCGCACAATCCTTTGAGGCGTTCAAAGTTAACCATGTAAGTCCCATAAAGGGCCGTTAAACTGTGTTCGTTTGCTTACTTCGCTCACAGGGGTTCCAGCCAGGTGAAACACTGGTGCGACAGTCGGTGCTGGCTTCGTTGGAAGAGCGGATGGAGTGGACTCATGCACAATACTTGACGCATAAAAAGCGGGCGGATGAGCTTCAAGTTGAAGTGGCGGAAATGAGGTCCGAGCAAAAGAAGCTATTTGATACTATTGAAGTACGTCTGGCCGGCTGACTATAATTTTAACCGTGCATATCGACCTAATCATTCGTTTCTTCACAGACTGAAGAACGTGACCGACGAAAGGTGCTTGAAGGGGAGCTCAAAAAGCTGGAAACTGACCTGGCTCGAGTTCGAACGCATCGGGACAGCCTTCAAGAAGCAGCGCAGATTCAAAAAGAGAAGGAGTCGTTGGAAGTCCATCATCACAAAGAAATCATGTTTTTAGCAGGGTCGCAGAAGGTTTGGGGATCATTTACTGATAGTTTATGAAAACTGACAAGCTGAGTAGAGCAAGATTCAAGAGCTTGAAAGTAAAATAGAACGGCTGAAACTTGAATTAGCGCGAAACAATGTGGATGGATTCTTGAGGGAATATTTCGCTTCTGATGCTATGACGGACGGGGATTCAAACGTCTTCTCGGAACTCAAACGGCGATTAGAGTACGTTACTACTTTTGATGTTGTTCGTGGGGTTAAATTGAAGTGTCGCAGTATTTCCGAAGGAAAGGTGTCAGATTTGGAACAGCTCCTACGCTCATTCGAAAATACCACTCGCGATCTTCGTGAAAAGCAAGAAGTGAGTTCTGGATTGTGATTTATGAATCTGACTCGGAAATCTGCCAGATTCTTTTCTCTGAAAGCGAACTCCGATCTGAACTGGAGAAGGTCAAGTCAGAATTAGCTTCAGTGAACCCTGAGGCGACGAAAGCCGTTGCTGAATTAGAGATCAAAATCGACTTTTATCAAAAGGTGACTTTTTTCCGTTTCATTCGACCTTGACTCACATCATACCTTATCAGAGTGAGGTTCGTCTTGTCCAAGAAATTGAAAGTCTCTCGGCGGCCTGGACGGATTTGGAGACACAGAACCAGAGCAAAGTGTTCAACTTAGCCGAGAAGGAAGAACAGATTTTGAAGCTTATCACAGAGGTTGGTCGTTTCTTCCTCCTCAGTTGTATCTGATTCTCTTTCAGCGAACGAAGTTCGACCAGAAGTGCGAGAAGCTTACGAGAGAGCGTAACATGATCAATAACCAAGTAATCGCCCTTAAGCGCCAGTCGGAGAGACAGTTGGAGCAGATTCGCAGATTAGAAGAGCGCGAGCGTTTGTTGACGGGACAGCTGGTTTGTTTTTCGTTTGCTTTCCACGACGACTTACTTTGCTTTACAGAACTCACTTGAAAAAGACCTCGCGACAAAAACCGTCGCAGCAGATATGCATCGCAAAAAGGTCACAGAGCTGAATCAGAAGCAGCTGGAGCTGATGGATAAGCTGGAGAAAATGCACGCAAAGTTCACAGAGGTATGTAATGTACTTCGAATCAAGCTCTGTCTTACCCTTTCGTTGTATAGGCGGAAAGAATTCTCGCAGAAAAAATGAAACTGCTCGCGGATGATGCAAATGCTCAGCGGCGTTTACAGGAAAAGATTGATGTGTTGAAGAAGAAACTCGACAGTCAGCCAAAGACGAGTGAAATGGCCGACTCGTATCTTCAGCAAGAGAATGAGAATCTCAAGGTATAGTTTTCTCGATGAATTCTGTGATAGCTGATGTTTCAATCACCACAGCTTCTCGTCAAATGTTCCAGCTGCAGTAACAACTTCAAATCCCACATTCTTACAAAGTGTATGCACACGTTTTGCAAGTCTTGTTTGGACGATTTGGTTAATTCGCGGCAAAGAAAGTGCCCCAAATGTGGTAATGGATTCAGCCACACTGAGATTCGGCCGTTTTATTTGTGATTCTGTTGCATTGGATGAGAAGAGTGCGAAGTCGTGTGGTGTTTGCAAGTTTACTTTTTTGAATTTCATTTTGTTCTGATGAGGGATTAATTTATACGTTTGTTATACATTGATTCTTTTCCAAAAATTGATGAGTGACGTTGAACGAAGTGACAATGAGGATGGCGTTGAAGGCTTTGAGTGCAGAAGTAAGAACGTTATCTTAAAGGGTCTTCACTTCTGACATCGGACCAGCCCAGTTTAAGGAGCTTCTCGGTCAAGTCAACAACCACTCACAACAGACCATCCAACGAATCACCCAATACGCCCTGAAACAAGCACATCGACCACACTATCGAATCATGTATGCCTGTATCCGAGAGCGAATGATTGAGACACCAACCCTCAACCGACTGTGAGTGTTTTAGCCTACTCACACACTGTTCTCACCAAAACACAACACAGACCTCTTCTATACATCCTCGACTCAATCTGTCAACAATGCAATAGAGCGCGCCGCCAAAAAGACTGGATCTACCTCGTCTCCCGCGACCTCGACGACATTCTCCAAGAAATAATCCCAGACACCGAGCCCATCAACGCCTCAGCCGCGAAAAAGTGCATAAAAGCATGGCGCTCAAAGTCCGTGTTTACAGCGGAAGTGCTGGATCCAGTGGAATCAAGGGTAGACGTGTTGGTTGCAAAGGCGCCGGCGATTACGGAGCGGCCTGCGTTCTCGACAAAGGAGATTATGCGGAAGATTGAGGAGGAGAGGGATCGGCATAAGCGGCAGCGGGAGGAAGGGTGGTATCGGCCTGATCCTAGTATGGAGGACTTGGGTGCAAGGAAACGGGGGCCCTCTGCAACACCCGGAGGGAATAAGAGCGTTGGTGTGAAGGGAGACGAGTTTAGTGAAATGTGGGAAAAGATTCCGATACCCGAGAATAGGGAGTGGGAGATTCTGAGTGAGGATTTGAGGCGGTTTGATGCTGAACATGGAGTACATCTGTGACACAAGTATTTCCAAGTGGAGAATCTATTAAAGAAGACAATGAAGCTGTTTGAAAATGTCCGTTCGTTTATTTGGAGAGAACACGATAATTGTAAAGGAAAAGAACCCAAAAAGAAAAAAGGAAGCAACGGTATGGTAAGATGAGCGGGAGTTAGACCGTGATGTACTTTGACATGAACTGTTGGATGAGCTGGTAACAAGAGGATGAGTACGTTGTTTTTAGATAATCACGCCACACAAATAAGTAAACAAGGAATACTCACTTCGTAACTGGCCAAAGTAACACCAAATTGCGGTGAGGATCTCAATACACGCGCAACACCTCCCTTAAAGAAGGCTTTTGGACCTTCCTCAGCCATAATCTTTCGCGCCGCATCGAAAAGTCCGTTGTAAGTAGTCTCTCCTGATCGCGCCGCCACTTGAAGTCTAGTCTTGATAACATCGGCAGGAGTGACGAGGTAAGCGGCAGGGATACCCGCAATGGCACCCGATACCAACAACTCTCCAATCGCAAGCTTCTTTCCATCCTTTCCTTCATGGAACACATCCTTCTTCAAGTGCGCATAGACAGGGAAATAGATACCAGAGAATGGAACGTCACGCAAAAGACAGGCAGCAACACCCTTGTACAATCCAAACAATCCAAGTCCACGAATGATTTGAACAGCACCCTTTTTCGGGGCCCCTGTTTTCCGCGCGACTTCTCCTTGTACTTGGAGACGGATTTTAACAATTTCGAGAGGGTTTGTGAAAATGACTTGGGAACCACCGGCCATACAACCGGCGAGGATTTCAGGGCCGAGGTTGATGGAGCCGTCCTTGTTTGCGAGAGATCGACGAACAAAATCGTTTACTGTCAATTTGATGGCTTTTTCGGGGGCGACTAGAAGAAGGGAGAATGTTAGAATCAAAAAGAGGGACGTTTAACTAATACAGTCTGATGCACTGTCACACTTCAGTATCGCTCGATACAGTTCAAATTCCATCACTTTTCGTTCTTAAATTGGAATCCCCAGTATCTAAGCACGCAATGACACTCACCACCAACAAGTTGAGGCAAGAGACCAGAATAGAGACCGACGAAACCTTCATTCTTCAAGACTTGCTTAAAACAATCCCACGAGTTTTTGTACACCGTCTCTCCAACGACTTTGGCACGCTGATTCTGCATACGTGTTTTGACCAAATCTGTTGTGCATTGTTAGTTCAACCAACAAGGGACACTCATCAAGAACAACCAGCGTACCAATAGGATAGACAAAGGTAGCACCGATAGCACCGGCAACCGAGGCAAGAGCAAAGTTGAAGGAAGACTTGAAGAACTCTTTGAAGGCGGGGGAAGCATGTCCACCAATCAGATCGTCGATGGTACGTGGCTTATAGACGACAGCAATCGCCGGGGTTGAAGCAAGCGAAGTGGCAGCCTTGTACGCGGCCCCGGGTTTCGCAAAGTTGTTGGCCACATTTGCAATTGCTTCGACTGAGACGGTTTGGGCCGGAGCGCCTTTCGCGGCAATCGCAAACAGAGTTCGAATGTCGCGCGCGTCGAGGCGAAGATTTGTTGGGACGCTGCTCGTTTCTTGGATTGCTGCGAACTCGGCCAAAGAGACGTTGTTGCCTTTGTTGTTTGAACTCGAAGCAACAACGGCGGCGACTGCGGCGACTCCGGGCGCTGCCTCCATCACTCGAACAACTGAGGCGAGTACTTCGGCTTCCGTGGCCGCGCTCGACTCTGCTTCAACTGTTACTTCTTTGAAACCGAAGTGAACAAGTTACGTACTCGATGAGGTCAGTGCTATCACAGACGCGCCCAGTCCCGCTCCAAGCGCTAGTTCTGTGATCATGGCTATGCATAGATTGGGTTTGTTACTTTTAAGGCGAACAGAGGAGGGTGAGCCACTTACTTGACAGGTGAAAAACGAAAGAGGCCCTTTTGTGTCTGCGAAAATTGCTTCCAAAAAAAGAGCAATAGGGTTCTTCACGTGGGAGACATTGCACGGAACGCTCCGGAGACGCTCCGAGACCTTTGTTTTTTGTGGTTTTAAAGTTTCCTGGTGTGCCCCCTCTTCGGCAAAAACTGCAAAATGGAAGTATGAGAGGAAGGGATGCACAATGTTAGACAAAACCCAAAGACACAATCAGTTCAATAAAAATCAGTCAACTAAAATGTCATAAGAGTTTTTCAGTTGAATCATGAACGCTGATTGCATACTTTTTGTGACATTTTCTTGTAACACTGGAACTGCGCATTACTAATGTTAAGATAGTTAGGTAGAGCTTTGAAAGCTCGATTTTTTTAAGTTTAATTACAACCTACCTTGTAATAGTTAAAATGGCCCAAATGCACAGCAGCTCCCTGGGAGTCCAAGACTCCCCCCATTCATCATGAGTCATATAATTTGAATTTCATTTTCCATTTCCCCTTTTTTCTTCTTCTTATCTATATGGGGACTAGGACAGCATCAAATGAAACAATCAATGTTAAGCAACACAGACAATCAGAAATCCTCGAATCGTATGTATGGCTGTTGAAGCACAACAGAGGAGATCTACTTTTGCCAGAAGTGGAAACAGCGTTCAATGCTTGTTGTCTGAAGCCCGATGATGCTGTTGGAGTTACAGAGCTCACTTGAGATCTTATATATAATCATTGTCAATTTTAGTCAAAGAATAAAGATAATTAAAAGAAAAACATATAATTCTCTTTCCGCAGGCGTTAAAAACCACGTTGGCATACCAAGAAGTTCAGCAAAAGAAGTTCAGCAAGGTATTTGTCTGACATGTTATCCCTGTCAGTCCACAGCCTCCAAACTCATTGCAATTTCTTTCAGGAACTCAAAGCACTGCACCAGATTGGTAAGCAGCCAGAATTCAGCTTCCAGAGGTTCAATTGGGCTGATATCCATCCTGTTGCATTTTACGACAGGATTGGTAATCACTCCCAAACAGCCTCCAAACTGATTGCAATTTAAGAAAGGAACTCAAAGCACTGTACCAGATTGGTAAGCAGCCAGAATTCAGCTTCCAGAGTCTCAACTGGGCTGATATCCATCCTGTCGCATTTTACGACAGGATTGGTAATCACTCCCAAACAGCCTCCAAACTCATTGCAAATCCTGAAAGGAACTCAAAGCACTGTACCAGATTGGTAAGCAGCCAGAATTCAAGTTCCAGAGTCTCAACTGGGCTGATATCCATCCTGTCGCATTTTACGACAGGATTGGTAATCACTCCCAAACAGCCTCCAAACTGATTGCAAATACTGAAAGGAACTCAAAGCACTGTACCAGATTGGTAAGCAGCCAGAATTCAGCTTCCAGAGTCTCAACTGGGCTGATATCCATCCTGTCGCATTTTACGACAGGATTGGTAATCACTCCCAAACAGCCTCCAAACTCATTGCAAATACTGACAGGAACTCAAATCATGCACCAGATTGGATAGCAGCCAGAATTCAAGTTCCAGAGTCTCAACTGGGCTGATATCCATCCTGTCGCATTTTACGACAGGATTAGTAATCACTCCCAAACAGCCTCGAAACTGATTGCAAATACTGAAAGGAACTCAAAGCACTGTACCAGATTGGTAAGCAGCCAGAATTCAAGTTCCAGAGTCTCAACTGGGCTGATATCCATCCTGTCGCATTTTACGACAGGATTGGTAATCACTCCCAAACAGCCTCCAAACTGATTGCAAATACTGAAAGGAACTCAAAGCACTGTACCAGATTGGTAAGCAGCCAGAATTCAGCTTCCAGAGTCTCAACTGGGCTGATATCCATCCTGTCGCATTTTACGACAGGATTGGTAATCACTCCCAAACAGCCTCCAAACTGATTGCAAATACTGAAAGGAACTCAAAGCACTGTACCAGATTGGTAAGCAGCCAGAATTCAGCTTCCAGAGTCTCAACTGGGCTGATATCCATCCTGTCGCATTTTACGACAGGATTGGTAATCACTCCCAAACAGCCTCCAAACTCATTGCAAATACTGACAGGAACTCAAATCATGCACCAGATTGGATAGCAGCCAGAATTCAAGTTCCAGAGTCTCAACTGGGCTGATATCCATCCTGTCGCATTTTACGACAGGATTAGTAATCACTCCCAAACAGCCTCGAAACTGATTGCAAATACTGAAAGGAACTCAAAGCACTGTACCAGATTGGTAAGCAGCCAGAATTCAAGTTCCAGAGTCTCAACTGGGCTGATATCCATCCTGTCGCATTTTACGACAGGATTGGTAATCACTCCCAAACAGCCTCCAAACTGATTGCAAATACTGAAAGGAACTCAAAGCACTGTACCAGATTGGTAAGCAGCCAGAATTCAGCTTCCAGAGTCTCAACTGGGCTGATATCCATCCTGTCGCATTTTACGACAGGATTGGTAATCACTCCCAAACAGCCTCCAAACTCATTGCAAATACTGACAGGAACTCAAATCATGCACCAGATTGGATAGCAGCCAGAATTCAAGTTCCAGAGTCTCAACTGGGCTGATATCCATCCTGTCGCATTTTACGACAGGATTGGTAATCACTCCCAAACAGCCTCCAAACTCATTGCAAATACTGACAGGAACTCAAATCATGCACCAGATTGGATAGCAGCCAGAATTCAGCTTCCAGAGTCTCAACTGGGCTGATATCCATCCTGTCGCATTTTACGACAGGATTGGTAATCACTCCCAAACAGCCTCCAAACTCATTGCAAATACTGACAGGAACTCAAATCATGCACCAGATTGGATAGCAGCCAGAATTCAGCTTCCAGAGTCTCAACTGGGCTGATATCCATCCTGTTGCATTTTACGACAGGTTTGGTAATCACTCCCAAACAGCCTCCAAACTGATTGCAATTGAAGAAAGGAACTCAAAGCACTGTACCAGATTGGATAGCAGCCAGAATTCAGCTTCCAGAGTTCAACTGGGCTGATATCCATCCTGTCGCATTTTACGACAGGATTGGTAATCACTCCCAAACAGCCTCCAAACTCATTGCAAATCCTGAAAGGAACTCAAAGCACTGTACCAGATTGGTAAGCAGTCAGAATTCAGCTTCCAGAGTTCAACTGGGCTGTATCCATCCTGTTGCATTTTACGACAGGTTTGGTAATCACTCCCAAACAGCCTCCAAACTGATTGCAATTTAAGAAAGGAACTCAAAGCACTGTACCAGATTGGATAGCAGCCAGAATTCAGCTTCCAGAGTTCAACTGGGCTGATATCCATCCTGTCGCATTTTACGACAGGTTTGGTAATCACTCCCAAACAGTCTCCAAACTCATTGCAAATACTGACAGAACTCAAATCACTGCACCAGATTGGTAAGCAGTCAGAATTCAGCTTCCAGAGTCTCAACTGGGCTGATATCCATCCTGTCGCATTTTACGACAGGATTGGTAATCACTCCCAAACAGCCTCCAAACTCATTGCAAATACTGACAGGAACTCAAATCATGCACCAGATTGGATAGCAGCCAGAATTCAGCTTCCAGAGTTCAACTGGGCTGATATCCATCCTGTCGCATTTTACGACAGGTTTGGTAATCACTCCCAAACAGCCTCCAAACTGATTGCAATTTAAGAAAGGAACTCAAAGCACTGTACCAGATTGGATAGCAGCCAGAATTCAGCTTCCAGAGTTCAACTGGGCTGATATCCATCCTGTTGCATTTTACGACAGGTTTGGTAATCACTCCCAAACAGCCTCCAAACTGATTGCAATTTAAGAAAGGAACTCAAAGCACTGTACCAGATTGGATAGCAGCCAGAATTCAGCTTCCAGAGTCTCAACTGGGCTGATATCCATCCTGTCGCATTTTACGACAGGATTGGTAATCACTCCCAAACAGCCTCCAAACTCATTGCAAATCCTGAAAGGAACTCAAAGCACTGTACCAGATTGGTAAGCAGTCAGAATTCAGCTTCCAGAGTTCAACTGGGCTGATATCCATCCTGTCGCATTTTACGACAGGTTTGGTAATCACTCCCAAACAGCCTCCAAACTGATTGCAATTTAAGAAAGGAACTCAAAGCACTGTACCAGATTGGATAGCAGCCAGAATTCAAGTTCCAGAGTCTCAACTGGGCTGATATCCATCCTGTCGCATTTTACGACAGGATTGGTAATCACTCCCAAACAGCCTCCAAACTCATTGCAAATCCTGAAAGGAACTCAAAGCACTGTACCAGATTGGTAAGCAGTCAGAATTCAGCTTCCAGAGTTCAACTGGGCTGATATCCATCCTGTTGCATTTTACGACAGGTTTGGTAATCACTCCCAAACAGCCTCCAAACTGATTGCAATTTAAGAAAGGAACTCAAAGCACTGTACCAGATTGGATAGCAGCCAGAATTCAGCTTCCAGAGTTCAACTGGGCTGATATCCATCCTGTCGCATTTTACGACAGGTTTGGTAATCACTCCCAAACAGTCTCCAAACTCATTGCAAATACTGACAGGAACTCAAATCACTGCACCAGATTGGTAAGCAGCCAGAATTCAGCTTCCAGAGTTCATCTGGGCTGATATCCATCCTGTCGCATTTTACGACATAATTGGTAATCACTCCCAAACAGTCTCCAAACTCATTGCAAATACTGACAGGAACTCAAATCACTGCACCAGATTGGTAAGCAGCCAGAATTCAGCTTCCAGAGTTCATCTGGGCTGATATCCATCCTGTCGCATTTTACAACAGGATTGGTAATCACTCCCAAACAGCCTCCAAACTGATTGCAATTTAAGAAAGGAACTCAAAGCACTGTACCAGATTGGATAGCAGCCAGAATTCAGCTTCCAGAGTTCAACTGGGCTGATATCCATCCTGTCGCATTTTACGACAGGATTGGTAATCACTCCCAAACAGCCTCCAAACTCATTGCAATCCTGAAAGGAACTCAAAGCACTGTACCAGATTGGTAAGCAGTCAGAATTCAGCTTCCAGAGTTCAACTGGGCTGATATCCATCCTGTTGCATTTTACGACAGGTTTGGTAATCACTCCCAAACAGCCTCCAAACTGATTGCAATTTAAGAAAGGAACTCAAAGCACTGTACCAGATTGGATAGCAGCCAGAATTCAGCTTCCAGAGTTCAACTGGGCTGATATCCATCCTGTCGCATTTTACGACAGGATTGGTAATCACTCCCAAACAGCCTCCAAACTCATTGCAAATCCTGAAAGGAACTCAAAGCACTGTACCAGATTGGTAAGCATCAGAATTCAGCTTCCAGAGTTCAACTGGGCTGATATCCATCCTGTTGCATTTTACGACAGGTTTGGTAATCACTCCCAAACAGCCTCCAAACTGATTGCAATTTAAGAAAGGAACTCAAAGCACTGTACCAGATTGGATAGCAGCCAGAATTCAGCTTCCAGAGTTCAACTGGGCTGATATCCATCCTGTCGCATTTTACGACAGGTTTGGTAATCACTCCCAAACAGTCTCCAAACTCATTGCAAATACTGACAGGAACTCAAATCACTGCACCAGATTGGTAAGCAGCCAGAATTCAGCTTCCAGAGTTCATCTGGGCTGATATCCATCCTGTCGCATTTTACGACATAATTGGTAATCACTCCCAAACAGTCTCCAAACTCATTGCAAATACTGACAGGAACTCAAATCACTGCACCAGATTGGTAAGCAGCCAGAATTCAGCTTCCAGAGTTCATCTGGGCTGATATCCATCCTGTCGCATTTTACAACAGGATTGGTAATCACTCCCAAACAGCCTCCAAACTGATTGCAATTTAAGAAAGGAACTCAAAGCACTGTACCAGATTGGTAAGCAGCCAGAATTCAGCTTCCAGAGTCTCAACTGGGCTGATATCCATCCTGTCGCATTTTACGACAGGATTGGTAATCACTCCCAAACAGCCTCCAAACTCATTGCAAATACTGACAGGAACTCAAATCATGCACCAGATTGGATAGCAGCCAGAATTCA
Source organism: Rhizoclosmatium globosum (assembly GCA_002104985.1). Classification (NCBI taxonomy): domain Eukaryota; kingdom Fungi; phylum Chytridiomycota; class Chytridiomycetes; order Chytridiales; family Chytriomycetaceae; genus Rhizoclosmatium; species Rhizoclosmatium globosum. Next base: position 130,643 of record MCGO01000037.1, on the reverse strand, counting down.
GCTTCCAGAGTTCAACTGGGCTGATATCCATCCTGTCGCATTTTACGACAGGTTTGGTAATCACTCCCAAACAGTTACCAAACTCATTGCAATTTAAGAAAGGAACTCAAAGCACTGTACCAGATTGGATAGCAGCCAGAATTCAAGTTCCAGAGTCTCAACTGGGCTGATATCCATCCTGTCGCATTTTACGACAGGATTGGTAATCACTCCCAAACAGCCTCCAAACTCATTGCAAATCCTGAAAGGAACTCAAAGCACTGTACCAGATTGGTAAGCAGTCAGAATTCAGCTTCCAGAGTTCAACTGGGCTGATATCCATCCTGTTGCATTTTACGACAGGTTTGGTAATCACTCCCAAACAGCCTCCAAACTGATTGCAATTTAAGAAAGGAAACTCAAAGCACTGTACCAGATTGGATAGCAGCCAGAATTCAGCTTCCAGAGTTCAACTGGGCTGATATCCATCCTGTCGCATTTTACGACAGGTTTGGTAATCACTCCCAAACAGCCTCCAAACTGATTGCAATTTAAGAAAGGAACTCAAAGCACTGTACCAATTGGATAGCAGCCAGAATTCAGCTTCCAGAGTTCAACTGGGCTGATATCCATCCTGTCGCATTTTACGACAGGTTTGGTAATCACTCCCAAACAGTCTCCAAACTCATTGCAAATACTGACAGGAACTCAAATCACTGCACCAGATTGGTAAGCAGCCAGAATTCAGCTTCCAGAGTTCATCTGGGCTGATATCCATCCTGTCGCATTTTACGACAGGATTGGTAATCACTCCCAAACAGCCTCCAAACTCATTGCAAATCCTGAAAGGAACTCAAAGCACTGTACCAGATTGGTAAGCAGTCAGAATTCAGCTTCCAGAGTTCAACTGGGCTGATATCCATCCTGTTGCATTTTACGACAGGTTTGGTAATCACTCCCAAACAGCCTCCAAACTGATTGCAATTTAAGAAAGGAACTCAAAGCACTGTACCAGATGGATAGCAGCCAGAATTCAGCTTCCAGAGTTCAACTGGGCTGATATCCATCCTGTCGCATTTTACGACAGGTTTGGTAATCACTCCCAAACAGTCTCCAAACTCATTGCAAATACTGACAGGAACTCAAATCACTGCACCAGATTGGTAAGCAGCCAGAATTCAGCTTCCAGAGTTCATCTGGGCTGATATCCATCCTGTCGCATTTTACGACATAATTGGTAATCACTCCCAAACAGTCTCCAAACTCATTGCAAATACTGACAGGAACTCAAATCACTGCACCAGATTGGTAAGCAGCCAGAATTCAGCTTCCAGAGTTCATTCTGGGCTGATATCCATCCTGTCGCATTTTACAACAGGATTGGTAATCACTCCCAAACAGCCTCCAAACTGATTGCAATTTAAGAAAGGAACTCAAAGCACTGTACCAGATTGGTAAGCAGCCAGAATTCAGCTTCCAGAGTCTCAACTGGGCTGATATCCATCCTGTCGCATTTTACGACAGGATTGGTAATCACTCCCAAACAGCCTCCAAACTCATTGCAAATACTGACAGGAACTCAAATCATGCACCAGATTGGATAGCAGCCAGAATTCAGCTTCCAGAGTTCAACTGGGCTGATATCCATCCTGTCGCATTTTACGACAGGTTTGGTAATCACTCCCAAACAGTTACCAAACTCATTGCAATTTAAGAAAGGAACTCAAAGCACTGTACCAGATTGGATAGCAGCCAGAATTCAAGTTCCAGAGTCTCAACTGGGCTGATATCCATCCTGTCGCATTTTACGACAGGATTGGTAATCACTCCCAAACAGCCTCCAAACTCATTGCAAATCCTGAAAGGAACTCAAAGCACTGTACCAGATTGGTAAGCAGTCAGAATTCAGCTTCCAGAGTTCAACTGGGCTGATATCCATCCTGTTGCATTTTACGACAGGTTTGGTAATCACTCCCAAACAGCCTCCAAACTGATTGCAATTTAAGAAAGGAACTCAAAGCACTGTACCAGATTGGATAGCAGCCAGAATTCAGCTTCCAGAGTTCAACTGGGCTGATATCCATCCTGTCGCATTTTACGACAGGTTTGGTAATCACTCCCAAACAGCCTCCAAACTGATTGCAATTTAAGAAAGGAACTCAAAGCACTGTACCAGATTGGATAGCAGCCAGAATTCAAGTTCCAGAGTCTCAACTGGGCTGATATCCATCCTGTCGCATTTTACGACAGGATTGGTAATCACTCCCAAACAGCCTCCAAACTGATTGCAATTTAAGAAAGGAACTCAAAGCACTGTACCAGATTGGATAGCAGCCAGAATTCAGCTTCCAGAGTTCAACTGGGCTGATATCCATCCTGTCGCATTTTACGACAGGTTTGGTAATCACTCCCAAACAGTCTCCAAACTCATTGCAAATACTGACAGGAACTCAAATCACTGCACCAGATTGGTAAGCAGCCAGAATTCAGCTTCCAGAGTTCATCTGGGCTGATATCCATCCTGTCGCATTTTACGACATAATTGGTAATCACTCCCAAACAGTCTCCAAACTCATTGCAAATACTGACAGGAACTCAAATCACTGCACCAGATTGGTAAGCAGCCAGAATTCAGCTTCCAGAGTTCATCTGGGCTGATATCCATCCTGTCGCATTTTACGACAGGATTGGTAATCACTCCCAAACAGCCTCCAAACTCATTGCAAATCCTGAAAGGAACTCAAAGCACTGTACCAGATTGGTAAGCAGTCAGAATTCAGCTTCCAGAGTTCAACTGGGCTGATATCCATCCTGTTGCATTTTACGACAGGTTTGGTAATCACTCCCAAACAGCCTCCAAACTGATTGCAATTTAAGAAAGGAACTCAAAGCACTGTACCAGATTGGATAGCAGCCAGAATTCAGCTTCCAGAGTTCAACTGGGCTGATATCCATCCTGTCGCATTTTACGACAGGTTTGGTAATCACTCCCAAACAGCCTCCAAACTGATTGCAATTTAAGAAAGGAACTCAAAGCACTGTACCAGATTGGATAGCAGCCAGAATTCAAGTTCCAGAGTCTCAACTGGGCTGATATCCATCCTGTCGCATTTTACGACAGGATTGGTAATCACTCCCAAACAGCCTCCAAACTCATTGCAAATCCTGAAAGGAACTCAAAGCACTGTACCAGATTGGTAAGCAGTCAGAATTCAGCTTCCAGAGTTCAACTGGGCTGATATCCATCCTGTTGCATTTTACGACAGGTTTGGTAATCACTCCCAAACAGCCTCCAAACTGATTGCAATTTAAGAAAGGAACTCAAAGCACTGTACCAGATTGGTAAGCAGTCAGAATTCAGCTTCCAGAGTTCAACTGGGCTGATATCCATCCTGTCGCATTTTACGACAGGTTTGGTAATCACTCCCAAACAGCCTCCAAACTGATTGCAATTTAAGAAAGGAACTCAAAGCACTGTACCAGATTGGATAGCAGCCAGAATTCAAGTTCCAGAGTCTCAACTGGGCTGATATCCATCCTGTCGCATTTTACAACAGGATTGGTAATCTCTCCCAAACAGCCTCCAAACTCATTGCAATTTCTTTCAGGAACTCAAAGCACTGTACCAGATTAGTAAGCAGCCAGAATTCAGCTTCCAGAGTTCATCTGGGCTGATATCCATCCTGTCGCATTTTACGACAGGATTGGTAATCTCTCCCAAACAGCCTCCAAATTCATTGCAATTTAAGAAAGGAACTCTAAGCACTGTACCAGATTGATAGCAGCCAGAATTCAAGTTCCAGAGTCTCAACTGGGCTGATATCCATCCTGTCGCATTTTACAACAGGATTGGTAATCACTCCCAAACAGCCTCCAAACTCATTGCAAATACTGACAGGAACTCAAATCATGCACCAGATTGGATAGCAGCCAGAATTCAAGTTCCAGAGTCTCAACTGGGCTGATATCCATCCTGTCGCATTTTACGACAGGTTTGGTAATCACTCCCAAACAGCCTCCAAACTGATTGCAAATCCTGAAATGGACTCAAAGCACTGTACCAGATTGGTAAGCAGTCAGAATTCAGCTTCCAGAGTTCATCTGGGCTGATATCCATCCTGTCGCATTTTACGACAGGTTTGGTAATCACTCCCAAACAGCCTCCAAATTCATTGCAATTTAAGAAAGGAACTCTAAGCACTGTACCAGATTGATAGCAGCCAGAATTCAAGTTCCAGAGTCTCAACTGGGCTGATATCCATCCTGTCGCATTTTACAACAGGATTGGTAATCTCTTCCAAACAGCCTCCAAACTCATTGCAATTTCTTTCAGGAACTCAAAGCACTGCACCAGATTGGTAAGCAGCCAGAATTCAGCTTCCAGAGTTCATCTGGGCTGATATCCATCCTGTCGCATTTTACGACAGGATTGGTAATCACTCCCAAACAGCCTCCAAACTCATTGCAATTTCTTTCAGGAACTCAAAGCACTGCACCAGATTGGTAAGCAGCCAGAATTCAGCTTCCAGAGTTCATCTGGGCTGATATCCATCCTGTCGCATTTTAGGAGAGGATTGGCAAGGAACTCAAAATGCAACAGAGTTCTGCCATCTTCAATGTGAAATAAGTAACTTTCTCATACAAACACGACATGATGCAAAACGGAATCACACAGGAGCTGTTAGAACAACACAATTGGAGCTTAACATCTGCTAAACAGGGCGGACAGTCAAGTAACTACACAATACGCAACAAGTATTTTGCAATGTAAACTTGAACAAATAGAATGACAAATGCAAACCAGACTTGCAAGAACAAGCAGATAAATGATAACATGATGCAAACTCAAACAACATGGAAGGACTGTCATAGGGGGAACAACCCATTCATGACAAACATAAAAGGAACTCACAACTAACACCAACCAACGTGATAAGTATCAGAAATTTGTTTTAAGTCAATGCAAACAAACAATGCAACCCCAGAAGTTCATTAATACTTCAACATGAACATGACATTAAACACAATATCTTATTGAAATCCAACACTGTTGCAACAAAAAGGATAGCTGTTCTGGTACTGAACAGACGGAAATTAGCAAAATTATCTTGAAATGGAGTTAAAAGAGGCTATTGCGGGGCTCGAACCCGCGACCTTCTCCGTGTAAAGGAGACGTCATGACCACTAGACTAAACGGCCTCTACTCAGAGCTTGGAGAAGAGGAATATATCGAAGTTAGGCATGAAACTTGCCCAAGAAATAATCTTCAATAGTATTGAGTCATTCAATTCAAAGAATAGCTAGTTTCGCCTCGAGTTTGATTTCTGCAATACAAACCATGGCTTTGCAGAATCAAGAATGAAGTCTGATAAAAAACAAACAAATGGAAAGAGAAGATAGAGAAAAATGTGCTTCGTTGAGCTTGTCTGAATGTCATCATCGATTGCACCATCCAAAACCTGCAACCACAAAAAAACAAAAACAACGAACAGACAAAAGCAATCCAGTCGAAATGCCCGGCGTCCGCATCACATCAACATGCTACTCGTACATTTGCAGTCAAACGAACCACGCTGGTTGCTACTCCTACACTCACCACAACAAGCAACCTCTGGTTGTTTCATCACCCAGCACCATCAAAATGGCAAGAATGCTCGAGTTTGATGAGGCAATAGTGAATGAGCCAGTCACTAAGCGAAGGAGATGCGTTCTGTGAAAAAATCGGCCCTCTGTCACTATCTCAAATGTCATCATTATTATTGTAAATAAAACTATTGTACGGAATTCAAAGCGTAACAAAGGAAAGCTCAGAATCAATTTTGTTTGAAGAAGGATATATGAAACTATATTTCCTACTGGTTTGTCATTCAAGGACACTATAATTTGACTGGTAAACAAGGGGCCTTATGGTCTAGTAGTATGATTCTCGCTTTGGGTGCGAGAGGTCCTGGGTTCAATTCCCAGTGAGGCCCTTTTGCACTTTTTTCTCATAATTATGACAATGATTCTGTTGGTGTGAGAGGTGTATTCTTCCTGAATTCCCCTTTATTGACCCACCTTTTTTCGCTTTGCCACTTACGGCAGTATAGTAGCGGCCAATTTGTTGTTCTTGTCCATCCAAGAGCTTGATTCTGTTCATTTATACAACTTTCTTTTACTAGCCGTGTATCGAAGATTGATGCATGAATAGAAAGCCACGCAGCGAAGGAATCTTCCAGAAGGTGGAAAGTGTGTTTCAAGTTTGTCAGGTTTCCCCACCACGTGGTTTTGAAATGAGAAGTGTGCGTGAAGGGTTTCCAACAAAGCAAAACGAAAACATCAACGAAAACAGCAACAGCATGGCCCGTCAAACGCGTTCAACCTCCACCGCCACCCGCAAGCCAGCATCAACGACGACATCAAGCCGCCCAGCATCAACAACGGCTGCAGCACCAGCACACGCGCCACCACCACCACAGCCACCCGTTGCGCACGCAGCACCACCAACATCGATGGCGGCCCCAACATCGATGGCACCCGCGCCACAGCAGCCATCGCTCTTTGCCAACATGGCCTCGACTGCCGCGGGAGTCGCCGTTGGATCCGCCGTTGGACACACACTCGGCGCGGGTCTGACTTCGATGTTTGGTGGTGGTGGTTCCTCTGCCCCGGCTCCGGCTCCACAGGCGGCGGCTGCACCACAGTCGGTTGCTGCTCCGTCCCAGTTTGCGAACCCGTGCGAGGCCGATTCGCGTGCCTTCACTGCCTGTCTGGAGAAGAGCAGCAACGACATTGGCGCCTGCCAGTTCTACCTGGACATGCTCAAGCAGTGCCAGGCAAACAGCAAGTCTTTCTAAGGTGGTAGTTGGAGTAGGGTGGGAGTAAGGAGTTGGGTTGATCCCGTGTTGGTCCGATGTTTGCCCCGTTCCACTCCCTTCTCCCACATTCCAAATCATCCAATCGACTTGTTATCTTTATTAAAAATTGAAAAGCTTAAATAAAACATTACTGACACTGAAGAGAAATCCTTTGCTTTCAGAACAGAAGAAAGAAACGAAAAGGAACAAAGAAATGTCTGTTTTACTTGAGGTGGGTTGGGTCCATCCGCAGTCTCCCCCTCTTTCCCAGCATCTGATTCACTCACATACCCAATTAGACATCCCTCGGCGATATTGTCATTGACCTCGACACAAAACGAGCTCCAAAGGCATCGCTCAACTTTCTCAAACTGTGCAAACGCAAGGCCTACAACTATTCCCTCTTTCACACTCTCATCAAAAACTTTACTGCCACTGTCGGTGGTGACTGCACTGGTGACCGTGACTCTGGCTCCTCCGTTTGGGGTCTTTTGGATTCCTCAGATTCATCTGATCCTACTGTAAAGACAAACAAGTTTTTTGAACCAGAGCGTTCTACGAAACTGAAACATGACTCTAAAGGCGTTGTTTCCTTTGTTTGTGCTCAAGGACGTGTTGGAGAGGAGGTATGGTGGTGGAGAGAGACAACAATGTCAAGTTGAGAATGAGCAGTACGAGGAACGAGCTAGAAATGGGTTGCGAGGGACGAGCAAGGATAGGATAGCGAGGAACGAGCAAGGACAGGATAGCGAGGAACGAGCGAGAATCGCATAGCCTGGAACGAGATTCATCTAGTGCTGCAAAGACAAACAAGTTCTTTGAGCAATGAGCCGGAACGTTAGAAATACAATTGCGAGGAACGAGCGAGAAATGTATTGCGAGGAACTCGCATCAACATCATAGAGGAACATGTAGTAGCGCTCCAAGCTTTTCTAACACAACGATAAACAGGAAAAACTCCTTGCAACTTCCCAATTCTTTTTTACGCTCTCGGAAAGCGGCGCCGAGTATTTAAACACGCAACACGCTCCATTTGGACGAGTAGTCGAAGGTCTTGAAGTCCTTGACGCTTTGAATGCCCAACTCGTGGACGATGACAACCGCCCTTTCCGTGATATTCGAATCAAACACACTATAATCCTCGACGACCCGTTCCCTGATCCACCCGGTCTACGCTGTCCATCTCGGTCCCCGTCTCCACCGCCACAATTACTTGCGAGCGCACGAATTGCAGAAGACGAAAACTTGTTCCCAGACGTGGACCCTGAAGTCCTGGAAAAAGAGGCAAGAGATCGGGAAGCAGCTGCCCGCGCATTGACACTTGAAATGATTGGAGACTTGCCATTCGCGGAAATCCGACCTCCTGAAAATATCCTATTTGTGTGTAAACTGAATCCAATCACGCGAGATGAAGATTTGGAGCTTATTTTCTCACGGTTTGGTGAGATTCGGAGGTACCTTTGTCTCCATCATCCTCTTCTCTGTTTTAAACAAACCAAACTAGCTGCGAAATCATTCGTGATAAAAAGACGCAAGACTCGCTGTGCTATGCGTTCATCGACTTTGAAAAGAAGGAATCAGCCGAAGAAGCGTACTTCAAGATGGACAATGTGTTGATTGACGATCGACGAATCCACGTTGACTTTTCACAGAGTGTCAGTAAACTGCATGCAGATGTACTGATGGGGAAACGGAGAGGACTTGTGGAAGAGGAAGAGTTTGGAGGGGCTGGGTTACGTCGACGTCGACAGTATCGTAATGAGGATGTTGGACGGGACGGTGGTGGACGACGAGGTGAAGAAATGGTGTTTGAGCATGATGGGGATTTAGACCGTGAAAAGAAGCGGGTTCGTAGGGACGAGAAGGGTGGTGACGATCGAAGAGACAGAGATCGAGATGCAGGAAGAGGACGGGTGGATGAGAGACGTCGAGATGATAGACGGGAATATCGACATGATGATAGAAGAGGGGAAAGAAGTGATGACAGAGGAGATGGCAAGCGAGATGGTTCGAGAAGGGATGACAGAGTTGAAAGCGGGCGAAGGGATGATCGTGATCGTGATTACCGGAGGGATGACCGCGATGGAAGACGAGATGAGAGGCATCGAGATGGCGACCGGAGGGACGACCGTCGGCGTTGATAATTAAATATTGATTTCACCTTCCACAAATTGGGCCAACTTCTGTGTTGATACTGAACAACTGTTTTGGGGAACCGCTTATCCAAGCGAACAGTCGGTGTATTTCATTTCAAGAAGTTCCTGTCAGTTGGAGAATGATAAAAACGTGCACAAATAAAATTGGAAATTTTGGCAAAATGCTCTTGACCAGAGTCGAACTGGTGACCTTCGGATTATGAGACCGACGCTTTGACCAACTAAGCCACAAGAGCAGATACTTCTGGGAAGACTAAAGTCAAAATAATAGTAATTAAATGAATATTGATTGACTTATGCAGCGAGGATTATAATACGCGACCACATTAACCTTTTTGTTCAATTTATACGCAGCTACTTTTTCTGACGTTCGCGGTAATGACTGTGTTTTCGGAAGACATATGACGAATCAGAACCGAACGCCACACCCAAAGTGAAGACGGAACCAATAGTCACCTTGATGCCGAAAATAGAGTGTAAAAACACGCAAGATCTTGGCAAAGATGCGAGTTCAGCAATGTGGCGGCATTTGGTGTTGTGGAAGCGTATAGTCACTACGTATCCCCATGTGCAAACAGATATGTTCATCCTTTCATTGCTTCATTTGATTTCTCTTCTTTGTTTGTCTCCATAATCAAAAGTAATAATATCTCGACCAAAATGCTTTCGAAATCAGCACAGGCAGTGAAAAACGCAGCTCACGAAAACTCATCCAAAATGACCTACACCCTTGAAGCCCTTCCATACGCCCAGGACGCCCTTGCTCCACACATCTCTGCTGAGACCTTGGACTTCCACTACGGAAAGCACCACGCTGGATACGTCACCAGAGTTAGTCTTATTTGATTTGTGTTTGATAGCAAAGCAGTTTACTCAACAATTCAAATACGATCTAGCTCAACTCTCTGATCGCCTCCTCTGACTTGAAGTCTCTCTCCATCGAGGAGATCACTGCCAAGGTAAGCGATACCTTCTTCGAATTCACCCGCGATTTAACCCTGCTTGCGTGTCTCCTTTAAACACAGGGCCCAACCAACGTCCCAGCCGGTATCTACAACAGCGCTGCCCAGACCTACAACCACACTTTCTACTGGAAGTCCTTGGCCCCAGCTGCTACTCGCCAGGGTACGTTCCGTCCCACACCCATCCGTGCTTTGAAATCGTCAGCTCATCACGCAATTTTTTCTACAACCTTCTCCTTCATCCAAACAAACTATTCTTACGTAATAATCCGTTCTTTTTTATGTTTATAGCTGCTCCTTCCCAGAAGCTCAACGACTTGATCGTCAAGTCTTTCGGCTCCTTCGATGCTTTCAAGACCAAGTTCTCTGATGTTGCTGCTGGTCACTTTGGTTCCGGATGGGCCTGGTTGGTTCAGGACAAGTCTTCTGGACTCTTGAAGATTGTCGACACCCACGATGCCGTCTCTGTTGTTCACGGTTTGTGTTTACGCGTTTGTTTTCGTTTGGTTTCAAAGCAGAATCCTTACTATTCGCTATGCAGACACCACCGTTAAGCCAATCTTGGTCTGCGATGTGTGGGAACACGCCTACTACAGTGAGTCTTTGATTTACACCTGTTTGATAAAAGACTCACTAATCCTTTTCAAATCATACAGTTGACTACAGAAACTTGCGTCCAAAGTACATTGAATCCTGGTGGTCTTTGGTCAACTGGCAGTTTGCTGAGTCCAACTTGATCTAAGCGATTTGTTTTTCGCTCTTTTCATTTGCTTTCATTGCTGAACTTGAATAAATCATCTGGTGCAGTATTAGAATTACTGGTTGGATATTATGATACGGTGGTTGTACTCGAACTCAGCAAAACCCTTCTCGAAGAGGTGGAATAGACAAATGCTTTCCGCAGGCAGCACTGCACATAGGGCGCCGCTACTGACGGCATCGCCGTATGAACCTCTACAGCCAGTTGAATGGGAAACACGCTTTCTCCCATCCGCAAAAGACCAGTTTGATAACCAGTGGCTCGAGCACTACGTTCCAAGTATTGACTGCCCCGACCAACAACTTGTCGAAATCTATAATTACCGGTACCTGTATTCATCAATATCAAACTGCCATTGACTTTGTACTCGTTTGCCAGGTGGTCTGTGGTTCGACGACACATTGCGTATACAGTTCCAGAGACAGGTTATATTCTGACTGAGTTTGTAAAAATCGCAGGTCACGCTGGAGCCTTTGGAGGAATTGTGGCTGCTACGGGGCATCATATTCGAGAGGCGAGGTGGGTGTTTAATGACATTGTGCTTTGCAGTGAACTTAACTTCAATCAGATGGCTTCGTGACACTTCAGTCGTTGATTCATACATAAACTATTGGCTGAAGGGACCTGGGAAGCCGGTCGCTAGGATGTACAGTGTCTGGATGGCTGATTCTGTTTGGGAAAAGTACTTGATTGATGGCGACGCGGAATATGTCAAAACTATGCTTCCATATCTTATTGAACAGTGGGAAGGATGGGAGCTAGATGGGAAGTGGAACAAGGAACTTGGGCTGTACTGGCAGGTTCCAGTTTGGGATGCTATGGTATTTATCACACTCAGTCTCATGAAGGAATTCTTTCTAAACCTTATACACAGGAATTCACGATTGGAAGCTATCAAACATCCGATCCCTATCACGGCGGGGATGGTTATCGGCCAACTTTGTCAGTCTATCAATACGCTGACGCCCTCGCCATCGCCCGCATCGCGAACCTCATTGGCGACGTTCAAACAAGTGATATTTACACGAAACATGCAGAAAATCTGAAATCAGCAACCCTCAACAACCTCTGGAATTCCACCCAACACCACTTTTTCCATGTGATGAAAGAAGACAACCCTTCACATTCTCACTTAGATGGAAAAGAGCAAATCGGATATACGCCATGGTACTTCAATCTGCCCCCAGACGATTCCGAATATGCAGAGTCATGGTCATATCTCTTTGACCCCAACGTTTTTTGGGGAGACTTTGGTCCAGCAACCGCCCAAAAAGACCATCGTTTCTTTTATTACGAAGCGGAAACATGTTGTCGATGGAACGGTCCGTCATGGCCTTACAGCACATCAATCACATTGACAGCTCTTGCGAACCTCATCGTGAACTATCAAAACCACCTTCACGTCAACAAAGAGTCATATTACAAGCTTTTGAGTGCGTATACAAAGTCGCACTACAAGAATGGGAAGCCACACATTGCCGAGGCTTTGAACGGGTACACGGGAGAGTGGATTTATGATGCATGGAATTGGAGTGAGCACTATTTCCATTCAAGCTTTGTGGATCTTGTGTTGGGCGGTCTTTTTGGAATTCGTCCATTCGCAAACAACGCCACTGGAGATATTACTTTAGAGTTAAAGCCTTTGATTCCCGACGTGTGGGATTATTACGCGGTGAGTACGAACGGAACAATGTTGTTTTCGGATGTTGATTCTTGACTCAGGTTGAAAACCTTCAATTTCAAGGAAACTTACTAACCATTCTTTGGGATCGGTTTGGAACACGATACGATAACAATTGTACCGGGCTTTGTATCTTCCAAAATGGAAAACAAGTGTATCACCTCATGAATGAAGTCCTTCCAGCTCACATCATTGTCCCACTCCCAAATATAGAAAGTACGGCATGACCCAAATCCCATATTCCCCTGCAACTAACTCGTGTCTCCCAGGAAACAAGCCTCTTCGAACTGTCTACAACTCATGCAAAAATTTGGCAAGCAACCCTCAACGCACACCAAATTTCACAAAGATCTCGGCATCCACGTCAGATCCCGCACACCCGCCACATGAAGCAAACGATGGAGTTATTTTACACGACGAAATTCCAAGCAACAGGTGGTCATCTCAAGCGGGGACGGGGGATTCATGGCTTGAACTTGAATTCACTGCTCCAATCAAGAACATTACGGCTGTAGACATTCACTTTTATACTGACCTTAGTGTCCATCTGCCATTGAGCTATGAATTGTTTTACTGGAGTGAGTGGTGGTGGGGGTGGGGGCAATGGAATGTGATTCCCAATCAGCTGAGGGTGTTTGAGAAGCCTGTTGCTGGGGAGTTGAATCGAGTTTGGATCCAACCTGGAGGTTGGGAGAGTAAGAAATTGCGCGTTGTTTTTAGTGGGGTGGCGGGTGGTGGTGTCGGAGTGACAGAGTTGGAAGTCTGGAGTGCTTGTGATGATGGATACAAAACAACTCGCCACGAAGGCATGGTTTTACAAAACGACGAGGAATAAAGAAGAAATAAATGTTCAAATACACTCTGTATTCAGCATAATTGTTTTTCTTCCTTCACGCCTTCTCCCATATCTGAATATATGTTTCCGACAAGAAAATCATTTGCGGTGCAATCTCTTCCACAAACAAATCCTGGATCTGCAACCACTGATCCCGACCTTTACAGTGAACATGGACCTTATAAGCACCTTCGATAGCCCCAGGTTTTCCGTCATGACAAATATTCGCCACAAGATTGTATGTTGTGTTCGAGTCTTTCACTGCTGGGTCCAAGTCTAGAAAAGATGTCAATCGTGATGGAAATGAAATACCAAACTCTTACATTCTCGCATATCCATTCCTCGAATCGGGAAGTTGACGATTGTACTGTTCTTTTCAGTTGTGAAGTTGTTTTTCGTGAAACGCTTAATGTGGAAAATTAGAAACTGTGGGAGCTTTGTAATACGGAATCGCTTGACGGACAGTGTGTATTCCTATTCTCACCGATGAGAAATCTAGAAAACGAATCAGTTTTAAAAACAGTCACCTTTTCAGTCACTCCATCATATTTCTCGAGAAGATCTGCGAGAGGAACTTGGGGAATGATGTTGCGTTCCAATTCATCTTGAAAAAGTGGCATGGGAGGTAGGTCGAGCGACAAGAACAGGAACGGCGATTGTGTCGTTGTCGTTTCTGTTTTAGTTATTATTAAGTTAAGGTGTCACAATATCTATTCAACGTTACCTTTGTGATTATCAAATCTTGGTACAACTCCCGAATCAGCACTTCCAGCCCCTTCAACAACCTGACTTTCCACACGCACTTCACCTTGAAAGATTTTATGAATAATGGAGCTGCCGTTCTTGCGAGGGTTTCCACCAAGTCCCGTATGAAGCTGATTCAGGAACCATGCGAGAAAGTCTGCTGGATCTGATTGTGCAGTGAGCAAGAACTGTTTCGCACTCGCATTTGTCATTTCCTGGTTGGGCATTTATGAGATTGTCGTCCTAAAGAATCAGGAGCCTGGGGGTCTCTTTACCTGAAGAAACTCGTGAGGCGACACTTGACCTTTGAAAGCTTTCGCGTTCCATACTTTGCGAACCAAAGTCGCAAAACGATTTACTAGAAAGTCGAGAATTTGGTTAGTTTGGGTCCGCACGATTTCAGTGTTTGCAAACCTAATTCCGTGCTTTTCTTCTTGGCACCATTCGCCATCGGCTTTGCTCGAACCACAACGCTGTTGAGAACATCAATTTCGTCATCACTGAGTAGAAAATCGCGTAATGGTTTAACGTGTGCGAGGGCTTGGATAACCTAATGAGGCAGTCTTTTAGCTTGAATTCCATAACTTCGATAAGATGTTCGCTAGATATATCTCCAACTGATATATCACGGTTGCGGAAGAGGGATGGTTTTTGGTCCAACATTCAAGGAATCAGATCTGAATACGAACCACATTGACATAATCGTTCGCCTTGATATTATTGAGTCCAACGAATCCAGGCAAGTACGCCTTATTGTTTAAATCGTATGAATAGGTGGACAGTGAATCAAGGCCTTCGATTTGAGCTTTTGTGTAAAACGGCCGAATGACATACTACAGTATACTCATCAGTCTCTACACATAAAAACAGATCTAATAGAGCCTACCTTGATATCAGCAAGTGTGGCATCCTTCACTTCGTACGACTCTGGCAGGCAGTACACCTTCAGGGTAGTCAGGTTGATGAAGATATGGTGGTCGACTGCCAGGGCATGAGTGTATGCATGTGAAGCTGTTCCTCGGCCTTGGAAACTAGTTTTGGTTTCTTTTAAGTTACTCTGTTCCGAGGAAAGGTTGGCTAAACAAACTACGCACAATTTGCCGCACACGAGACAGGCGTACACATTAAGTGGCGACAGCGAAACTGAACAAAGTGCTTCAAAGTCAAAGTCGAGAACGTGGCGTTGGACGGTTTCGAGGTACAGTCCGTCTGTCTCAAGCGCTCTTTTGCTCATTCCTTTTTTTTGCTTTATTTAATTTATTATCCCATGTTCTCTAATCCTTTGAAATCCAATACGGTCTCAAACGTCAATGCACTCATGGCCAAAATGTCGATAGGTACGTTTTGAACATCCAATCGAGGGTTCTTGCTCAGATCTAATCGTTCCAGTGCCTTTAGTTTCGCAAGCTCAACAGGTACAGTTCCTTCAAAGAAATTTTCTCGTAGTACGAGAACGCGTAGATTGAGTAGATTGCCAAGTTCCGGTGGGATAGGTCCAGTGAGACTGTTGCCTTCTCCACACGTAAATGCTTCCAAATGGATCAAACTACCCATACTCACAGGAAGTGAGCCAGTCAAATTATTCGCATCAAGATATAGAGCTCGCAGCTCAATGAGGTCACCAATGTTGGCAGGTATAGGACCAGACAGAAAGTTTCGGCAAAAGCTGAGGTATTCCAGTTTGACACATTTTGTGATTTCGGATGGGAACAGTCCTTTCATTCCGCATCCTTCCAGCTGGCAATATGTCAGGTTCGTCAGGTAATTGAAAATAGAAGGAACAGGTCTCAACAGCATTTCCGTTGTTTGAGGCTTATAACCTTCTTCATCACTTGAATCGTATTCATCTTCTGAATCGTTCTCCTGACTTAATCCCCAACTGAGAGTACTGAGATGAGACATGAAGAGTTGTGCGTATATTGACTGCCAGAGAGGAGGCATTTGCAACATATCCAGTTCCAAACTGCTTGGATATTGATTTGCTTTGACCAATTTTACAGATGGATCCACTGTAAGGTTCAAGTTCATTCGTATAAACTCTTTGGATGATATGCAATCGTTGAAAGCGCGAGATAACAGTCTACATTGATGAACAAGCCTCGGTTGGATCCATGAGAGTATTTGACAGACCAGTTCGCGAGGAAGATTACAGAAATGGCTGGTCGTGGTGCCAGAAACAACTGGTGAGCCTTGCCTGACCACTAACGGCAAAGGCGTGGAATGTTTCGAGAGTATCGGCGATATTGAGCTTTCATTAGCCATCAAACATGAGATATCACCCCGTGAGACAGGGTTTGGCATATTGGAGGGGAGAGATGAACTGTTTTTGGCAATAACCGAAAGCGATAAGAAAAAAAGTAAACTAACTCTAAAGCCTGATTAACCTCACGTCCAAATCACTAAGCCTCTTATAAGAAAACACGATTAAAGAATTAAGGGAGAAAAGAGAACAATTTTCTTTTAACTCAACGAAAAAACGGAACAATCGATTCGCAAATATTAAAATGAGTTCGGGAAAGCAGCTGACGGCCGAAGAAGAGGCGCACGTGGCCGTTCTCGCAAAAGCAATCAAGCCAAAGACGGGACCGCGAAAGGACATTGACTTTACCGTGTTTTATCTTGATACTGGAGAGAAGGTGTCCACGAGGGAGCGGATCATTAAAGGTACTTTTTAGTTGGGTCGTTGTTGTTGGGTGGGTTTCGTGGTTGGACTGGGTGGTTTGGGGTAGGGCAGTGGTTGGTGGTTGGTGGTTGGTGGTGAGTGGTGAGGGATGGGATTTAGGAGGTTGGATGCCTGTAGCGCGTGTCTCGACCTCAGATCGCCCGTTCTTTGATATTCAAAGATAACTAAGAATGATAGTATCGAGGAAGGATCTCCAGCCAATGTTGTTTTGAATGGATATGGGGGGCTGGATGGACCTACGTACACTCACAGACACACACACAAACTTAACATCTTGATATTTCAGATGTCGAAGCACCTGCAGTGTTTCTCCCAACCTCAGCCCAATTCTTTTCGCAAAAGGATCCATCAAAGCCGGATCTTGCATTCCTGAAATCGCATTTTCTGAAGGAAGGACGCTTGACGGAGGAACAAGCGTTGTATATTATTGGAAAGGGAACTGAGATTTTGAAGAAGGAGCCTACGTTGTTGGATGTTGCTGCACCGATTACTGGTAATTATCATCGACCCTCTGTCCCTACACTTCCTCTGCTTCTGAAATGCGCAATATTGAGTACAACACGAGAAGGATATTGTGTCGCCAAAACTGGGTGGAACGGGTTTGAACTAATTGTCGAACCATTCCCAAACAGTTTGTGGTGACGTCCACGGCCAATTCTTTGATCTCGTAAAGCTCTTTGAAGTTGGTGGTGATCCAGCAACTACTCGCTACTTGTTTTTGGGAGACTACGTCGATCGTGGATACTTTTCTATTGAGGTGAGATCCTCCTAAAAACTGCCAACTTCACTTACGCCCTCATACAAGTGCGTTCTTTACCTTTGGAGTATAAAAATATGGTATCCCGAAAGTGTCTTCTTGTTGCGTGGAAACCACGAGTGCAGGCACTTAACAGACTATTTCACTTTCAAGTTGGAATGTAAGTCGCTAAGTCTGAAAGTCTGAGTTTACTGATTGCGATCAAAGGCAAACACAAATACTCGGAGAAAATCTACGAAGCGTGCCTCGAAAGTTTCTGTGCCTTGCCATTGGGTGCTGTAATGAACAAACAGTTTTTGTGTATTCATGGAGGACTTTCCCCCGAACTCCAAACCTTAGACGACTTAAGAGCTGTACGTCTCATCAAAATCACTTTTACTCCTATCCTAAACACTGCATTTAGGTAAACCGTTTCCGCGAACCACCCACCCACGGAATCATGTGCGACCTCCTCTGGGCCGACCCCCTCGAAGATTTCGGTCAAGAGCGCACAAACGAATTCTTTGTCCACAACGGCGTACGAGGATGCTCGTACTTCTTCTCATACCACGCCGCATGTGCGTTCCTCGAAAAGAATGGGTTGCTTTCCATCATTCGTGCGCATGAAGCGCAAGACGCTGGGTACAGAATGTATAGGAAAACTCGAACGACTGGGTTCCCGTCTGTGATTACAATCTTTTCGGCGCCGAATTATTTGGATGTGTACAACAATAAGGCGGCGGTGCTCAAATACGAGAATAATGTCATGAATATTCGGCAGTTTAATTGCAGTCCTCACCCGTATTGGTTGCCCAACTTTATGGATGTGTTCACTTGGTCTTTGCCGTTTGTTGGTGAAAAGAGTTGAGTCTGCCTTCGTTTTCTGTCGTCCAATAGTTCTTACGCTCTTTATGATAGTTACTGATATGTTACTCTCTATTTTGGCAATCTGCAGCAAGGAAGAGCTGGAAGACGAAAGCACCAACTTGGAAGACAGTGAGTCTATACCAATTATGTTTCCTCTGAAGTAACCGTGTGAACTAGTCTCTGAAGCCGAAGAAAGGAAAAAAGTCATCAAGAACAAGATCATGGCTGTCGGACGAATGGCGCGTGTCTTCAACGTCTTGCGGTGAGCGACTCTTTATTCGTCTCAGATTTTGTTCTCATCACCTCTTTGAATACAGTGAAGAAAAGGAAAAGATTTCGGAACTAAAGGGATTGATGGGAACAGACCACTTACCCGCTGGTTCTTTGGCGTTAGGAGCAGAGGGAATTAAAAATGGTAAGTTTTCTGATGCTCGATATGAATTGGTTGCTAAATTCCATATAAAAAAAACAGCCATCAGTTCCTTCGAACAAGCCAAACATGCTGACAAAGACAACGAGAAGCTTCCACCCATGAGAGACGGAAAATCAGCTCCAGCACCTGCAGCTCCCGTCTTTGGAACCTTGTCCAGCACAGCAGGAGGCGTTGGGAAGAAGGCACCGACAATCAAAGCACCCAACTCACCTAAAATTTAAAAGTTTCTCTTCTTCCGTTCTTTTTTCTTCTTCTGTTTTGTTTCATTCCTTGTTCAGTCCTTGGGGAAGTAAGCTTGGTTAGTTTGTTGCGATGGGAGTTGGTCTTTTCAAGAAGAGTCAATTTCGAATGCCCAGTAGACATGATTGCATCAAACGAATATAGCCAAATTCAACTGCTTCTTCATTTATTTCTTGAATTCGTAGAAATGAGACGCGACCTCGGTCAACCACTTTGGATCGTCAATGACGGAGACGTCACGAATCCAAGTTCGATCAGTTTGGAGGACTGGTAGCAAACGATCGGTTAGTCGAGTATTACGGATTTTCTATCGATCTCACCTTCGTTGAATACTACATAGCCTGGAGAACGGTTGAACAAGACTGATGTGGGATGGATATAGCATACAGTTCGTTCTCGAAGTGTCACGTAGGAGCCATCTGGTTGCAATTTTGCAGCTGTTCAATGCCATTTAGCGATATATACTTGAAACCGTTCAACATACCTTGAGCGAAATATCCCGACACAATCGCCTTTCGGACTGCGACAGTATCTCCACGACAAGAACGAATGTCGACTTCGAATCTTGGATATCAAAAGTTAGTTGTAATGGGACATGGTGGGTTTAAATACTTACTTTTTCATATACTTTTCCAACTGTTTCCGAATCGCAACAGCTCGCAATAATGCCTTGTAATTGACAAACCGTCTCTGACACCATTGTTGACTTTGCTTGTTTTTTATGAAAGCATTGTAAACTGTGAGGTATGGTTACAATGTTGATTTGCTGAGTAAGAACAATACTCACCATTCAAGTACGTTATATGGTCTCCTTCTTCAACGCAAAACTTTCTTCTCTCTTCTTCGGCATCCAATCGCGCATTGGACGGACTGATGAAGACATTCTAAATTCCGAATTAAATAACTTGAAAGTGCTAATATATAAAAAATTCCATACCTGAACAGTCAAAACAGCTGCGATAGATAAAGTCTCTTCTGCACATTTAAATCCATGCGAGTTCAAGAGCTGGTTGAAGTTTTAGAAGCCAAAGTATGTGCTGGGATAAACACAAACCATTGCTCCAAGAGACGGGTCAACAGGAAACTCGGCCAACTGCAGACCAAACGGCATCGTTAGGCGTCCATAATCATCAAGAGCTTTTAAGCTATACAGCAGCTCAAGCGCCTTGGCCATAGATTCAGCTGAAGGCGGCGAAAGGAAATCGAACCGAAGAACGTTATCAATTCCCATAGCCTTGAGTTGAAGAATAACGGAAACGAGGTTACTCCTACAAAAAACATACAGAACTACGTTTAAGCTTTCAACCAAAGGATTAAATCGTATACCTTTGCATTTCAGGAATAGAGTTATCGCGAAACTCGCCATACGACTTTTCGGTATAGAGCCGGAAACATTTTCCTGGCCTTGTTCTCCCCGCACGACCTGCTCTTTGCAGAGCAGCTGCTTTACTCAATGGCACTACAATCAAACTCTCCATCGCAGTTGTAGGGTTGTACGCTTTGATTTTGACGAGTCCACAGTCAATCACGTAGACTATGCCGTCGATTGTAACAGAAGCTTCTGCAATGTTGGTTGAGACGACGACTTTACGGATCCCATCAGGCATGGCGTCGAACGCTTGTGATTGCTCTTCAATAGTAAGACCGCCGTAGATTGGCACGGCGCGTAGCGATCTCGCAGAAGTTTTGGTGCTAGGTTCGAGATTGTGAGTATTGTTAGAAAACAAATCGGAGGAGAGAAACCTTTTTGCCAGATCGTTTAGCGTCGAGACTACGACATCAACCTCTTCTTTTCCGGTCATAAATATTAAAATATCGCCCTCTGACTCGTGTTTGTGGATCTGCAGGGCAACTTCCACGGCTTCATTCACATAGTCACTGCAAGGAGTCTTCAAGAACTGAATATCGACGGGAAATGTTCGGCCTTCTATTGACACTATTATTGAGGTGTCTTTGCTGGTATCTGAAGGCGTCGGATTGAAGTTGAAGAATTCCTTAAATACTTGAGCATCGAGTGTTGCAGAACTGATGATGACTCGCAACTCTGCTCGTTTCTTCATGATTCTACAAGATGAAGTTGGCGTTAGAATACTAACGTACAGGTCTTAACGTTTACTTTTTCAGAATACCCAGCATAATATCGGTATAAAGACTTCGTTCGTGGGCCTCATCAATCATGACTGTATAAATGCATCAATAAATTTGTCAGTCGTTAGAACGAAAGATACCACTTACCTACACTATATTTTGATAAGAGGGGATCCAGAAGTGCTTCTCGAAACAGGATTCCATCCGTCATGAATTTGATTTTCGTCGCATCACTGCTGACATCGTCGAATCGAACTGCGTATCCAACTTCCCTTCCAAGTGGGACTTTCATTTCTTCCGCGACTCTTGCAGCTTTGGAGTTTGAGGTTAGAGAATGTACGGCATGACATGTTCACGAACCAACTGAGGTCACGGCAATACGCCGAGGCTATACGAATCGAGTTAGTTCTATGATATAAATAAGGTAGTTTGTACCTGCGAGCAGGCAATGATGCCCTGGGTTCCCCACTTCTCTTCAAACAGATACTGCGGCAGTTGCGTAGTCTTTCCCGAGCCTATTTCGCCACCATCTTAGTCCACGCTTCCAATTCTGTCAAATTAACAAGCGAAAGCACCTGTTGCTCCAACGACAACGGCTGTTTGAAAGTTCTCGACCAAAAACAACAACTGATTTCGCGAGGCAAAGATTGGCAGTCTTTTCCTGAGCATTTCAATTGGCATTGCTCCGTGTTTGTTGTTGTTTTGGAGCAGCGACGGCTCGGCAAGGCTCTCTCGGTCTTCGCCTGGTCTGTGTTTCAGCGCATTGAAGTGTCAGGCGTTCTCTTCTTTCTTACCAGGCAGCGATGCTCCAGGCTGATTGAAGATGGTTACTCTCTAGTTGTATCGTAGAAACTGGCTTACCTTCCAAAATGTGGCCATCGTTTGGTTTCTTTGGTTGGGTTCTGGTTAGTTTTCTCGACAAACAAAACAAAACAAAAACAACAGTTCAGTAAATATAACAAGAAGACATTGTAGGTTCTAAAGGACAGACACATTCTTGCGACCACATAACTAACAGCTAACGTTCGACAAACGCCTCAACTGTAAAGTATGTATGTATGTAGAGCCGATCAGAAACGACAACATCCAAATGCACTGCTACCATCAAAAAAATCGATAAAATAACTGTTAAATAGAGCAAGCAATCGTCGAGTTAGCCTGGATTTATCTGCAGACGTCTGAAGACAATGTTGGTCGAAACATAATTTAGTAACACCCTTCAATAACCAGTGTTGTATAGTGTAGTGGTGATCACCCTTAAGGGATGTGTTGAAATCCCACATAAAATTTTTCTATTTTGAGTGGTCGAACCCCCGATCCGTCGCTTCGCGACGTCTCGGGTGTTCTCTGACAATTCTGACAATTTGGCGAGCGTAGCGCATTTTTCAAATCCCCTCACCCGTCCAAAATGAGCGTCAGCGTCCTCTGAAATCCCCCACAGAAAATAGAGCGAGCCCTTTTCTAAAACAAAATCCAGCCAGTGACGCCTGGACACCATCGAAATCCTGAGCTTTTCACCACCCAACCACCCTGCCACAGGACAGGGATGCACCCGCGTCCCTCCCTCCCCCCACCACCACCCACACTCCTTGCATTCACACCACCACCAAATCTAACCAAATTTTCACGTTTATTCACTCAGGTACATACACATCCAACAGCAAGCACGGTGTTACGCACGCTGCCTGTCAAACCTCATTGTTCGCGCGAATTCGACGCGATTTCGATTCATTCAACTAATCTATCACTTACGCATTAGAGCGAATCTACATCAGGAAAGAGAAAAGCGACTCGCTGCCAGGAATGCGACGAAGATTGCGACGAGAGCGATTCAGAATACCACTACATCACTTGTTTCTACTGCCATCAACACCTCCATCGCCGTTGCGCCAGTCGCACCATTGGAGAAAGCCAAGGGTTTTTTATTTGCACGTCAGAAAGTCGATGCCACCGTGCCAAGATCAATGTGCCCGTCTCGTTTTTCTCCAACAAGTCCAAACCATCTACACCTGTCAACATGTCTGCCGGATATTCGGAGGGGCCCGCATTTCCAGAGGCAGACGCGTTTCCGATAGACCACCAACTGAATCCACCAGGAAATCCGAACTGGATTGACACGAGCCGTTGGGAAGAGAATGGCGTCCACCTGTCCATCGCCCGACCCGATAAGTACCGAATGATGCTCGCACAACACATTCGTGCGAGACGCGAGAATCGCGAAGATCAAATGTACGTGGCTTCGATTTTCATTTATTTATCTAATGTCAAGTGTTAAAATTCATAATACAGCACCTCCATTGGCCCAGGTGAAGGCGCCATCCCGCTTCACCTGTCTACGCATCCCGGGACGCGGCGCCACGACCTCGGCGCGTTTCATCCACGTCCCCCGGCTCCTCTTCCGCCACTGCCACCACCACTACCACCCCCTCCTCCACGCACTACCCGTCAAACTCCTTCGCGTGCTGCTTCCGCCACCGCTGCCACTACAACTGCCACGAGTCCTTCCGCCGCCTCGAGCTCAACGGCCACGTCTGCTGTCACTGCCGCTGTTTCGACAAAGAAGAAAGCCGGCCCCGCTTTGCCGCCACCGCTGTGCGTAACTTGTCAACAGCCGTGTACCACCGAAAATAAGGCAACTATGTGCATCTTGTCCAATCACGGGGTCCACGTCGCGGACTCTTGTTCAGTTGCTCACAAATCCGGTCGTGCGTGCAAGAGGTGCAAGGAGAACCACACCGAAGGTCCGTTTATTTACTACATCCACATTATCTAACTTAGTGCTTACAGCTCCAGGAACTGTCGGAAAGAACGGCCAAAAGTACAAACTTGTTGGGTCGAAGCACTTCGTTCCACGGAAGACTACCATTGCTGCCGAACTGGCCTCCCCTACAACTACTACCAATGTCCCCACTTCTTCTACGACTACCTCTATTCCTCCTGAGACCTCGTCTCCGCAAACTCCTACGACATCCAACTCTACTGTCGCTTCAACTTCGAAACCAAAAGGAAAGCAAGGACCACGGGTTAAGCGCGCAGTCGAATTAGTCATTCAAGATGGCGTCGTAATTGATGCAGTCGAACCGCCGGCCAAAACTTCGCGATCGACGACTGGTCGCACTCTTGTCGGTCCAGCTCGTCGAGAGGCGCCATTGGGTCCTAATGACTGGCCTGTACCAATGCCTCCTGATTTCAAGCGTGAATCGCCAATGGTTGCTTTTCGTAAGAAGGAAGACCGGGAAAATGCAGGTGAACTGATGTACAAACTCTGGGACTATATCAAGGAGAAAGGTGTGTGATACTCGTTCGTTTATTGCGATGTTTTCTGACAAAGTCTGTAGTTGTGCGAGTACAGGCTGATGGGAGAGTCGTTGATGATTTGGAAGCACAAATGCACTTCAACGTCATTCCTGCAGCCTTTCGTGGAGATAAATGCGTTGAAGAACTTGCCATTGCCTACGTTGACGGCTGGGCTCCTCTATTTCGCAATGACTTTGCCAAACGAGAAGGTGTTTTCTGCCAACTAAAGAACCTCGCGTGCGTTGCCAGTAATGAAAACATGAGCTCCATGATTTCCCATATTCGATATTATGGTTACTATTGTGTAAGTGATCGTGTTCTTTGCTTGAAATGGTTGGTCTAAAGTTACACAGGACATGGTTGGTGACATTTTAAGGGAAAGAGCTACTGCTGGCGAGGACGTTGCGGAGATGCTTGCTACTTACCGGTATTGTCCATCCACTCTCGCAATATCTCTCTTCTTGGATCGCCTTTTCAAGACCCCGTCCCAGGCTGCTGAATTCGATGGAGATATCGGAAAGAAAAGTGTGAGTACTTAATTCGTCTTGTTCTTGGTCTAATTCTTATCAGGCTGTCATCAAATCAGCCCACAACTCAATGGCCTTCATTGCTCGAATTCTTCGCCCACTTAACACCCACATTGATTCTGAAGAGTACGGGTGTGGCGGACGAGGAAGTGACAAATGCAGTCGACACGCCCGGACACATACTTCTGCAAATGAGCACAAGGCCCTCACTGTAAAAAAGTAAACTCGCTTGTTCTTTGCAGTAAACTTCCTTTCTAATCTGAATCAATCACAGAAAGCAGTCATATAATCCTCACGGAGGACTGACTGCAAGACTGAACGAGCTACTTGACTACAATAATATTCTGGATATGCTTCGTTTCTTGTTTGTTGCAGACCGAGTTCATGGTCGCGCTGGTTGGACTGCGATTCGATTCATGATTGCAGAACTCAACTCAGGTGGCCGATCCTCCGACCTTACCAGCATTGACTTATCGAAAGTTGGACTCATGAAACTTGTGTGCGATTCTTCGAAGGCTCTTGTGCCTGAGCATCTGACTCTGCCATCAGCTCCACTTCCCGAACAAAATGGAGACATTCTCTATGGGTCCAATCTCATGATCACTGGATCTAAAACTTCCGTATGTTTTGTACTTCGCGAAAATATGGTGACTGACTTATTTCATAGGAAAAACTTGCAAAAGAAGGAAAGCTTGACAGTCGATACTTCCAGATCCCCGAAACGCAGCACCCGCTCATGTGCCAAATCTTCATGACAATGTTGGAGATGGCGATGGAATTCCATGGATATCTTGAGACACAAGAACAAAAGCGGGCCCGACTCCCATTTCACCATGGAATTGCTGGCTTGATGAAAATGTATTTCTTTGCCGTGTCTGACTGGGAATCTGAACCAGCCTACCATACGTTCCGCGACCAAATTGTCAAAGTGCTGTTCGAGTTTGGGATGAAGTTGGAAGGCCAAGCTGGTCATATCTTTCGCTCGTTGTGGTCAGAGCGTGGGCGTCGAATGGGGATTGACCAAGACAAGCTGGAGTCTCTGTGGAATTTCTCTGGTATGGAGAAGCACGTGATGGATATCTATTACGCTGTAGGTCTATTTTGCTCTCTTATATTTGGTTTAAGCGTTGCTGCACACAGTTCTCACAACATCCGGAAATCGTGAAGTTTCAAGGCTGGCATGACCCGAAAGCAAAATCTATCCCCATCCACCGGAAGACTCCTATTCCGACGTCGCTCTCTTCGTTGCTTTTTGATGGCCTTGTTGTGGAGTTTCGTGTTTCAATGGATGATCCCGAGAAGCGCAAGGCAATGTGTACTTGGTTCAATGAGGAGTTGCAGCAGGAAATGTACTCGGAAGATTCGATGTGGGCCGTCCTTGGTTGGTGGGAGTACGGCGTTGACGCTTTCTTCTATGGATTAGCCTTTCTTCGTGTTTTCGAGAAAGATTTGGTCCCTTGGGCACCTGATAAAGAGACAGGAGTTGTTGGTAGGTGTTTCTCCTCTGCCGTACTCGTATATTAACAACAGTACCTCAGTATCTCCGGTGTGGGAACTTCTTCCGGTTGCATTCCAGTCAGACAATTTCCGAAATGTGTGCGTCATTGTTGAGCGACAGGAAATTCTCGCCCTTGAGTTGCGAAAGGAGACACCGTTCAAGATTGACAGAACACTGGCAGAGGATTGTGCTGACGTTGGACGCGCTCTTGCGAAATTTTTGCCGAACCTTCTCTTGGAATCTCAAACTGAATTGAAACAAGCCCAGAAAGATACGTCCAACCAGATCAATGAAATGTCTGAGAAGATTGACTCACTGCACAAATTGATACTTGCTTCCACTGGTGCCTCTAACTCTGCTGCATTGTCACCCGCACTTGTCTCTGCCACTGTTGTTGTTGCTGCCGCTGCTGAACCTGCTCCTGTCGAAAACATTGCTGTTCCTGTCAATGAAGCGGCTGCTGAGATAGATGTTATGATTCCCGGTGATGCTGCCGTCAATGATTCAGACTTTGTTGAAATCTTGGAGTGGGGTCTTCTCACTGTGAAGTACAGGAAGGCGTATGATCCTGAGTCACTGCCTGAATCTGACGTCAATGTTCCCGTTTGTACGTTGGCTGCTTTCGGAGAAACTGCTGATCTCGATCGACTTCGACTTGTTTACACCACCGCCGTCAATTATTTTCCTACTATGAATAGACGGCACCATCTTGTTTGGCGACACAAGACTACGAATCCTGGAATTGTTCAGTGGTACACTCGCTACACAAACGTTGTGGCTCATGTCTATTGTGCAATGGAAGTTTTGCGGGAAGGTGGGAAAGCCGTTACAGTCTTGGATGGAATCACAGCTGTCTACAACAATAAGGAGAAATTCTGGGTGAAAGACAAAACCACTGGAAATTACCTCAAGTTTTCTTTGACTGTGGTGGGGAAAGCTCCGTGCGAAATTGAGAAACCTGATTTGGGTTTTGACGTTGTGGACGAAGAGGTGAAGAGTCGGAAGAAGGCTGCCGCTGACGCGAAGCGTGCGGAGGATCGAAAGAAGCGCAGGGAGATTGCTCGTATGATTTAGTAAAGTCCATTTCCAATTCATTTGCTTTTATTTGTTTTGTTTTGTTTTACAAAATGGTGAGGACTTGCGACCAGCGAGTATACTGCGAGCGATATAGAGATCAACGACCGAGCAGTTCACTGTACGATAAAACACTCATGAGAGTGTCTATATCAGAGCAATGGAAGTTAGCTGTGCGACTGTTCTGGCGGGATCGTGTGCGCCAGTGTTTCCATCACGATCCGTCGCTCCAAAGCCCCCGGTTCCCTCCAAACTCCTCCTACATACCATTTCCAGTTTGATGGCGGATCACTCGTGCCATTTGGACCCAGGAGGGCAACTGTGTGTCGACAGGAAACCTTGTGGGATTCAGTCAAACCAACATCCATCCACCTCTCCCTCCCACCACCTCCCATCGCTTCTATTACATCCCCAAACATCTGCTCGACATCTTCCATTGCTCCCGCACTTGATTTGGGGCGGTGACAGCGTGATGGTGAGGTTGCAATCCTGTGCGAAAATTTTCCAATCCTCCCCATTGTTCCCCCCCTACGGATTTCGTTCCCTCCAACAATACCCCTGGTTTTTGATACCAGTAACCCCGGTTCGAATCCGGGTACGACCTTCCCTGTTGCAGTTTTGATGGAGTTAGGTTGGGTGGTCGTTGGGTGATTGCCCACTCTATGCACCACTTCTGTCAAAGAGCCATAACAGGGGTTAAGTTGTTGACATTATTGTTCTGCGTCTGAGTCAGTAGTCCCGTGAGCTTCTGTTCGGCATAAATTGTCTGTAGATGCAATGCAGTGTTGTGAATTCACCCTCTCCACTTGAGTCTGGGCCTCTGCAACGCGGTACCAACAGGCTTTTATTTTCATGCTAAATAAAGACAAATATAAACTCCTCCCCAAATCCCACAATCCTCAGCCGCATCACGGCTTTTCACATTCAAGTGACATTTCCTTCAACTTGGCCATATTCTTTTCAACAGGCGGTTTCGCAATGTAGTTTTGAATATGTGGCATAGCCGCCCCTTTGTATTCCACAGCTACGAGGGATACAATGTCCTTGACTCGGTTTCCCATCATTCGGAGCTTTTCAAAGTTGATCATTCCTTCCACCATTTTTGAGTTTCCATCATTCATGAATGTTAAATCCTTCAAATAGATTGCTGGGTATTGTCTATCAGTAATGATTACAAAAATAGGGGAACTGTCTCACGTAAAAACGGAACAATCGGAGGCACAGCTTTCGCCAACAAGTCTCTATAGTTTTTCATATTTCTTGATGGATCAATAATCTTTTCCAGCTCCTCATAGACTTGCTTTGCTTTATCAGGAAGTGCCTTGTTGAATGATCAGAATCAAGCCTTTTTTTCCAAGTCGATTAACTTACTTCCCATGTCTTCTTCAATCGCGATACAGGTGATAATCCAAGTCCAGACATGAAAGAAAAGAGTGAAAAGAAGTTATTGGCTTCTTGGCAAGCCTGTCATTTTTTTTAACATCAATTTTGGGTTCCTTGTAACGCAAAGCCGATATCACCTTTGTTGTCAGAATAAACGTCTTCAATACGTTCACCCTCTTCTTCAAATCCTTCTGCATCACAATTTCTGTCGCAACCCAATAACTTTCCTTATCAAACCGATCAATAAAGAAGTTGAGGTACGGGGTCATTTCACGATCACTGCCCCATATTTGATGCAGAAACTCGATTGGATGGATGTTTCGAAACAGTTTGAAGTTGTGGATACATATTTGATGGCTCAAGATTTCTGGGGAGAGTTCGAGGAGCATGCTTTCAAGGACTTTTCCTTTGCGTTCCACCATTTTGTAGTATGAGTACATTTCTTCGTACTTATGTGTCTAGTTGGATTTGAATGAGTACTGGTGGTGGTGACTGTTGGGTTAAACAAACCTGTTTCTCGATGATATCCAGTAGCCTTGGGGTATGTGATCGAATGCTAATGTCATCGTTGTACATGAATTCTTGTGCCATTTGGATCAAGTTTGCTTTCAATTCGGAACTGAGGGCGAAATCGTGCCAATGACCCGCAGCCCATACTTCCAGTATACTTGCGACGCTGCAAAGTGATAATTGAGACAACTTAAACTGAATTAATAATCCTCATACCATTGCTGGATGGGTAGTTTCATTTTGTTGTAAAAAGCCAAGTCGTCTTCAGTTGGATTGTTGGGTGGAACACAGTTATATCTTGACACAACATGTCTGAAACACTCATCAGCTGGCATAAAGTACCGAAACGTCAGTAAGAAAGTCTCAATGAAGTCATGGTCATCTGTGTTCGGTAGTGAGATCCATTTCAAACAACGCTACTCTTTTACTCACTCTTTCCCTCCTCATCTGTTAAACGAGCAATAAGCTTCTGTGGAGTTCCAGCCATGACTTGCAGTCTATTGTGCAAAATTTAGTAAGCAAAGTAAACCCTTCCCAACCGCTGACTCACCGTCCTTGAATCGTCTGCAACATCATAACATCATTTCCGTCTTCGCTAAGATACGTAGACCGATATATCTTATCCTCAGGAACAATAAACACCTCCTCAATCTTAAGCTCCTGCGCGACATACCCCAGAGTCCTATCCATCTCAACAACAATCTCCTTTCCATCATTACGATGAAATGTATGTGTTTCAAAATCAACACCGTGCTTTGAACAAACGAAATTCAAAATGGCGTCCATGGGAAGGTCTGTGGGTGCACGGATAGTGACGCTACGGAAGTTGGGAAGCGTTACAATCAGGTTGACGTATTGTTTGTCAGGTTTGTCGTCCGCAAGGATGAAGTTGCTGTCGATACTTCCGCGTTTATGGACTTCCTGGATACCGTCGGTGTTTGCTCGGGACCGGTTCACTCGAACAGCAAGCTGTTTGAGTGTTGCACCTTCTTTTGTAAGGAAGTCAGGTTTTCTGTAATCGGCTGTATTAAATATAGAGATATGGCAAAATGAATTAACTTACGGTGTATTACTGTCTCGTTCGAGTTTGTCCAACGTTGCATTGAAGGAAATAGCACTTTGCTGTGGAGTGATATTCACGAACGATGACTTACGGGATGCCAAATAAAACGATTGATTTTGAGGTTGGCTCAGTTGAGATTGGGTTTGGGCTAAAGATAAGCGACGGTCGGAATCCAAGCCACCAGATGAGATTGATGCAGACCCATTCGACATTCGTTGTTGGTAAAGTTTAGTTTCAGATACATCACTTCCATCTTGAGAAGGCTCTTTGACTTCAACTTGTCCAAAGATTTCCACGGCAGCGATTCCGATTTTCTTTAGTAATGATGGACTGCTCGTCCCCCTTTCATCTTGACTTCCCTGCCCCGACGATGTAGTAAACGCACTTCTTGTCTTTGGAAACATTCCCGACCGAATGTCTTCCTTACTTTTCCCCTTTGCCAACACGTTCACACTTTCCATTGATCCAATATTACACCCACTCAAGTTCAAGATACTCTCAGTCAAGTATTTACTTGTACTTTTGTTTATAATCTTGATGTAATCCACGTTTTTAAAGTCCCCAAATGTCCGCGACTGATCAACTTCACTTTCTTCGGTACCGGTTTTGTAGACGACAGAGAGTTTGAGGGTTGAAGCAGGTAGACCGCGTTTCAAGCAAACAGCGAGGAGGATTTCGGTCAGAGTCATGGATTCGGAGACAGGAATCACTGTGGATCCTGCATCGGAGATATGCACGCGGAGATAGAGTTGTTGGTCGGCAGTTTTAAGGACGTTGGTCACCTTTTGTTGGGGGCTGAAGAACACAAGACAGTTGGGATTGATATGTAAGGGTAAGACTCGCCTGGGAAACAAATGAAAAGCGCTTACCTCTTTATTGACTCCGAAAGCGACATAGTTGGTGATGTAAGCCAGCAGGATCGTGTGTGTTTCGGCTGACTCTTCTAACGCGATGAAAGAAAGGTATATTGTTCAATGAAGAGGAGTGAAGCCTTGCGTGCGAATGAAAATGAAGCTTCCTTTTGTTCCATTGTGTGAACCAAACCAAAAACAGATTTACCAACAATTACATCTTTACCATTTAAACTGCTTAATGCTTGTAGTTACTCTATTTATTTTGACTTTTGTTTTCCTGTCCTGGTCTTTTCAGGCTCCGCTTTTAAAAGTGTTCCTGTAGGAGTGACAATTCTTCCATCAGAAAACTCCCTATCCAACCCACCAATTTACCAATATGTCTGACCGCGGGGGATCTGCTGAAGGCGCTCCAATGTCAGCATCAACTGCGAAAGAGTCACGGATGGATCTGAAGAGTGGAGGATCTCAAGGAAACGACCCATTCCCACCTGCTCCAGCCGCTGCTGCTGCCGCCCCACCTCCACCCGAGTCAGCTCCACCGTCGAACGCGCTTGTATATGAAAACACGTATAAGATGAAACCAGACCGCAAGTATGTGTCGTGTCAGACTGTCGTGTCAGACGTTCAGGATTTGGACCTCCCAACTCTGATTGTTTACAACAAAAGTAACCTTACTTTCTACGGATAATAACAGGTTTCAAAGCGCACCTGTGAAGAAAATCGTAGACGAGATTCTGCAAAATACACTCAAAAAGGCCAAGTATGACCCCGAGAAGGTACCTGTTCTCTCAGCAAAGATCGGGAATGAGATTTTGGCTGCAGTGAAGAGTTGAGTGGGAATTTCCTTCTGGATACAGTTGTAGCTAACCGGACAAACGAACAGAACTGGAATACGAACGATACAAGATTGTTGTAGATGTAACGATTGGGGAGTTCAAAGGACAGGGAATTCGTGTAGCGTCACGTTCACTGTGGGACACTACAACGGACACATACACATCAGCTTCCTTCAGAAACGTAAGTCCCATCAACCAACCCATCTCCAACAGATATTAAGCTTCCAATCTCTTTTAGGCGCATTTGTTTGCTGTTGCGATTGTGTTTGGGTGTTACTTTGAATGAGCGCAGTCAAGATTGAGTTTCATCCCCGCTTCCAATAAACATACACTAGAGTTTGCTGTAATCTGTAGTATGCAGAAACTGTGACTATTTGGAGTCCATCGAGAAGCGTTGGGAGGTGCAGAATGTACACATGGTTTATTCATCAGTAGTACGGTGTCCCGTTGAGCAACATGTAGAAGGTATCCAGAAGTAGAATTAAAAGGTTATCATTTCTCCGCAGCGTTCTCCCTACGAGTTGCATCCTGAAGCAGGGCCGTGTCAACTGCGGCGGCTGGAAGCTGGACATAGCGCACGACTGAGCCTCGGATGAAACAGTTCTTGACACTCATCTAGCAAGAACGGCGACTTAGTTCGTTGGTTGGTTGGGCAAGAAGATAGTGCACAAACCATGTGAGGAAACCGCTTCTCGTCGGTCACTCGGATATCATCAAGCTTAATGTTGAGGAACTGGTCCACAGACACAAGAATGCCTTGAATGCTCAGATCATTCTTGAGCTCAACAACGACTGGCTGCCCAACAAGTGTTTTGAAGAACGAGTAGAAGAGCATTTTCTTTTCTTATTTGGTTTGTTTTTCATCGTCTGAAAAAGGGAACTCCAAATCGACACAAATCAATCGCAGACCTCACTTCTTGTTCAAAATAGCGCAATTCTGTCGGCTTCTTCCCGTGGTGGCCTGGCTTTGTGTAAATATAAAGGAAAAAAGCGCAAAAGGGCCTCACCGGGAATTGAACCCGGGACCTCTCGCACCCAAAGCGAGAATCATACTACTAGACCATAAGGCCCCTTGATCTTTTGAATTTCTTACAACTCTTGATGAGATTAAATTCAGAATTGACCAGAAAGTACAAATTTATTGAAACGAAAACGAATATCTATACAAACAGTTTGGTTTACATGACCAAAGCGGCAACCAAGGCGCTGGCAACTCCAAGAGCTGCACCAGAGGCAGAACCAACTTTGAGGCCAGTGGTCGCGTAGGCTGGGGCAGCACCAGGCAACAAGACAGTGTCAATGACGTGAACGAGGACCTTGTCAGCAAGGACATCGGCAACAAGAACCTTAGCAGCAGCCTTGTTACCAGCACCAGAAGCCAAAACGTTGGTTCCGTCGAAAGTAACGTTCAAAGTTTGACCAGTGGCACTGGTGGCAGCAGCTGGAATACTCTTGGCCTTGACAATGTCAGTAGAGTGAATGTTTCCTGGCAGGACGTGGAGCAACAAGACTTGCTTCAACTGTTCGACAGTTAGAGTCTTTGCAACATCAGCGATCGCGTCGAAGGCAGCGTTAGTTGGGGCAAGGATAGTAACTCCAGACAACTTGGAGACAGTGTCAGCAAGTCCGGCAGTCACAATCGCGTTCACGAGGGAAGTGAGGTTGGCAGCCTTAGCAGTGGCAACAACGTTGGATGGTGGGATGAGAACCTGGTCAACAACGTGAACGAATCCTCCGTCGTATGGGTAAGTCTTGACGACGTTGGCGTCAGGAGTTCCAAAGGCGGAGGAAACTTTGATTCCCTTGGCAGAGGAGCCGGAAGCCTTGACCTCGTTACCCTGAACGGTAGTGAGGAATCCGGTTCCGTCGAAAGAAGCTCCGGAGAAGGCGGTAGCAGAAAGGTGGTAGGTCAAAACGTTGGTGAGGGCTGTAATGTCAGACGCGTTGAAACCAGCCTTGACAACAGCAGCCAAAGCGTCATCAGTTGGTGCAAAGAGAGTTCCGTTGAAGGTTGGAACGGCAGAGAGCACAGCTGGTGCAGTCTTGACCAAAGCGATCAAGGTGTTGGCCTTTGCGGTGGTCAAAGTGTCAATGAGACTGGCGGCAGAGACGACAGAGGCGAGGAGGGCGGAGGCAAGGAACTTCATTGATAGTTTTGTATTTCTAAGAAAGGTTGGGCGGAGGGGAAGTCTTTATACTGTCTTTTCCGATCTGAAATCAAATTCGAAGATTTGAAATTCTGTCATTACATCGCGCATTTCGCACGCCGTCAGGGTGGCTTAATGAATTTTCAAATTCCGGATCATTCGAACCCAATCAAAATAGATCCGAAGAAAATTTAAGAAATACCAATTAGTTGTTTGTTTGGTATTGAGTTTATTCAACCTCTCAGTTACCATAGAAGAGAAACAGCTGGGATGTGTACGAGAAATGGTATAAGCGAGGTTTTATTTTACCAACTTTGATGTTGTCACATTTCATTAACAATTTGAACGCCTCAAGATCTGCATTAAGGCATCAATTGCAAGCAACAGGTGATATTCCAGAGTAATTTATTTGGAACATAAGATTTCTAACATAGACATACAAAATCAAGAGCCAGGCAAACTGTTTTTAGTGCGCCTTGATAGAAGAGCCTTGCTCAACGCTATCATCAGTGGTGTCCTTAACAAAGACCTTACAGAAGATGGCAAAGAAAAAGAGAGACACGACACATGGAATAACCATAACCCAGAACTGGGTGGTAGCAGATAACTTGTTACCCTTATCAGTGGTAAAGACGAAACCGTTCAAGGCCCAAGAGATACCACCGGCACCCGATTGAGTACCTTGTAGAAACCAGCATAACGAGAGAGAGTCTCAGAGTCGTTGGAGATGGCACCGATGAGGTAGTTGGTGTAGACCTGGAAGAAAGCATCATAGAGACCGTAACAGATGTACAAGATGAATGGACCAAAAAACTGACCAAAGTTGTCACCAGCGTCAATGTGGTTACCCTTCTTAAACCATCCATTGGAATCAGACGCGTACTGAAACGCAGCACCTCCTCCAAAGAAAGCGATGGTAGTACCGATCATGATGTAGCATCCAGTCCAGGCACGGGTCGTACGGGAGTACTTGGTGTTGTCCAAGAACATGTTACCGAGAACCCAGGCACCAGCAGCTTGAGCCAACCAATAGAAAATTGCCTTGAGACCGTTGGAACGACCAGAGAAGTTGTCACCGAATGGACCAAATTGGTAGGTGTAGAACCAGTTGGAAGACATACATGGAATCAAAATGGTCAACATGGCTGGGTTGGTGAAAAGCTTGAGGACTTCGACGAATTCACGGAGGACGTTGGTTGGTGGGGTCTCGACCTGAGTTTGGTCTTCACGAATGATAGTGCCTGGTGGTTGGATAAGGAACGCGACGATAGAACCACCGGCCATGAGGACTATGAAGATCAAGTACATAGCGTCGTTCATGGCAACTCCTGAAGAGCCGGCACCCCAGGAAAGAGCAGTAGAGATGGTGTTACCGAGTACAGCTCCCAAGTTGAAGATGACCCAGAAAGTAGCAAAGAAAGTACCCTTCTGAGACTCAGTTGGGTAAGTCAAACAAATCTGACCCTGCGCAGCCCAGAGCATACCAGCACAGAGACCAATGTAAGCACCAGAGAAGATGGAGAAAGTGTTGGCGGAATCTGGAATTGGAGCGGAATCGTTACCACCCTGAGCCTTGAAGATATTGTATTGAGCAGCAGCGTAGATAGCGTAACCCGTTCCACCAATTGCAGCTAAAATGCGTGGTCCAAGAATGTTGTTGAGACCACCAGCAAGGAGACCCATGATGGCGAAACACAAGTACAAGGCAGCGTTCTGCTTATCCTTGACTTCCTGAGCAGATGGACCAGCAGTTGGAAGGGAGTTCAAGGCGTTGAACATTCCTGGACAGAGGAAACAGACGAAGGAGATAACGTAGACTTGAGTACGGGCCTGGTTGAGTGTGTCGAAGAAGCCCATCTAGATTGTTTTGAGTCAGCACAATTCACAGGAAAGTTAGGCAGTAGTTGATTGCACTTACTGTGGTTTTATGACAGATTTTATGAGGGGAGGTGTAGAAGGCTGGCTTCTTTTGAATGAGGTGGGAGGCACCGGGCTTAGAACTGTTTGACAAATTTTCCAAATTTCGTGAGTCGGAAAGCCATCAGAGCAATGCTGCGGTGAGCTCGATTCGAGGAATTCGAACTTGTTTTATCTATCATGTGAGAGAGTTGCGTTGACATCAGTGTGAGAATCAAAACCAATCAAATCTACGAATTTTAATTGAACCACTGCGAAATAAAGAACCAGAAAGAGAAGGAGATGTATCAGGCAATCGCCTTTTTGTCCAAATCCACCAAATCATCGACAGAGATATCAACAGTTCTGACAGGCCCAACAAATCTCCCCTTCCCCCAAACAAAGAAACTGATAATCACCAACGTCAAAACCAATCCAATACCAGCGATCGCGTAATTCATATTCATAGATGTAACAGGGAAAGATGTTGGCATGACGAAGAACACAGTCATGACAACACAAAACGCAGCTCCCGCAAGATTAACAGTATAACTGTATTTCCCAAGCGAAAACGGTCCGCGGTTAGAGTCGTTCAAAATGCCTGGCCAAATGACACGACAAATCATGGGCATTGAGTAGGAGAGTAGGACACCAGTAGCAGCACATGAAATAATACTGTTGAAGTACATTGCATTCGCGAGATACGTGCAGTGAACCAATGAAGCAATCACAACACTGAACCAAACCCCGCGATATGGAACACGTCCACCCTTGGAAAGCGTCATGAAAAACTCCTTGAATGGGAATGCGTTGTCTCTGGCAAGTGCGAAAAAGAGTCGAGAGCTTGCAGTGAAAGCAGTTAAAGCGGCAGCCCATTGCGCAAACAGGAGGATGCAGACACAGAGAATCGCGAGTTTCTGGCCACATGCATCGTAGAAGAGTTGTACAATTTGGACTGGAAAACTTGTTCCCGCAATGTTTGGAATGGACTGGACGTTGAAGAGAAGAGCAATGAGGTAGATGACGCCAACGAACCAAGATCCGATAATTGAGGAGTACTGAATGAAGATGAGTAATTACAAAAGATGAATTAAGGATTCAACTCACAATCGCGATAGGTCCATTTGTCTCTGCCTTCTGAGCCTCCTCAGACACTTGTGCTGACGTCTCACTCCCTTCCAAAGCATACACTGCCTGCAAAAACCCAAGCATAAACACAAACCCGGAATTATCACTTCCTGTGTAATTTTCAAAGTCAAAGAACGCAAAGGACGCTGGATTCTTGACTGGAGAAGCAGCAAACAGAGTAGCAACGAGGACAACTGTACCAACCAACGTAAACCAGACGTTGATCTTTGAGATTGTACCAATGGCACGCATTCCAATGTGGTTGAGGGTTCCATTTACGATGTTAACACAGATACAGATTCCAACAATAGTGCCATTTTTTAGTGGACCAGCGTCTGGGTTTACAAGCATGTAAAGCGAGGCAATGAAAAGGGCAGTCGCCATGTTTCCAGCAGTTCCTGTAAACACCATACCCCTTCATGAACTTTGAGTCAGATAATCATAAATCACCCCTACCCCTAAAAAAAAATTCCAATTTACTAACCAGACATACAGATTCCCCGTGACATACCCCCAAAACGGCACATACTCCTCAGGTACAAGCTTACACGTCCAAAAGTAGAGTCCACCCATAGTCGGGAACGCAGAGCAAATCTCCGCTTGCGAAAGCGCAATCAAGAACATGAATATCGAGACAATATTCCAACCCCAGAAGAGACCCAGCGGACCACCGGCGAATAGACCAGCACCAAACGCAGAGGACATTCCAGTGAGCACACCTGTTGCAGTTTTGGTTAGCGTCCACATGAGGACGTTTAAAATTGTTTGCCACTGCTTTGCCACTTACCAATGGCAGTCAACGACAACCCGATGTTCGCAAGAAGCCCCATCTCACGCTTAAACTCGCTCTTGTACCCGAGCTGCTCAAGCCGTACATCAGAGTCCACAGTAGTTTCGTTGGTTGTAGTCATTTTTTTTTGAGGATTTTTTGGGGGAGACTCGGGGCTATTTGATGGAAAGGGTGATTTTGGGAAAGGATCGGAGGCACTTATTCCCGGGTGGCTCGCTTGCTGTTTTTTTTTTTTTGCTGATCCTTTTCTGTATGTGTGGCACTTTTTTAAATTGGAAAACAACGGCGAAAAAAATTTAAATGCAGCCTTCTCGCTTAGAAATGCGGAATACATTATCTTTTTTATCGATGCTATCTCGGTTTCGTGTAGATATTCTTTGATATAGGTTTTGATTCCAGGAGCGTTGTGGCAAGGGATACAGGTGACTGTGTTACGCTTGCACAGACAATGCTAATTGGGTTCGCTCGTAGAAGACTAAGCCAACACCTGTATGAAGACTTGGATGTAGGCTCTTGGACACTGAACAGACTACTGGGATGGACCACTTGAATCGATGACTCTTGCAACTGACGCTCACACGCGATACTAAGTAGCAATGCTCGATGATATGTGCAAATCCGGGTTCCGAGTTATCTGATGCTGGCACGCAACCGCTTTCAATAATTCTTCTTTTATTCTTTCAATAAACGCGTCTAACAACTATGAATATTCCCATTTACCCCAAATCTCGGTGTAACACCAATACCACCCAACAAACACAGTAACCACCGTCCGCAGTTTCACCCACCACAGATCTCAAACACTAGCGTAGCGAGTGAAGCCGTCCCCTGGATTCACAGGACCACTAAAACCCACAAAGGAGTACGCTTCGACCTCTTTGGCAGACCTGATAATGGATGAAGAAGAGTACGACGCGGTAGTATGCCATCCAGAAAACCTATCGGACAATTCCAGTTCAGGCGAATTCCAGATCTTGTTTAAGCAAGCGACAGCCAGCGATCGACTGTCATCCTCGTGAGAATCGGGAACGTTGTCTGGCTCGCCATCAAAGACATCTTGAACAAACTCAGGTAAAGACAACTCCCTCGGATAGCGAATAAGGCGGTTCCCAGAAATACGGCTTCGAAACTCCCGCCCATCCAGTTCACGTAACGAGTAACTGCCATCGTGTACGCTAACGATCACATATGGTCCATTGTAGCGGTCATCAAATTTGCGACCCCACTGTGTGTCAAGACTGGAGTCCCATAACAATACCCACTCGCCAACTTTGAAAGGCTCAGAACGAAGCTTGTGTGCATTTCGACGATTGAATTCCAAACTTGACTTGACTCTAGCTGAGTTGACTACTTCGCGGACACGAGAAACAGTAATCGAGTGACCATCCAGTTGCAACATACGATTAGCAAGAAGCTCACCAGTGGACATGCCATCGCGCCAGGAATGAATGAAATAAGTGCCGAGAGCGAAATCCAATGGAAACAGCGCGTCTTGACCAATCAGGACTTTCAACGGAGAATGGCCACGAATACCACAAGAAATTCTAGCTGCGAACAAAGCGGAATGGACAAATCGAGGCCAAGCCCTAGGATTGCCACGGCAAGTCTTCGCCATCGCACGGACCAATGGCGCGTGAGCACGTTCCACAACACCCAATGCCTGCGAATTATACGGGGTAGTAACATGAATCCGGAAACCCAGTTGCTGAGACACTTCCTCCGCTTCCTTAGACGAGAACTCCCCTCCGTCCACTAACATTACCATTGGCATCCCGAAACGCATAAACACATTCCGAACAACCCACTCCATCGATGGCTTTAAAGCTTTCGTTCCAAAGGACTCCCCTTCCGGATATCCAGACAGATCGCAGACCATATGAAACAGGTACCGCTTACCATTCATTCCACGCGGCATATGAACCATGTCACCAATCCAAACCATTACGACAGACATTGGAACCTTACTCGGCTTGCTACTTTCCACCTCTCGACGCAAACTCATATGAATACACGCAACGCACAATCCAACAATTCGACGAACATCCGCCTCCATATTCACCCAATAGTAACGCAATCTAACCTTCCGATATGTAGCACTCGCACCAAAATGTCCTCCGCCAACTCCCTCATGAGCCAACTGAATCACTCGCAACTGATCAATTTTCTTCGCCACCACTCTAGTCGGAAACTCCCATACATCATCACTTCTACGCCACAAAAGTCCATCTCGAATAAAGTACCTCGCACTCCTCCTCTTTATAGTTCTCAACTCTTCATTTGATTTTACGGTGCTGTTTCCACTGCTCTTTACATTTTCAATTTCGGTGCTGTTCCCACTGCTCTTCGAGTTTTCAATTTCGTTACGATTCGGTGCAGTTTCCTTGCTCGTTTCGGCGCTGTTACCGTCGCTCATTTTGGCGCTGTCACCCTGCTCTTCTGAATCCCTCGAACGCAACGAGCCCTCAGTTCGCAACAAACCCTCAGTCCGCAACAAACCCTCAAGCTCCGAAGAGCGCTCGGCAGAGCGGGGTGGATCGGTCAAATCCGTCAATTCCTTCAAGTCAACAACTGAAACTAAGTCCCCGTTCAGGAACTTAGCAACCTCAAGCATCTTCACATCCTCCTCGTATTCCGTGTAATCCACTAAATACATACGAGCAGCCTCCATCCGTCTCGTGTAACTTCCCCATTCAACTTCCGCTTCCTTCAAAGTTAAGTCGCCAACAAAACAAGATCTCACCAATTGTAACATCGAATCAATGGCATCTTCCACTTCGCGACTATCATCAGTCGCGTCCGCATGAGGCGGAGGTTTCGAGAAAACTCGAGACAATGCATCTGGAACTCGATGCGACACACCCTTCACCAGCTTCCAAACAACAGGAAACGTCAGAATGTACAAGATCCATCGCAACATGGTTGGGTCCGTTATCGCCGGATTGTTCACCATGCCCTTCAACGCCGACGCGTCTGTCTCCAAGACCAACACCGGACACCCAAACACCAACACGTAACAGCGCTTCAAGTTACGAACACACGCACACAACTCTTTCTTCACTTGCGGATAGTTTCGTTCCGCTGCGTTGAACAGCCCCGAATAGAAGGCGATTGCGAATCGCTTCCCGTCAAGTCCGACCTGACGCAGCACCGCTCCTTCTCCCACCATGTAAGCATCAAACGATAGGATTGGAGGTCGATTTTCCAAATCACTCAAATCCAGGTTTCCACGAATTGGCGCCTCATTCAAACACTGCTTCAGATCTTCGAAAGCCGCTTTCTGTTCAGACTCCCACATCCAATCTTGGCCCTTCCGGTACAACATGAATAAGGGGTAGGCCCGCAAAGAGAAACAGTCAATCCATCCGCGCCAAACAGTCATCATTCCCAGAAACGAACGCAACTCCGGAACACCAGTGGGATGACCCCATCTCAAAATGGCATCCACTTTACTCGGGTTCACTTGTCTACCGTCCTTAGATAGCACCACTCCCAGCACTAACGCCTTTGGCACAAACAACTCATTTTTCTCTCCGTGTAATGTCAATCCTGAATCCAGACAACGCTGCAAAGTTCGCGCCAACGCATCCATGTGCTCCACTACAAACACGCGAACTCCAGGAATACTCGACTCCCCAAGATCCGGCGGCTTCCCAGTGAACACCGCCATATCATCAATAAAAACCTCACACTCACCTTCTTTATGGAAAACCATAACCGAAACACGCTGCGCGTGAGGAGGACTCCCAGTCCACCCCTGCGGCAACCCAGTCATCCGCATCAAACCCAACGGCGTCATAATAGCCGTCATATCGCGATCGCGCTCGTCCAGTGGTATCTGATCAAAGAAACTTATGGCATCCACCAGTGAATATATCCAATGTCCAGCTGCGCGACTAGTCAACTCATCCATGTTTGGTGGAGATCCACAATTCCGAATAGAAACCTTGTTTAACAACTGGAGATCTTGAATAAAACGGATTCCACCATCCTTCTTTGCGACGACAAACCACGGCGATGCATAAGCGCCAACTGAAGGTTCCATCACACCCACTGCAAGTTTCTGACGAAGAAACTCAATCAATTTCGGAAAATGCGCCCGCGGGATCGGGCGCTCTCGGACATTCCAAGGCACATGAGGAACAGTATGGATCCTGATAGGTTTGATGACTTCCTCTTTCAATCGGCCCCGTTCAGTCAAATCAAAGGCAAAAGCCTTGTCATACGGGCGCAACCTCTCCTTCAAATACTCCACTTCAGATTCACGCAAAAAATCGGGATCCAGCTCCCGCGTTTTACGAAACATGGCATCCAACCTTTCCTCTGTAAGTCGCAATTTTGGTGGTTCCGCCACCACCCCTTTCAACTCGCTCTTCCAACTATCAATCGCGGTTCCGGGAGGCAACGCAACAGCCGCAGGTCTTACTTTGTCCGCCACTTTCTTGGCCTTCGTGAACACTGACCCTCGCATCTGCAAGACCCCTCCCTTTCCGTGATACTCCTCCGCAGTTTCTCCACCGGTATGCGCCAGAAAATTCATATAGGCAACGTGAACACGACCCAAATCATCCTCAGACAATTCCACACCGGATTCCAGGCTTTCCACCAACTCGACCAATCCTTCGGCGTCTTCAGCCACTGAAAACAGAGGTACGGCAACACCAATCACTCGTTCGTCAGTCAAACCAAACCGTTCTTCCAGATTGATTTTCGCGCCTACGTTATTAACAAACCCTTCAATGGGTAGAAACCCATAATCTAACGCAACAGAGCCATCATTGCCTCCAAAACCAGCATCAGACGCTGATTCCTTCACTGGCTCAGGCAGTGGGTGGTCGATCACCTCAAAGCCCTCGTTCGAACTATTCGCAACCGGTCCAGGCACGTCAGACGAGACAGGTAAAAAGTCGTTCCATCTCAAACATGTACTTGACTCCTGGTTTGAATCAGAATCGCTGTCATCACTGTGCGCCAAACTAGGCATATCTGAATATGATTCAGAACATACCGAACTACTCGCAACCGATTCAGGCACATCAGACGAGACAGGTAAAAAGTCGTTCCATCTCAAACATGTACTTGACTCCTGGTTTGAATCAGAATCGCTGTCCTCGCTGTGTGCCAAACTAGGCATATCCGAATACGATTCAGAATACGCCGATACAGACTCAACATTATCCAAACCCATATTAACACTAACCCTCACATCATCTTTCGCCAATCGCCGTGAAGCAGGGGCGTCCGAATCCGAATCACTCAAAAGGTCAGGCATATCTTCATTGCATTCAGAATGCTCTGAGGACAACGCCGCTTCGCAGATAGAACAAGCCCACAACGGGTCGTTCAACGCGCCACACCCTTCACACACCGAAGGCGACGAACCCTCCGATGATGTTTCTCCAAAATTGTTTCCATTTTCAGAAACAGTTCCTCCGTCCGAACCAATTGCCAAATGACTGAAAGTCATGCACAGATCCTCCAAAGGAATAACAGAGACCACTGGAACATGATCTGACGCAGAAAACTCAGACAGGTGTTTAGTTGATGAACGAATAGTAGCAGTGCCAAAAATTCCATCATAGCGCATTCCTAGATTCCCGCGACGGTCAAGATGGAACCAAGTGGTGAAACAGTCCGATACAGAAGGATGCTCCCGCCGCCAAAAGTCAACCACCGATTGTTTCATCTCTTTCATCAACTCACGTTCAACGGATTGGAATCCAGAGGAGATTAGAGGAATCACATTCGGGTGAATGTCCGATTCCTCTGCAGAGATGTTAAAATCACCGCCCATCAAAATGGAAAATCCCTCCCTCTTCAAAGAGGCGAGACGTTCATTGAGACATTGATGAAACAGCCGTTTGAATGGCTCCCGATGGGTATTACCTCGGCTGGCAGAAGGACAATACACGCTGATAAAAACTTGGCGTTCGTAGCAGACTTCGACGTAGCGACCCTCCATTTGGTCGGAACTCCAACCAGGAAACTCGGTGATGAACCAAGTCGGAGGGGCAGGGAACAGATCGCGGCACAACCAAACAGATGCTCCATTATTTCCAGGCTTCAAGCGGTTCTTTGAAGCGTACACCTCAAACTTTGCTTCAAAATTGAAGCGAGGATCAAGAACGTCCGCGACTTTGAACGCATCGATGTGAGAGAAGGGACCAAGGCGGTCCTCAGTTCCAAAGATTACATCGGCGCAGTACAGCCGATGGATATGATCAAGAGAAGCTTTCCTGAAGAATGAACGTAGCGAGTTCCAATTCAAGGCAAAGGCTTCGAGGGCAGGGATGCCTGTTTCAACTGGCATGCAATCACAACTCAATTTAAATTTCAGAAGTGGTAGAAGCGCAAGGGCGATGTGGCAATCAATAGTTGCAGATAGTAGAGACCAGAAATGCAAACAGGCAACGGCAGGGACTCACAGAAACCTTGATGCTGACAGATAGACACGATCACTTCAATACACAGAGGCTCCAATATACACGATGCGCACACGCAATACTAATGTAGATGAACCGTAACAGATGTAGAATGACGCTATTCAGTGAGATCAATGGTCGTTATTGAGTTGGTTGCTGCTGATGCACGATTTGCTCAATTTGGGAACTCTTTCTTTTATTTCAAACAACAATCCCAATTCAATATATCAAATGATTCAATCTCAAACATTCCTACATTCCCATCACTTCCCCCCAAGTCTTCATGCCTGGTGGACGCTCAATAATTCCAAACTGCTCAGCCTGCATTGGCTTGTCGCGAGAGACTGGCTCCACTTGGTTTCTGGGGTGGTCAGCTGGGCACGTCATAACCTGAATACTACGATTGGTAATAGGAGACGTCAACTTG
This sequence comes from Rhizoclosmatium globosum, assembly GCA_002104985.1. Lineage (NCBI taxonomy): Eukaryota > Fungi > Chytridiomycota > Chytridiomycetes > Chytridiales > Chytriomycetaceae > Rhizoclosmatium > Rhizoclosmatium globosum. The sequence continues at coordinate 85,794 of MCGO01000037.1, read as the reverse complement.
TGCCACATGTTTCCGTTGGTGTCAATAACAGAACTGGAACGGGTCGAGATCAGAGTAGGCATTCCCAAAAGAAGAGCAAATGGAGACTTGTCAGCCTTAGGAGCAATGTAGACTTTCTGAAGGACATCAACACCACCGCGGAACCCAATCTTCGCATCGCGAATCATACCATAGATTTCGCTTTCGCTCCCGTTAGCGCTGTACATGAACATCACCACATTGCGATCAACGATAGACTGAGAAGCTGAGTCTTGAGCGAGACGAAAAGAGCACACATTCATCTCCGATCCAGAGTCTCCAAGAGCGCGCAATACCACAAAGCCATCTTGAAACACTACGTCGTAGAAATGCGGGGAACCATGAGTTGAGTACTGGACTTTCGGGTCGAACGGCTGAACTCTTGAACCAACAGACATGACCCGAGCCTTGTATTCACCAATGCGAGTATACTGAGAATCAACACTGTCCATAGCAGAACCATTGCGACGAACCATGACCTTGACAAGACGTTCCTTGTCCTCAGAAGACGGCAACACACGATCCGCATTTGCACGAAGAAGTCCAACCACCGCAGATGGAAGGTCCAAGACAGAGGGCCCTTCAGACAGGATCTTACCCATCAGCATTTGGTTTGCTGCAGATCCAGGCTGCCCCATCAAGGAATCCACCGCCATTGGAATAGGCTGCGGCTCGTCGACATCGTACATGCGGTGAGTTTTAACAGAACCGTAGAAATACTTGGCGGCTCCAGGAGAGATAGCCAGAAGCTCGACAAGCTTTAAAGTCACATCAGTATTCAAGATTCCCTTGTAAACGTCATCTGGCTTGATCTCAGTCACAGGGCCAGTCTTACCCATACGAAACGCACGTTTCTCCGGCTTTCCCAATGGAACAGGACCAGATGGAGGCGCGGGAGCCGGAGCAGCAGGAGGAGGCACGACCACTGGGGGAACTGGAGCAGCAACGGGTGGAGCAGAAGAACTGGAACCAAGCTCAGACAATGGCATAAATCTGTTGGAACGAGTAACAGGTAAGCGTTTAGGGGCTGGACCAACAACCTCCTCCGGTTCTCTCGAACGTTTTGCAAAAGCCTCGGCACGAATCCGAGAAACTGCCCACGACACGTCCTGACAAGTCACCTCCAGTTCTTCAACAGGAACTTTCATGGATTCCGCGATATAACAAAAGGCTTCGTCAGCCTCGTCGTGAGTCACATTGTCCACTCCACACAAACTCATAACACTCTCCAGCGAATGCGCCACTCCGTTGTGTAACAATACAACTTTACCATTGTCGTCAAACAGTGCATACTCCATATCCAACAAGTCACTGTCCACCAACTCCGGCGCAGCGGCTTTGGTCATCATAATACGACCACGAACAGAATTTGTACTACCTGCAGGACGCATTGATCTTTCGATCAACGCCTTGATACCACCTTTACCATAATTGGATCCCCATGGGTTTCCAGCCAGATCCGAGAGGCGACTGCGACCATTCTCTTCCTTGACTTCCTTGCAAGGCCAACCGTTCTGGCAAGCGAAAATAAAGTCTGGACATTCTCTCCAAAAGCGGTGGACTTTGACGTTGTCTCGGCGGCAGTGGTCTTCTTGACGATCACAAAAAAGGCAGCGAGAAGGTCTGGCTTGAGTACCGGCAGCCGCTGAGACACCACCAACAGAAGGACCTTGAGCCGGAAGACCAGGAACAGCTGGAGCTGGGGCACCGCGAACAACACTGGACACTACAGCAAGGTACATGTTCTTGATGTACTGGGGAACGTTGATCTGATCCATTGGAACACCGGCAGAGATCTTGATAGTCAAATCGGACATCATACGGGTAAGCTCGTCCACGGAAGAGGCAGGAGTCGTGGTAGTTGGTCCAGCGGAAGGGGTGGTCGTTGGGTACGTCGCAGCTGGAGGTTTCTTAGGAGTCAAACGAACATACCGAGTGATAGCAGGCAACTTCTCAGCAAAAGGGTCCGCTCCTCGTGCAACCTCTCCATTCGTAGTCCCAAGTTGAACAAGTTGACGATCAATTGCTGCCTGGCGAACAACAGCAGCACTGAATCCCACCCAGTCCTTAGAACGGCTATTGTTGGCATCCACGGTGTATTTCGAGAGCTCCAAGCGATGGTGTGGCTTACATCCACCAATAAACGTCATCATGGCCTTGTTTTCGTCAGGAGCACTGCTGGCTGGGATACGATCGTAGATCTCCTTGTAGTCGGCCCAATACTCGCCAATCAACGTGTAGGGATTTTCCTGAACGTAATCCGCTAGCGAAGACAGGTCGTGGAACGTGTAAATAACGTCCCTTGCAGCGTAGGTGTCGCGCATCCACTTTCGCACCTCGTCGAAAGTCTTCTCCTTCACTTTAATTCCAGCCGCAATAGCTGTTGCTTCTTCTACCGCAATCCAGGCATCCAGCTCGTCCGTTACAGCCTTTGAACAGAAGGCACGCAAAACCGTTACCAGCTTCACGTCTGGGGTAAGAGTCTGAGCCGTATACTTGTAGATGAATCGATCAAAATTTGAGACGCCCTCTCCGTTAAACTCGGTCTTGAGGTCGACGTTGTTGTACATGTTGAATTTAAATTGGGTGGCGTTTTTCGTTTCCAGTCCCAAAGCTTCTACTAAGATCCGCTACGGTTTAAACGCTGGGCTCCACTGTGGCAAGGGATACAGGTGACTGTGTTACGCTTGCACAGACAATGCTAATTGGGTTCGCTCGTAGAAGACTAAGCCAACACCTGTATGAAGACTTGGATGTAGGCTCTTGGACACTGAACAGACTACTGGGATGGACCACTTGAATCGATGACTCTTGCAACTGACGCTCACACGCGATACTAAGTAGCAATGCTCGATGATATGTGCAAATCCGGGTTCCGAGTTATCTGATGCTGGCACGCAACCGCTTTCAATAATTCTTCTTTTATTCTTTCAATAAACGCGTCTAACAACTATGAATATTCCCATTTACCCCAAATCTCGGTGTAACGCCAATACCACCCAACAAACACAGTAACCACCGTCCGCAGTTTCACCCACCACAGCGTAGAGTGGATGGTAAGAGTGTATGAGTATAGGGTCGGTACTAAGAGACTCTATTAGTAAGTAACATTTGAGGACGGGTACGCCAGAATCGATAAAGAGTTAATTACTCATCAGCGGAAAGTGGGACAACAATCGCCACTGTGTCTAAGCCCGGCACATCCATCTCAAGACGATAGCGAATACCTAGACCGTCATCAATACATCACGGAAGCATTACGGTAGCTGTCAACCGGGCAAACTGCGTCTTTCCAGAATAATCAAAGACGGGTGTCTCATCAGTGGATGATCTAACTTCGATCAAACCCCTAATCACATCCCACCATCATTCCGTTTATTCTTATAATACAATTCTCTTTTCGAGTACTCCTCCCATGACATTCCACTTCATTTCCACACTGGATTCCTCGTCTTCAAACGACTTGCAAACGTCGGCTGCGAATACGACGCTGCCTGTGTCCCACCCCGCTTCTTTGACGCTGACGACGGCGGTGTTTTTGAAATGAAAGTTGGAATCGGGGGATGCTGTCCCGTGCGTTTATCAAGGTCTGCTTTTAGACGGGTCATCAGGTCGTGTAATTCTTCTTCTGCTGATGAAGAGGCTGTGTATGTTGGATGTTGGAGTGTTGAGGAATGAGTGTGGCGTTTAGGTGTTGATTGGGTAGAGGTGGCGGCAGGGGCGTAAAGAATTGATGAGTCATCTGTTGTTGTTGATGCTGTTATATCTGATGTGTCTATTGCGGTTGATAGTGTTGGTGGATGTGCATCGAATGTTGAAGAAGTCCGGATTCGTTCTAAACGTAACTTTGAGTTGGATGATGGTAGTCATGGGATTGGGCGGCGGAGAGCAAAACAGCTCAGACATACACTCTCGCGTAATATAATTCGTTCGTTCGCTTTGCTCACTCTCTTGACGAGCTCCGCTCGTTTAAGTGCATTGCTCTACTCCCCTTTCTTCACACCCAACGATTCATCCAACTATTGATTCCACCTTACTACGCTAATGGAGAATTGTTCCACCGCAGAACTAATTTGCGTCGCTCACACTAGTGACGAGCTCCTCTCTCGTACAAACACTTCGCGAATATTCCGTTCGCTCTGCTCACATTTCTTGACACGATACCCAAACAACTCACTCGACTGACTCAAACTCACTCTCAAAATAATAACAAACAACAAACATAATAACTCACCCAACTTTTGATTCCACCTTACATCCATTCTAGCCAACTCCTTTGAAATCTCCGGCCTCACAATGTCATCGAGAATCACTTGATCATGTTTTTTGATTTCTTTCTTGATGTAAGACTTTAGAGTGGACGAAATACCCGTAGAAGAAGCCAAAGAAGAATGAGGTGGAGGAGGAGGAACAGTAGAGTGAGTTGAAGTAATAAGCGAACGAAGGTCCCGCAATTCCTTCCAGACTGAATCCAGTCTATTATCAGGTGGATGTGATTTTGATGCAGTAGGAACATGAGAAGAAGAAGAAGAAGAAGAAGAAGCCGTCGCTTTTACGAGAGTATCAATCTGAGAGTGAGTGAGTGAGCGAGTGAGAACAGAGTCTTCCAACCAAAGTTGACAAACCTGTTTTTGCATTTCCGCCACGCGAACAGCCAGGACATCAATCGAAGTACTCTTTTCTTCTTGGAGAGGGTGTCTGAAAGAGGAAGAAGCAGACAACGACTTGTGATTTGAAGACAGGTCCTTTGAAGATTGTTGAGGGACAGACGACGAGAAGACCTGTTTCAGGTGAAGGGCCTCTGAGTCGGGCGGTATCTGGCTGCTTTTAGATTGATTGATTGATTGGTTTGTTGTTAGAAGCAGTTGAGTCCTGTGAAGGAAGCCCACCTTCAGCACTACTTATGCTAGTAGTAGTACTACTAGTCTCTCTAGTGGTACTTTTCGAAGTCCTCAGAATCGCATCAATTTCCGAACTAATATCGTTATTGATTGAACAATTGAGGAATGTTTCAAATTCAGCAATGGCCTGCGATGCTGTGAACGAAGTCATTCTGTTTTTGTTTTTGTTGAAGAGTCGAAGAGTTGTTGAAGAAGAAGACAAAAGCGTCCGAGAATTGGCACCCTCTCTTTCCTCACACTCAAATGCCCGCACAAGAAACCAGTCGCAGTGTCGATGTAACTAGTTCTTCTTCCTAGTAGTTTATAGTAGTTCCTAGTAGTTCCTAGCACCTCCTAGTTCTTCCTAGCACCTTCCTACCACCTTCACTCAGTACCAACCAACCAACCAACCAACTCTCTCTCAATCAGGTGTCCATCTTGGAGATTCCTTCTCCCAATTCAAAGGCAAAGACAAAGGCAAAGGCACAGTCAAAGTCCAAATCGAAAGCCAGACAGAGCAAGCGCCAGGCCATCGACTCCTCGCCTCAAGTCAACTTGTTTCCACATTTGATGGGTGAAACGGAAAACGATGAAGGAAGAGACAGACGAGTCGCTGCCTTTGACATCTTCTGGTCAAATGCAAAGGCGAATGTCGAGGTATTCTTTATTGCCTGTTTTATTAACCTTGAATTAACCTACGTGTTTGTTGGGTTTTTAATTGACATCTATTCATTCATTGGACAGAACTCTCTCCTCACTCTCAATCTTCAGGCTTTTCATCGAATCGAATCTTTTGCTCTCAATGCTCATTCGCAGTCTCATTCTCAAATGTCTCTCCTGGCGAATCTGCCAATCAAGGAACTCCCCGCTGCTCTCATTCTTGGAGGTGTGTGTTTTTATGAGAGGCTATAGAGTGAGCCTGTGAGGAGACGAACAAAAAGGAATGTCGAAAAGATTCACGCGAATATACAGGGGGAAGTAGCGAGGTCGCGAGCGAAACTTCTGTCATGTCCAAGGCCAGATAAATATAGCAAGCGAAGCGAGAATCACAGAGAAGAAGGAAGGAGGAGGCATACAAAGTAGATCCGACTTGTCGTACACAGCCTCCAACGCGTATTAATAATGAAAGTGTGAGCGCACGGCACAAAGCCTTTCACGGAGGAAATCAGTGTGACGATAACAAGCGGAGCGATACTAGTACCACCCGGCGAGTTTCATAGAAACTCAGTGGCAACCCCCCAATCAAAATGCAAACAAAGTCAACGACTCATAAACTCACTCTATCACTAAACCCCCCCTTCCAGAAAACCAATCTCTCTACGACACAATGGCCTCCCGCTTCTTATCCAACCCCCTCAGCCCCATCGCCGTCCTCCGCCCCCTCAACTCCTCCGACCTAAAAGCATGTATCAAGAGCTGCATCCACCAATTCATGACTCCTTCTTCTTCCGCCACCAACACCAATGAAGAGGCGATGGAGTTGTTGGGAGACGATGATAGACGCGTTTTGGATGCGATTGAGAATGAAGAGGATGTGGAGGATGAGGTTGGGGAGGTTGTGAGGGATGGGGAGGGTGGTGGTGCTGGGTTGGTGTTTACGTCCGAGAAGGTATGTTCCTCTTTTCTCTTTTGTTGGGACGTTTTTTGTGTTGAGGGGAAGCGAAGAATCTTGACGAATGTTTGAGAAATGATGTGCAGAATCGGAATGCGTGGATGTGATGAGGTTTCGGGGTGGATGAGTGACGGATGCGATGAACTGGAACTCTCCTCGTTCACTTATTGAATGCGAATTTTTTTTACGATAGATACGGAAACCTTCGCCATTCGATATACGAATTCTGGAATCGTGGTTCGCGCGGAAATCAAAAAAGACACGGGCTTCTACGGTTCTCATTATTTCTATCCCAGAATTCGAACGCTTTGATACCATTGTATTCCAAGACCTTGTCAAACTGTGCAGCGCTTCGCTGGATACACTGCCATTCGTCTTTTTGTTGGGAATTTCAACAACTCTTGATATCGTGCACAACAATCTGCACAAGTCTGTATTGAGACTTTTGCGGTGCGAGAGATTTGTTTTAAGCAAGTCGGATGATTGTTTGGATGCCATTGTTGAACAGGTTGGTTGCGTCGATAACCATAAACGGCATATTTTTGACCCACCTGTTTTCACAACAAAGGTGTTTTTGAAGTATCCTGGGGGAATCAAGTTCAATCACGAAGTCTTTTCCCTGATTTTTAATCATTTCAAGAACAATCACCGTTCTGTGACTGCTTTATTAGACACAATTCAGGTGTGTTATTCCAAATTGCTTGTGACGCCTTTTCTAAACGAGAATTTCAGTATACAGCCATGAGTCACTGTTACGCAAATGCAATGTCATCAATGATGTTATACGACGGAATCTCCCAAATTCAACCCGAAATGATCCGGAAGCTTCGACAGCAAGATTCATTTGAACGGTTAAACTTTATTCTCAACATCTGTAAACCCCCTAATCCTTTAAAACCTCTTCTACAGATACGGCAAGAGGCTGGTTGCCCAGGAACAATGGGAATTCGTTCAACAACTTATCGATAACAACGATATGCTACCACAGTTGATTCAATACGCCCAGACAGAGCTTAATTCGTTCCATGTTATGCAAAGCTTTGCGATTGAGTTCCTGCGATGTACCAAAAATTATTTGAAAGTATACAAGTGGAACTCACTGTACAACCTGTATTCGCGAGTCTTGAGTAGCGAGGATATTGTCAAGGACGATGTGGTCCAGGATATCGTCAAGAAAATCAAGTAAGCCTCTACTTTTGAAAACGAATCGGTTCACTAACAAGTAAAGTATAGGTGGATCACTCCAAAAGACATGGAAGGCCTATTAAGGTCATGGGTAACTGGACTGGGCGCCTGCCAAATCTCTGAAAACACATACGAAACAGCCTTAAAGTTCACCACCCTTCTCGAAGAGCTCCTCGCCCGTCACATGCGCAACAAAAACGACCAAGACTCCTACTCTTCCTCCTCTGAAAACGAAGACGAAGAACGAGCCCGCTTCGAACGCCAAACCGCCGGTCTCGTCCAAAAACGGCTCACAAAGTCCGCACTAAAAGCCGGAATCATGCACCACGCCCTTGTGGAAGATAAGAAGAGTTTCAAGTACCTGGCTATACGTGTATCAATGGAGTTTGAGCAGTTTGTAAGGACGTGGTTGGGGAAGGGGTATAAGGAGTGCTTGTGGTATGAAATGCAGTATTATGAGAATGCAAAGACGCCAATGACAGTTGAGTTTATTTGGTTTTTGAGGTTTCGAGGTTTAATGTTTTTTTTTAAAGAACTTCCAACCACACCCGCGGCCCATTATTCAAACGGCACTTGGTGCAACTTCAGATTACTTGTCCTGCAGGTGTTGTCGGGCTTCAGACGTATTACATCCCTCTGCTTTAGACATCAGTCTCGTGTATCGACTTCACAACGAGTGTGGACATATGATCAACCTGTTTGATATGTTTACTGGGTTTGAGCTTGTGGTCAGGAAAGAGGTTCCAAAGCCTGCGAAGATGGATATTCAGTGAGTTTTCGATTTCGCTTTTTTCAAAAGGTGGGGCGGAGCTAAAATGGTTTGAAATAGGGCAAGGTTTGCGGCGGCGCTTACGCATTTGGAGTTCATGGGATTTATTAAACCGACAACGAGGAAGACGGATCACGCGTTGAAGTTGACGGCTAGTTTCTTGTAGTGGCTTGTTTGGGTTTCTTTGGTTATTTATGTGGAACAATTAAACTTATGGTTTATTGTCTTATCCATAGTATCTGTCTTTGTCCCACCTAACTCTGTTCTTGACTTTTGGTTCGGGTTCGCGATCGTCCGTGTCATCGTCGCTTGAGCTGCTGCTTTCGGATTGTGTTTTTCTCGTTTGTCTTTCTTGTTGGGCTTTTTCAGCTTGTCTGTTTCCATCCCATTTTTTGACTAGTTCTTGTAAGTTCTCGGGTTTCCGATTCAGCCAAAACTCTTTCCGTAGCTTCGTCAACATCATATCCCACACAACTTTCGGTTTCGACTCCGCTTGACTCTCTGCACTCCTATATGTATCCACAACATCCGTCAAAATCGCATTCAGTTCTTCATCGCGATACACATTCTGCCGCATCGCCAAATCCAGAAACGTAACTCGAATCTCCGAAATAATTTCCGCCTCCGATTTATCCTCCACACCCGACGGCGGCGGGTTATACCGCGCCAAATAAATATACGCAGGGTTATACCCAGACCTCCGAAACAAATGTGTCGGCAACTGATCCATCAACCTCAACGGCTCCAAAAACTCCGCATTCGAGTTCCGCGGCCCCTTCCCAAAACAATCCGCCTCAACAATCCGTTTCCACATATGCAAGTTATTAAGCGCCCCCTCCGCATGGATAACCCTCCCCGCAGAGATATCAGACGTAGCGTACCGCCGAGTTCCCGGTGTATACCGTTCCCACGCGGTCCGCCAGACGGCTTGGAGGATGGAGAGGAGTTGGACTTGGAGGATTCGTGTGCGGATTGGGTCTGTGGTTTTGGAGAGGGTTTGGTGGAGGTGGGAGACGCGGGTTGATGCGTGGTCGAGCTTTTTGGAGAGGATTGCGTTGTATTTGTAGTATCTGGGAGGAAGTTTGTGAGAGAGGGAGTTTAGTTTTTTGAGGAGGGGGTGTTGGAGTTGGTGGGAGGGGTGTTACCTTTCTGGTATGGATGCGACGGCTACAAGAATTGGTGTGAAAGTTAGGGTGGAGCTATGGAATAGGGGAGCTTACCATCTGACATAGCTTTGATTCCAGCTTTCATGTCATTATCGAACTGTCGATCTTTATCAGTGTACACTATTCGTTTTTCGCCTTTGTGGTTGCCATGTCGTTCGCGAGAACGGGAGCGACCTCGTTCTATCGAAACTGATTCTTCTGAAGACGTCTCTTCCGGTGAATCATTTCTGTCATTCCGTCTGCGACCGCTATTCTCTTCCCTTTCCCTGGACCTGGCTTTATGTGGCAATGCAGGAAGGTCTCGTTCTTTACGGTTTTCCCTTCTATCATTTTCTTCATCGCTAGATTCCTGCTGGTGGTTCTTACGCGATGATTCCCTCCACCTTTCACTGTTCTCTTTCAAACTTTCCCCCGATGCTGTTGAACGACCATCATCAGTCCCACCTTCTTCAATCACATCATTCAGCTCCACCTCAACAGCATATTTCCTCCTCTGTTCCTCCCTACCCCTTTGATACAAAACGTCCGAGTCAATCGAATCGCCATTACTAGACGGAGCACGTGCATGATTCCGGGTAGGAATGAAACGACTCGACCTACTCCCATCCGACTCACCACACTCCGACCCCTCATCTCCCCGTTTCGAAAAGTGTTTCGGATTCGTAGATCCAGCAAACCGAAGCTCCTTCACGTCCCTTCCAAATTGGTTGTAATACCATTCACGAAACTTTGGGGTTTCAGTCGCACGAGGACGTGAATCGAGGGCTTCGGATGGAGCTTTAGAATAGTTTGATTCGGAGTCACTGGCATCGCTGTATGGGATTCTGTGTCCTTGCAAGTCTCGGGTGAACCGTTGTCTCCCTTCGTAGTTAAGACTCGGTGGTGGAATATTTTTGGGGACAGAGTTGACTGTCACGATTGTATAGATTCCATCTGGAATTGGTTCGTCTGAATCGCTTATTGGTGGAGCATCGTCGTTGATGGGAAGCACGGAAGGATATTGGTCGCGACGTACTTTCAAGAGGTGCAAGAGTTCGGAAACGGATATTGGAGTTGTGAACGAAAAGAAGGTCTTACAATAGTAGACTTGAATCATCTGAAATGGTCTTGAAAAGGTGTTGTAAGGGTGGAATTGGTCAAACAATGGAGAATAAATTGACACACGCACAAGACAACAAACAACACCAACAAGTCGTCAGGGATGGTTATGGGCATTATATTTTAAACAGTACTAATGGATAAAGACATAAAACATGGTACAGAAAAACGAGAAACGATGCTACAAAAAAAAAGGAAACCAAGAAAGGAGCCCAAGATCACAAGCTCAAAAGATTCCAAGCCACAATAATACAGACAGTTCATTACCGTCTGACTGAAGCAGCTCCAACAGCCTCCTCCAAACTCGAATGGAAATACCTCAGCTCCTTCCCAAACCCTCTTGGAAACTCATCCTCCTGAACCCCAAACGGCTCACTCGCACCAATGACTCGACGGAACTCTTCTCCAGTGACTCGCGTCGCTCTGAACGGGTCCTCCACATCGTTATCAACGACTTCAACCTCTTTCGCTTTACTCTTGAGTTTCTTGAGGAACGACCCAATGGACACACTTGGAGTCATGTCAATACCATCTTTAGGTGGTTCATACACGTCGCGGCGGATGATGGGGACTGTTGGGAAGGGTTGTGGCGGGTACTGCTGGCCATCGTCGTATTCCTGTTGCGCAACGAAAGCAGAGTCGCGTCGGATGTATGCGTTTGGAGGGATTGGGTTTGAGTCGCTTCTGCTGCGTGTTGATGAGAGTGGGAGGGTTGAAGCGGGGGATGGGAATGGGCCGGCGGAGTCTTTGCGTTGGGGTGGTGTTGAAGGGAGGGTTGTGAGGCGGGGTAGTTTTGAGGAGGAGCGGGTTCTGAGGACGAGGGAGGGTGGTTCGGGGAGGGATTCCATTGCGGGACTGCCGGCGACACTGCCAGCTGCACTTGAAGCGGGTGATGCAGATCGAGTGAGTGATGGCCGGCGGGATGGAGTTGTGTACATGAGAGATGGATCGGCAGCGTGTCCTGGAATGTACGCAGTGACACGCATCAGACGGGACATGTGGTTTGGAGACATGTTGACAAAGAAGATTGGAACGTGTCTCCCGCCAACATGTTGCGACAAGAAGTCCTTGGCTTGCAACAACGACTGAAGGCCAGTAAAGTCAAGATATTCAACGTTTTGGAAGTCGAGAATGAGTGATGTCATAAATTGCTATGGATCTAAAAGTCAGTAATAAGTTGGAAAGCCAAGCACGACAAAACTCACAGATCCTTCTTCCAATTCGACTCTGAACTTGAGAAGATCCAGAAAGTTGTGCGCTTCAGGGTATTTAAGGGACTCTGGAGGAGTCAAGACAAAGACGCCCGTCTCAGGATTGAAGGAGCTCGATGTGGATGACGAAATGGACATGGATCGGAGCGACATCAGATAAGGTTCTTGACAGAAATAACTAGCTTGTTGTTTGACGTTTTTTTCATGCTCGGCTTCAGTACGAAATTTGAACAACGAGGCAGGTGCAGATGGCGAAACCGCACGTGCATCTCCACAAAATTAACCCCGCACCACGTTATCTGAAGCGTGCAGACACGCAATTTGCACGATTCATTGAAACGATCCAGACAATTTGTTGATTTTCGATGAAGCGTCTTTGTAGATCTTCAGCGGCGTTAACCTGTTCTTGTCAACAACATCCATTCTTCTCCATAGATCTCGGCCCTCTACATTCTATCACGTAAGGTACAGTTATAATTGTTATCAAAACGGTATTGATTACCTCGTTCGGGTTTAATTGATATAAATCCTGACTTTTTGAAAGCCTTAACCATAATCAAGCAAACCATCCATCCATCATTCTTAACGCTGAATTGAGAAGAATTTGTTGATTCTGAGTCTCATGGAGTTTATTCAGGACGTTGAATAACTCGAGCAATAATTAAATCTTGCGCAGCTCCGTGAATAGTTCTTTGCATACTCTGTCGATATCGCGATGATGTGAAGTATTGATGAGTCATCGGTAGAGCTAATCCACGAGCCAACTTACTTGCACTTTCCGCCTGTCGCTTGTTTCATAGCACACGATTTACACAGAGCTATTTGAGTTGATAGAGGGCAGTAAGAGGGAGACTTAGTGTCAAAGTGCTTAAACCCAACATATAAACAGTACATACCCTTATGCTGACAAGGCAGGCACTCGTACGCAATCACACCCTTATCACAGTTTAAGCAAGTTGTCTTTGAAACCGTCTTTGAAGAATCCGACGAGTTCTCCATCTTATTTCTTATTAATTACTTTCTTTTATTTATTATCCCCAAAATGTCATCTCAGCAACCACTTCTCTTTGATGCCGCTCCAATGGGCTCGTCGTCTGTTTCGTATCCACCTTCGAATCCACTTGGCCAAACAGCGTCGGTGTCAGGCTCAATTGCCCCGCAACACCAAATCCAGTCACAACCACTGCCAAATCAATCCGATGAATCAATCTTTAAAAAGTCGGCGCATCCAACAGTCCTTTTCTTTCACTTGTTCTTTCGGACTGCTGCAATTCGTAATTATTGACTCTTTCTGTTTGGAACGGGCTAATGATTGTACCTACTAGTATTTTACATGTTTTCGTGGCTCTTTACATCCTCCTTCGTAACTACTTTTATTGTCCTCATTCTGCTCCTCAGTTTCGATTTCTGGACAGTCAAGAATGTGACGGGACGGTTGTTGGTGGGACTTCGATGGTGGAATGAGATTCGGGAGGATGGAGAGGAAGTCTGGATCTTTGAATCCAATAATGTAACGGTTTCTTTATTGTCGAATCTATTCGATTTTGAAGGGCTGAATTTCGTTTGATGGGGGATAGGGCCGTCCAGTAAATCAAACTGATTCGTCCGTGTTTTGGTTTGCGCTTTATGCTGCACCTGCTGTTTGGTTCGTGTTTGGTCTTGGCGCTGTGATTCGGTTTTCATTTCAATGGACTGTCTGTGTGATTGTTGCTCTCGTCTTGAATATGGCCAATGTTGTTGGGTATTCGCGATGCCACAAGGTAATACTTTCTGAATCAATAATCTTGATTGCTTATTAACATTATGGTAGGATGCTCAAGCGCGAATCAACAGCATGACAACTCAAAGCGGACTTATGCAAACTATGGTCTCTTCTATGGTCAGCAACAGTCTGGGCAGTATTGGAAGCTTTTTCACCGGTACTGGAACAACTACAGCGAGAGTGTAAATGTGCCTTTTGTTGAATATGTATGAAATAAAATCGTTAACTAAAAAATGGATAAGTGTGAACTTGTAGATTCGATGTTTTATTTCACGACTTCCCACCGAGATTCTCTTCCATATCCTCTATTTGTTTGTATCAAAGAACTGCAATAAAATTACACGCTTTGAATTCAAACATTGTCAATTTATTGTGACGAAATACAGAAAATAGATCCAGTGAAGGAAAGACAAAAAACAAGAGATTCAGAAATAAAAACACAGAAATAAAACAACACAGCGTTAAATGACGCGAAATAGAAAAAAAAAGGTCAAGGAAACGTCGGGTACAAAAAGGGAAAATGTTAAGCCAAGACGACAAGTACAACCAAAAGGGCGATAAACGAAAGTTCCTTATTCTTGGCTGCCCCGACTTTAATATTAACCTTATTTGAGGCGGTTGTGGTGATAGTGGTAGTTTTTGTTTGATCTCCGACATTGACTTGAGCTCCAGTAGTTGTGGATGCTGTAGTGGAGGTGTAAGGCAAGCGGCTGGATAAAGTTGCAGCTCCCGTCGTACTGGTTGCAGAATTTACAGTACTGGACGCAGTGAAGGAATATCTTGAGCTGTACGTAGAAAGAACGGTGCTACTTGCAGCAGTCGAACTAGTAACGAAAGTCGCGCTAGAAGTTGAAACACTGGTCCCAGATGTAGAAGTAAACGATAAAGACACAGCCGAATTCGTGCTAGCAGACGTGACAATAGTGGCGGAACGGCCAACAGGAGCTGCACCAATAATAAGCTTCACGTTGGTATCTCTGGCTCTCCGTCTCAAGTTTTTCAATTCGAATATGTAAGAACCCAAAGCCGACCTGCTGTCCATGACATTAACCTGCATGAAATTTCCATTGGGAGAAAGAGCAATGGTTAAAAAAAAGCTAGCTATGGAAGCATCAAGAGTGAATGCAACGATTCCGGTTCCAAGTGTGCCGTTGTTATTAAAAAGATTTGGGTTTCCTGTGCTATTTGCCGTGAGTGCAACCTGTCGAGCATAATGAATGGTGAATATAGGGTCAAATCAATAACATTACTTGGTATCCATCCGCCAGAACTTGTATTATCACAGCATTTTTGAACCCACCATTCAGTGTCATTCCTGGAATATTCTGGCTCCCTCCACTTTTAAGAGACACTGAACCTTCAACCAGTGACTGGATTATAGTTGTCAGATCAAGGTCGAGATGACTGTTCGTGATAAGTGCAGAAAGCGTTTTAGAGTCACCGGTGTATGGTGGATTGGAACCAGCGGGTAGAATTGGCGTTTGCCCTTGTCCATTAGCTGTGCTGTCTTGGTTAATTGCATCCCTACAAATGGAAATAATCATGGTCCAAGCACTTTTAAACAATTCAACAGATGCAGTAGAGGATTCAGCATTACGCCTGGCATTTGCAATGGAAGACGCGGACGGCGCTGGAGTTACCAAAGTAATAGACGCAAGGCAATTAGCCGTGTTATTAGGGTCGAAAGCTGAGATCAACCGACTTTTGCAGAATGAAGCCACACCAGCGGTTCCTTCAGTCTGGATGGACGCCCATCCCGCAAAACATTCACTCGGCAAGGACTGGTAATTGTTCTTCACTGCGTTCAATTGTGATACGTATGGGTTCTGCTGCGCTTGAACACAGATGATCGCCAAGGCTGCCAACACGAAAGCTTGCATCACTGTTTCATGAGAACTAGGTTTAGTTTTTCAGGATCTGAAGCACAGTCGACTCAACTTTGGTGAGAACTTTTTTTGGGGGGGGAAACAAAGGGTTCAAGATAGTATGAATCCACCTTTAAATTGACTCGGCCAAAAGAAAGAAGAGGGTTCAAATTTCAGCTAAAGAGGAGCAACGAGAAACAAGCGTTTGTTTTCTATAAGCGGTGTTGAACACAAAGTGTTGGCAGACGGTGCTGCGTGGGCTTTTGAGAGATAACGGCAGAACTGGGAAAAACTGCGGGGTGTCTCCGAAATAAGGGGGGAAATATTTTGAATCTGACAAAGCAGAAAGAACCTGTCGCTTGTCTGGGAAATTGTGCATTTTTCCCCTGGGCGCACAATTCCACGTCACAAATGGGCATTGACCAGTATATTGTATCTAAAAACTAATCTTAACGATAACTGAATAAAACATGAAAATGAATCAAAACCGAACACTCTTGTTTAGAGCGCAAACAAAATTGAAGCAACCAACGTGGAAACAATTCCAGCCTTTCCAACGGAAGCTCCCTTGTAAATGTTGTTGGCGGCTGGAGCCCCATACGCAGTTGGGCCGTTGTAAGCAGGTTGAGCAACATAGCCAGTTGGGGCGACGTAACCAGTTGGAATAGCAGCGACTGCAGAGGTCGAGGAGTAGGAAACAGACGACGACCCAAGAGCAGCAACAGAAGTGGTGGTAGTAGATGTAGTGGTCTTGGTAGTTGAAGTAGAAGTAGTAGTTGCCGTGGAAGTAGTAGAAGAAGTCGTCGTGCTAGTTGTAGTCGAGAATGCTAAGTCAGCATAGTGGAAAACCGCATTACTTGCATCACGACGACCAGGAGCAGGTGGAAGCCCAACAGTAATGTTAAAGTATCCATCCGCAACATCCAAATAATAAAACTGAACATTAGAAAGTGCGCCAAAGTAGCGTTGGAACCGGGTTTCGGGGGCAGTGCTTCCACAAACGTCCGAAGTGTTGGTAAACATGAATCTCAAAGACGCCGTGGACCCCTTTGTGATACATCCATCTTCAATAGAGACGTTTGGCAAAAGTTTGGCACCACCAAGATCGTACTTCACAAGAGTGAAGTCACGCACGTATGTGTATCGGTCGCCTGCAAGGTACTGGTAAACGCAAGAGTTTTCAGCAGAAGGAGCGGCAGGGTTGGATGTGACAGTGATGGAAAACTTGATGGCAGAAAGCTTCTGGAGCAAAATGGCAGATGGGTTGACGCTGTAGAGGGATGAAAACGTGGCAGTGTAGTTATTTCCGCTGTTCATGTAGATTTCTTCCTGGTAGTTTACTTGGGCGACAACATAGTTTAGGCGGTTCTGTTCAGAAGCGTCGAGAATAGCAGGAGCCTTTGGTCCACAGACTGGGTTATTGTACGCAATAATATAGAAAGTTGGAACAAGTTTGACAGATGACACCCAACTAACTATGCACTGCGCTTCAAGAAAGTTACTTCTTGCTTCGATGGGCTTTCCAGTTCCGTTTCCTGCAATTCCAAATTGGGCCTGAATAAAATCGACATGGACCAATCCAGTCACCGAAGGCACGAACGATTGGAGCAGAATCCCATTCGGAAAATCGGCTGAGATGTTACCATACACAGACGTCAAGCGGGAAACAAGGTCCGATCCGCCGCAAGCAGCGCTGGTGTTCTTGAAAGAGAGCAAGCTAGCGATGGTTCCTGAAAGACCGTATTCGGACGTTGAAGAATTAAATGTGTCTGGCATTGAAAGTGCAAGACAGTCCAATTGAGCAGCAGTAGGTACAATGACACGCCCGTTGAACGCTTGACAATCTCCATTTGGAGCAACGAATCGCTCAAAGGGGCCTCCAGCGAGGGACACAATGTTGAGAACCATTTGAGGTTTTGAATGAGTTGTGAACTTGTGGCTAAAGAAGACGCTCGCAAGTTTTCCTTCTCTTCATCTCCAAAAAGGACAAGCCCGGAAGAAAGACAGCAACTGTGAATCCCATGTGATTCAGTGTTTCCTAGAAGTAGAACAAATACATATGAAATAAAACCCAATGTACATGTATCTCATTGAGACTGTCGTGATCGACATGAATATTGGGATATGTAGGTATAGTGCAAGAAAGATCAATAAATTGGGCTTGCAAGGGACTCTCCTGGACTCGTCGTGCCCACCGAGCTACGGCTCCCCGTACAAGATCCCTATGGGCGCTACAGAGACTTTCACCTCTCTTCTTCCCGCTGAGATCCTCATTTGTATCTCCCATAACAGTTTGGGTAAGTCGTTGTTCATATGTCTGTTTTGGTCTAACTCTAAGCTGTGTTCAGATGTTCTTGGCACGACATTTTCACTCTCCTGCACCTCAATCAAACAACAAGAAACACTCTGATCCACTCTTCAAGCCTATGGACCTCGATCATCACTCTTGCTTCATGCCACCAACTGTGTTCCCAGGCCAACCTATCCGTCCCTTGCTTAAATCCAATCTCATCTCTCAAACACGAGCTAAATAATTCAACAAGTAAAAAGAAATCCGTGAAGGCATAAGGAATACTCTTTTTCAAGTGTCGAAACCTCATATCCCTTCACCTGTCTCTCCTTATGAACCAATCTGCTTCAGAACATTCCTGCGAACCCTCACATTAATGGATGCTGAATCATCGTTATTGTTTCCGAACTCAGAGGCTGTATACCTTGATTTGGGCGACGAGAAGAAGAACTATCCCAAAATCATGAAGTTGCATACCATACTTAATACTTAAGGCTTCAACTACCAACAAAAAGGGCATCCAACCAAGTCCATACTCATGCAACTCGAATGTATGCATTTTGTTCAATACCAGATTTGTTTGACCCGCTAGACGCGAGTTAGACCGACGAAGTCCTGCATGTTCACCCGATCATCGTAGACAGCAGAGAATACATGGATTCCTGATGTTGGAGATGAGTAAGGAGTGGTAAATAAGGGAGTTTCTAGAACATTCCATCGTGTCTTATAATTGTCCGAAAGTACAAACAATAAACACAACTCTTTTATTCCCAAAACACTCGCATTCCTGCTCAAACACAACATCAGCCTACAATGTTCTCTGACAAAAACAAGGACGCCGACTTCTTAATTAAGAAGTTCCAAAATACGTACACCGGGGGTTTGAATGCTCTCAATTGGACCCAATGTCAAAAAGACTTGGAAACTATTTTCAGCAGTCTGGGATTCTACAACGAGTTCAATGATGATATTTCCATTGATAATCTCGTGACGACCCAACATCCTGGTCAAAAGACCTTCACAGAGCCAAACGCGCCTGTCAAACTTCCAACCACAACTGAAGAAGGCGCACCAGATAATGATACTATCCAACAAAATATTCTCAAAAATGCTGAAAACTATCGAAACTATGAATATGACCATGCCATCTACATTGGTGCTTGGAAAAACTATAACTACTTGTTGGAGCAGCATGAGAAGGAGATGGAAAAATACAAAAAGGTTAAATCATCTCACGCTCAAGCATTCTCGAAACTTTATATGTTGTTTCCAAAGGATGGTGACCTTATTGACAAGGTGAAACGACACGCGGATTATCAAAAGAATCCGACGTTGTTCTGCGCCATCAAAATTATTGGATCTGAAGTCTCCCATGTAGATAAATCTGGTACTCAAGCATCCGAATTTTTCACTAAAGTCCTTAATCTTGGAAACGCGTATAAACGGAACGATGCTAACCAAATGAAGTCGTTCTTGAATGAAGCGGAAAAATGCCTCGACGAAGCCCAAGTATTAAAACCGAGGTACGCTACCAATGATGATACATCCACACTTAACAACATTGTTGTGGATTTGATGTTGGCTGCGTGCAAGTCTGTTCTACCTGATCCGAACACCTCGATGGGACACTGCTTCATGGAACTAGCATCCGAGATTCGCCGTGACGGTAACTCAAAGTATAAAACCGCACGAGCTTTATTGGATAACATGAACAGCTGCCTTCGAGCATATCAAACGGAACTCGAAAAAGAAAACTCTGCTGCAAAAGCCAAAGCCAATGCCGCGTCATCCACCGCTCCCATCGATTACAAGGGGGGTCGCTACAGTCGCAATCGCGAAGATGATCGCGCCGAACGTGGACGTGGAAATGATGGCAAAGGGCGTACAGATGCTGGAAGGAAACGTGGACACAGCGAACCCAGCAAAGACCAATGCGTCCTTCATCCGTACGGAGTTCCTCATACCCTTGAAGACTGCAATACCGTTAAGACAATGAGAGCAGCGGGGAAAGTGAAGGAGCTTACCCAGAAGATTAAGGATGCCAAGGATCGCTTGAAGAACAGCCAACGTGATGAGTACAACGGCAAGAAATTCAAGACGATCAAGAAGGAACGTGGAAACCACGTGGATACCAAGGACTTGGAAGAACTTGAGAATCTACTCAAAGTAAGTCCTTTAAACAATTACACTATAACTCACCAATCAAAAAGGAGGAAACTGGATCTTCCAAAGCCTGCCGAGTTACAGTCGAAGACGAAACCGACAGAGAAAGTGGCAACCAGTCCTTCGAGTCTGACAGTGAATCCAACGACGACGAATGATGGATTCAAATTCAAGTCAGAAATTACAAAAGACAATGTTTATTTATCTAACCTAATTGATACTCTGCTGAAAGAAGCGGGTTTATTTGAAATAAAAAGTTGTAGTTGTGTAAAATGCAACAAATTATCAGCAAATAAAGCAAATACGGATAAAAGCGAGACCAATGATATGGTTGACTGTGGCGCATCAAAATATATGACTCCCAAGAAGTCGGACTTGATCGACTTTAAACCAACTAGTGGGCGATTCGTTTACCTCGCAAACGATTCCAAGATCCCGATAGAGGGATATGGAACAATCGTTTTAAATCTTGGAAACGGAATAACGCGCAGAATAGAGAATGTTCTGTATGTTCCAGAATTATCAGACGCATTGATGTCCGTAACTCACTTGCTGGGTGATACGGACGATGCAATAGTATTGGATAAGCATGCAGTACATCTTTATTTACGTAACATGAATCAAATGGTCCGTATTGGCAAACGCCACGGCGATCTATATTATTTGGAAATCTCGAAAATCCGAAACACGCAACAACCAGTTGCGAACAATGTGAATAATAAAAAGAAAGAAGATAAATTAAAAGACGAAAAGAAAAAGAAGTTTATTATGCCCCAATCCCAAACTCGAAAAGTTGAGACTGATTATTTGAAATGGCATTACAAATTAAACCATGTTGGTGTTAAAGGCATGTGCCGTACGCTTAAAGCAATGAATATTGAGTTCGACTTTTCAAAATGCGAAACAGATTGTCCAATTTGTGGACTGGTAGCAATCAAAAAGAAACCTGTCTATTCGGCAAATGCAACAGCGCCGAAGTTTGGACACACCTTATTTGAAGACACATTTCCATTATTAGTTGAAACGTACCATCGACGACGTTACGCTAGTTTAATTGTGGATGCATACTCGAAATATAAATGGATCTTATGGCACCACAATTTACAAAAACTTGATGAGAAGATCGCCGCATTTGGTGAGAAACTCGAACGAAGATATAATGTCAAAATCGTTGAATGGAGATCCGATAGAGGTGAACTCGCAACGAATAGATTTGAAACTATATGCGAAAAGAATAATTGGGACCATAAACAGTCGCCAAGCTACGTGAAGGAATTCAATGGTGGAGTTGAACGACCAATAGGGGTCTCAGGACACCGCGCCGCAAGTTCGTTACAACATAGCACATTACCACCTAGCTTTATTGAATTCGCTTTAGATTATACTATATTCACTGAAAACTTAACAATACATTCAACAACAAAACAAATACCTTGCCAACTATTACCACTACAACCAAAAATAGATTTACGAATCCTCCAGCCATTTGGTTGCCTAGCAATGAAGCTTATCCCTGAGGAGACACGAAGTGAGGTTAGAAAAGCCAATAGAAGCGAAAGAGACCCACTTGTCCGCCAGACCAAGTTTCACAAAGGTGAACCGGTCATCTTTCTGGGATATGAAGGACAATTGCTGCTACGCGTTTATAATTTTAGAACGGCGACTGTGAGTACAGAATACCACATTCGATGTTACCCGACGATATTCCCTGGTTTGGTTTTGAGACCACATCACTTGAATCCGTTCCT
Organism: Rhizoclosmatium globosum; assembly: GCA_002104985.1. NCBI lineage: Eukaryota > Fungi > Chytridiomycota > Chytridiomycetes > Chytridiales > Chytriomycetaceae > Rhizoclosmatium > Rhizoclosmatium globosum. Next base: position 64,027 of record MCGO01000037.1, on the reverse strand, counting down.
GCTTCAACAATCAGCGTATAAAGACCTGCACGTTGAAGAATTCGGGGATGTGAGTCCAACTGACCTATTTGACCTTGGCGGCGCCGCTGGTGTGGTAACAGCAGTAGATCCTTCGAGTCAAGAATTGGTTAGTGCTGAAAATGGAGCACCAAACACTGAGCTTACGTTCGATGGTCAACTCCGTCTGGATCCCGTAGATGGTCCTGGCCCGACCCATTGGATTCCAGAACAGAAACGCGTAGAATCCCTCGGGTGCCCTGAGGAAGAGGTAATTCAACGAACGAAACCTAAAGTAAAGGACTCGTTGAATTCAAATGGTGATAGAGAGAAGGTCTCACATGACTTAGATTCACCCAACGCTAGTGAAAGCGATTCCGATGGTGACGCACAAATCCGGTTGGCAGGAAAGCGTGCAAAGTCAGATGAGATAAAATACATTAAACATTTAAATAAAAAGCGAAGAAGCGAAAACAAACCTGAACTCATGACAAGACCTGAAACAAAATCCGTAGTATCCAATTCGCTCGGGCCAACAAAGGCGGAAGTTGGTAAAGACAGGCCGAAACTCAACGTGGCGGAGCCGTTGAAGAAGGAGGCAAAGCTTAAACCGAAACTGTTTGGAGTTAACTACAAATACGAAATCAATGAATCTAATTGTGAAAGCTTGCCTGAAGTGATAACCGCTTTAGCCTTAGATGAGCTATATGCGAATAACTCGAAGCTTTTTAAGATACTTGCTGAAGACACCGAAGCAAGAGCTGTTAATGGAGACGGTAAAAATATTCAACATAGAAACCACGAGAAGAGACTCGAAAAACATTACCGAAAACTCAGCGAGTTTGTAGAGAAACAAGAACAAAAATTCAAAGCCGCTGCTACAAGCATTAATCAAAAACGAACCCAAAAGGATAGAATAAATTGGGACGACGTAGCTGATTCACCAAAGCCACCAGGAAAAGTACATGTCTCGGAATTAGGGCCAGTACCGAAAAACCTGAAGGAGGCATTGAATCATAAATTTGCGAATTATTTAAAGAAAGCAATGTTAATCGAGTTCGAGTCGTTAAGAGACTTAGGCGTATTTGATAAAAAGAGTATAAGCGAATTACCTGAAGGAAGGAAGCTTATAAACTGCAAATGGGTTTTCGACTATAAGCAAGACCCGATGGGTTTCTTAGAACGTTTCAAAGCGCGCCTCGTTGCCGTTGGAACAGGTCAAGTTAAAAACGAAGACTACAACGAGACATTCTCACCTGTAGTTAGAATGAAAGCTGTACGATTAACATTAGCATTAGCGATGCTATTAGGTTTACATACGTCTACAGCGGATATAAAGACTGCATTCTTGCATGGAATCCTAAAAGAAAAGAACTTCATGCGACTACCGCCCGGTTTTGAAGAAACCGATGCGAAAGGAAAACAGATGATTGCCGAATTGATGAAAACGTTATATGGTCTTCACCAATCGTCGCGCGAATTCTATAAAGTGATTCGCGATCATTTCATTAACAATGGTTTCCAACAACTATCATCTGATAACTGTATAATGTTTAAATTTGATCCCGATACAAAACAAATGACCATAGTACTTATCTATGTCGATGATATTCTAATCGCAAGTAACTCGCACGACGCGATTCAAATGGTTAAAGATCTATTGAAATCGAAATTCACAATAACTGAAAATGACAATGCAAACTGGATACTTAAAGTCCAAATCGAACGCATAAATGGTGGAATATGGATTGGTCAGCCGAATTATGCGACCGAAGTCCTCAAAGAAGCCGGTTATTGGGATATACCCGAAAGCGAAATGAAAGAATCACCTATGCGTGAATCATGGATACATGATAACAGTAGTCCACTTATCACGTGTTTAAAAGTTAAGAAATGGATATTATCAACAAACATGAAACTATCGCACTTATCTCAAGTGACGAGGCCAGAACTAAGCTATACAACAAATACAATAGCTCAATATCAGAATGAACCTCGACAATGTGACTACGATGCACTGATTCGAGCTCTACAATATTTAAGAACAACATACGACTTAGGACTATTCTACAAACCAAGTCAGAATCCAGTTATTATTATGGACGCTGCATCGGAAGACCCAAATGCGACCGAAAGAGAAACTGATGCTCCGATGATCTCGAGAATCACGGGAGAGCCGATAAAACTGAAGGGAAGCATAGCTCCATTCCTTATGGCTGACGCAAGCTACGCAGGAGAACCACAGCGAAAATCGCGATCAGGTTTCCTCGTCTATGCGTTTGGTTGTTTAATCAATTGGTTTTCAAAGAAACAGTCAACGACAGCACTCTCCTCAACTGAAGCCGAGTTTATAGCACTTACAGAAGCCGTTAAAGAAGCTATCTGGTTGCAGATGCTGTTGAAAGAACTAAACATCGAAACCGATGATCCTATGACAATCTTCCAAGATAACAAATCTACTATGGCTATCGCTATCGATCCTGTCCATCATGCAAGAGTAAAGCATATGGATATAAAGATGTTCTTTATTCGAGAACACTTAGAAAAGAAAGATGTTAAACTTGTCTACTGTCCAACTGAATTAATGGTTGCTGACATACTAACAAAAGCATTACCTGTCGCACAACATAAGAAACTGGTCCGACAAATGGGAATGAGAACACTCCGAGAATTAATGAATGGAGACGAACGAGCTAATGCTGTTCATCATTTCAAATTTTAACCTCAAAATTACAAGGGGGATTATAAAACAGTAAAATCTTAACAGTAAACGCGACAAATGCCGCACCTTGCCGCAAGGGGGGAAGTGGGTGTAGTTCGACAACCTGCAGCACTCCGTCGCAAGGGGGTGTTTGACCCGCTAGACGCGAGTTAGACCGACGAAGTCCTGCATGTTCACCCGATCATCGTAGACAGCAGAGAATACATGGATTCCTGATGTTGGAGATGAGTAAGGAGTGGTAAATAAGGGAGTTTCTAGAACATTCCATCGTGTCTTATAATTGTCCGAAAGTACAAACAATAAACACAACTCTTTTATTCCCAAAACACTCGCATTCCTGCTCAAACAAGATTCCTGGAATGACTTTGTTTGAGAAGCAAGGTTCCCTTTGTAACGCTGGTAACCCATATATTGTTTTGGACGCGATGCGTTTAAAAAGCAACATTGTAAATATCGAGACTGTGCGTCGATGATCTGTGCGGAGTGTTTACCAACGAATGCCAGCGGATATTTGAAATGCGCACATTGGATGGACTGTTATCAAAGAATACAGACAAGGGTTTGCCAAGTATGTCGACGCTTTAAATGACTGGAGTTTTACGACAAGAATGCAGGTGGCGGATTTGTTTTTGTGGTGTGAATGTGTGCAATCATTGTCTCGATTCCTCAGTCCCGTTTGAACAAAATGCCATAAATGCAAGTCGTGGATTTATTCGTGTGCAAGGTAGATATTTCTTTGCTCTTGGCGTGAATGTGATTGCAACGATGGTTAATTAATAGTCATTAACGTTCCGTTCACAAGCGAAAATTACGATTTATCATATATTACCTTTTCAGAACTTCACTCAGAAAATGTATCGGCCATTCACTTCGCTGCTTCCCACCGAGGTCCTCATGCACATATTTAAATACTGTCTAGGTATATCTTCAAACTGAACGCGCATGATTCTAAATGAGAAGCTTAGTTCTGACATCTGACGATCCACCTGGACTAGTGTACAACACGATACTCAGCCTTTTAGTCCTCAACCGCACAACTCGCAGCATTCTCACCAACACACCAACATTGTGGACCACTGTCATGTCTTCAAGTCCCAACTTTGGCGGCCTCAGTCTCCTCCCATCACTGTCGCCACACTGCTTTGACACTGTCACTGAACTCATCGTAACAGACACAGAAGACAGCATCCACTCAGCGAAAGCCCTAACCTCCCTTTTATTCAAATGCAGAAACCTCAAAGTCCTCGAAACCATTTCCTCAGAACCTGTTTGCATTCAAACCCTTCTTCAAAGCATAAAGGCACGCCTCGTTGAAACACCTCTATCCCTCCCACACCTGGAATACGTCCACCTAGACTTCCCCAACGCAAAGAAACACTTTTCGAAAATCCGAAAACTACAAGCCATCCTCGCCGCATCTTCCTCAAAAACAGTGGACATGAAACCCCTCCCATGTACTTGCAACAAAGACTTTCGTGTGCTTTACCAATCAAGATTCGACGAGGACACGTTTGATAAATCCTGTACACTGTGCACGACACCCCTTCCTTCCCTGTGTTTGGACTGTTTCGGAAAGGACGCCATGGATAGACAGCAGTGTATATGCGTTGGAGGTGGTTGCGACTCGTATATTTGTGCGGAATGTACTCGGACAGGGGGGTGTGGAAGGTGTGGACAGTGGATAGACATTGAATGCACGGAAGCTTCGGATCAAAGAATTGAATGTAGGTTAGAGTGTGGGCGGTATTTATGTGAAGAGTGTTTTGATGATGATTCTGGGCGAGCTGGTTGTTTAAATTGTAGGCAGTAATTCTAATTGTTTATCTATTTGATTTGTCTGAGAACGTCAATATCAAATGACCCAACGCCGTTGCCACATCTTTATATATAATCTTCCCTCGTAATCCTGATCAGCATTTTCTATACTGATTCCTGACTCATATCGTGCCATTTGCTTGAGTTATGTATTGTGGTTATGGGCCGTTAGAGAATGCCGCGCAATCATTGATATCTTATAACCAATGAACATGTTTTAATCTATCTTTATTTTGAAAAGCGTTGTGTGGTTTAAATATGATCAACAACTTTTACGAGGTCTGTGTAGAATTCACGAGAAAGACTATCTTGTTCAAGCGACGCCATGGTCTTTTGATTTTTTCGTGCAATGGTTGGGTGTTTAAGCTCGAAGTGATGCTTCATTGTTATCCGAGCAAGTTTGGCAGAGCACCCAATTACAGGGCAATTGACAACACAGTCAGGTTTCAAGTGTTTAGCCAGATGCCAGACTCTCTCCCACTTCACACCACAGCAGTATACGACTTTGAAATTCTTGGACCTGGGCATTCGCTTGATTGTGGTTGATGTTGTTGAAAGGTTCAAAGTTTGGCTGAGAAGGAGGATCAGAGTCTTGTGCCTTCGAGTTTTGAGAGAAGAAATATGGAACCAGGAGAAGGCGAGTCCATCCAGTTTTTGAATACGTACTCGTTGGTACCGTTACATATACTGTACTTGATCTACACCAAGTCCAAGTCCAACAAAACCACCTTACCCACTTCCTGTGCAAATACCTGTTTGTTAACGGCTCGTTTAATACGTCTACTCGTAGATTATGCGTTGAAAGCGTTTTGGGATGAGGATGCCATTCAATCTCCTTCTACAACGAAGTACGTACAGGTTTTGATATCAATACTTGGCACCAAGTCCCTCGCGAAGGGAGACAGACCACTGGCAGTACAAGTAATCGTGTGTTAACGGCTTGTTTAATATATATTCTTGGGAATTATGCTTGGAAAGCGTGGGATCCATATGAAATGTACCAGAAAAAATGCGCTGTTACATCTCCAGTACAAGTACACATAAGTACTGCTACTTAACCGGATCCCAATTACTCCATTGGATATCTCCACACTCGTCCACAAAATCTTGCTCTGAAACATCCAATGGCCGTGGGAGTTTCCGAGGACGAGCGTTATGAAGTAGTGCTGAAGATGTAAGTTGAATCCCTACGGCCTCTCGAAGCCCGTCCAACTTAACGACCGCAATAGCGTCGAATCTTTCCGCCAGATGCCCACATCGCTGCTTGTGCCCGTGAAAGAGCTCATTCGTGTGGCAAGAGCAACGGAGGCAGCAATCTTCTCGAAGGCTGCAACCAAGGTACAGTTTGCATGATACATCATCTGATCGTTCCTGATTCAGTCTCAAATGACAGATCAGATACGTTCAACTTCTTCAAGCATGTTGTGACGCCATCAGCAACAGTGTTCGCTCACGATCCCAAAACCAGTCTCCAACTGTGGCCCAACATTCGGAAGTTCAAATAATCCCAAATCCAAACCAAACTGTGGCTCAACAGAGTATCGTTTCTCAACAGAACGGATGTCACACGATGGCGGGCCTCCAGAATCATGTTGCCATAAACATGCAGCAACCACGCCAACCTTCCTTTCACGGACATCCGCAAATCCCAATCAATCGTCAAAATCAGTTCGCACAGCCTCGGGGATTCCCTACCACACCTGCCCTTTTTTAGTGTTCCTTGTCATTTCTTAGGCCCGCCTCGTTTCTTTTAACTTTTTGTTTCCAATTTGTGTTTACCATGAAGTTTATGAGACGGATCAGTCCTTGCTCATAAAGTAGTTCTTGATAATCTGTTTCAGGGGAAACCTTCTTGGTCCTATTTTTTGAAATACCTTTAAATGCCAACTCGTGAATTGGTAGCTTTATTTCAATTACAGTGCCATGTTCCGTTTAAATATTCTCTGATTCACTAACTGTGATTCTTTAACTGTTAATGTGACGGTTTGTGGTCGTTCCACGTATTTAGTTCAAAACATGTATTTGAATCTTGAACCGTAGGCTTCTTAACTGTTAACCGTTCTATAAATTCGAGGGTTCACGAATATCGATGTACCCAATCAAGTACACAGCATTTTGTACATAAGTATGTGTACCTGTAACTGTAATTACGAACGAAAGCAAGAACCTAGGGTTGAAACTGATACATGCAATGCAGGCAACTTAGCCGATACAACCAAATCGACTTTTAATTTGATGGATATCAGGAATTTCGTTGATGATACTGATATCGAGATGAACGCATCGGAACAGCCTTTGATGCCAAAAGACTTTATGAATTTTAATCCGGCTATCTATTTCAACAACCAAGTCCACCATTCCAGTAAAAACGAATTGCAAACAAATAGTGGAAAAACAAGCAATATATTAAAGTACGAGGCAAGATTGGGTTCTAAACGTCCAATAACAAGAATGAGAATCTCGCAATACAAAAAATACGTGATTTGTTCATGTGGGATAAAGCTTACAAGACTGCTTCATATCACAACGCATTTGCGTCGAAATACTACTTGCCGAATTGAATGCAACGTGGGGGGATGTACTGCTATTTTAAATAGACAAAATGTGGTGAATCATTTCAAAAAGGCGCATACTAAAATTGCGGAAAAGAATCCAAAGGCGTTCCAGATTATAACGGAAGAAAACTTGCAGATTGGTGTCTGCTCTCAAGATATACCACAGTATTTATCTAAGCAGTATTTGCCAGTATTCTGTAGTGGTCTCATGAAACAAGAATGAACTTTTGCATAAACTTTTTAACTATTTGCAAACCTTTTGTAAGTTATTAAGACGAAATAAAGACTATTTTGCATGTGCTAAATCAAACTTATTTCTTTATCAAATTTCTTCTTGATTTAAGCGACCTGTGTTGGGAAATGGACTTTGAAAGTTGTGTGAATGCCCGTTCTCAAAGTTAGAATGCGCCCTGCTTTCTCTTTCCGAAACAATTAGCTTCATTTTGAAAGAAAAGAAGTGTTTTGGGAAGTTGAGCTGCACCCTCCCGAAGCTAACCGTTTTTCAAACCGTTAACCTTTAAACAATTCAGTACCGGAGGATGTACATACCGCCTCGCGCAATTATTTTTCGCATGATTGGTGAATGAAAACAGTTTGCTTAAACTGTTTGTGTATGGACATGATAAAAGAACGAGACAAAGCTTGGTGAAAATGCATTCGAAACAATGAGCACAATTATCAACGAAGAAGCACGAAAGCAAGCTGAACAAAGATTGTAAGGCAAATAGAGCGTGCGGGAAGCATCAAACTCAATACCATATTTGTATCAAACAGTCTTGAAGTAATCAAGATGCTTTCAAGCGCTAAAGCTGAAAGTGATGATAAACTTGAGCAAGTCGCTAAAGTTATTGAGATATCTGTGTATAATCAGGCTTTAAGAGAGAAGGTAAGTTTGAATCCTAGCAAAAGTCAAAGCTCAAAACGAAAACAAAACAAACAGAAATCATACAACCAATTAGTAAACGAGAAAATCAATGATATGAAATCTCGCGCTGCAAAGATGTGTCATTCAATTCATTAGTGTCAAGTTAAAGAGAAGAAAGGGAGCATTGTTTTCGTACTGAACAGTAACAACTTTACCGAAACAATTGAACAAAGCTTATGAATGTATTTATTATGGCTTTCTATTCACAACCTCCCTGTCACGGAATCCTTGAGGAATTCAATCACGTAACTGAACCCACACACAATCTTTCCTTCGCGTTGTAGTTGAACCATCAGTCGATTTGAGCTCGGATCCGCCAAATCAGTAATGCAATGCGTGAAGTTGTTCTATTTTAGAAAGAGATTAACATCGTTTTCAGGAAATGGTATCAGAAACAATACCTTATCTATCAGATCCCCCGTCAACTGCGGCAAATGAACACGAGTGACATGTGCAGCACCCGACTTTAATATCCTTTCAAAGTTCTCCGTTTTCGATCCAGAATCTATCACCAACAGAACAATCCACGTTTGATACGCGCCAGCAACAGAGTCTTGAAACCCGTTTTGGTAGTTTCCTAGTTTCCGTCGCCACCAATTCGCTGCAACGGCAATCTTGTCTGTTTTGATGCGAGATTTTAAACTAACGAGTGCGAGTAAAGGAAACAAACCAGTGTCTTGACCATTCCCAGCTCCCCACTCCCACTCCTCTTCGTCCAAGAACTTCCCTGCAGTCCAACTCCGGTCAATATAATCAGCCTTCAAAAGCCACCGTCCCCGTGCAATAGCAGCACAACACTTTTCCGTCAAGGAAGGCTGATGACATATCAAGTGTGTACACTTTTCGTTCCAATGTTTATCGCTTTCAATGACTTTACCGCCAAGCGAGACGATTCGCTTCCGCATTTCATCACGCTGTTTGACAGCAATTCCGGTAATCATAAAGTATCGCGTCGCAGTTGAACGAGAGTTCACGGTTGCTGTGCGTGGGCTTACTTTCGCTCGTTTGCTTGCACTTCCATCTTTAGATGATTGTTTAGATCCTTGTATTTGCTCTAGCAGCCGCCGTTTCTCAACTCGAGCTTGAGGATCGTCGTATGTTACAATTGAGCCATACGGATCTTGAAGCATTGGGGACAAGTCAGCAGGAGGTGCTTGAGTGAAACAGTCTTCTTCATGTTCTTGGAGAATGTCGGATGGAAGCAGGCTGGTTGATGACTTCTTTACGGGAGCTGGCTCTACGGCTGCCACATCGGAGTTCCCTCGACTTAATCCAGCAGCGCGCTTCGTCCATGAGCTCTGATTTGTTGTTAGTGAGAACAATTTCGGAAGTAACACACGTACTCTCTTCGCCTGATTCGGATTCAAAACAGCGCCAACCGCCTTCAACTGTCCAAGAACGTCCAAATACTCTGCATGGTTCAGGTCGTTCTTCGCCATTGTTTTTTCCTTATCCGCTTCCTTCTCCAACAGTCTCGGCTTAACATCCACAACAGATACAGTCTCCTTCGCCACCTTTCATCAAAACGTTAAACCCAACACAATCAAAAAACCAATAAACTCACATTCCTCTCCTCACTTTTCCGTTTCCCCGCCAACCCCACCCCATTGCCACTCGCCCCACTCCCACTCCCACTTCCACTTCCACTTCCACTCCCCACATCCAAAACCGCGCCCCCCTCCAACCACAACCCCTTCCCCAAATCCATCTGCCACGGAAACTCCGCCTCAGAAACCCAAACCCCACGCTCCCCACAAACCTCCAACCACCGAAAACTAACAACCTTAACGCGTCCCTTCGCTTCATCGTCACGAACCCGTTTCCATTCGTACCCACCGCCCCCGGATTTATCCTGGACGTAGTGTGTACATGAGTCAGAGTACGTGTTGAGGAACTCGGCGCCGAGATTTTTGCAGAGCCGGATTGCGTCGTGTCTGTGAGGGATGGATTTTTGGGAGAGGCAGAGACGGACGCCTTTGAGAGGGGCTAGCGTTGTTTTTGATGTCACGTTTGCAGTGGCTTTTGCGAGGGATGTTGAAAAGGTTTTGGCGAGGGATGTTGATGGGGAGGAGTTGGGTGGGTTTACGAGTGTTGAGGTTGTTGGATGTAATGCGGTTGCTGATTTCCGAATGATTTAGAATACTGACGTGAATTTTGAATATGTGACTGACTTACATGGACTATTTGCGGTTTTCAACATGTCCCCAAAATCAAATACAGGTTTTCCTGGCGGTTGTTGCATACTTTGACGTGGTGGAGTCCTGGGTTTTGGATTGGTTGCAGTAGATGCAACTGGAGGTAAAGAATCCTCGTGAATTAAGTCTTCCGTCACTTGCTTCATTTTCGACTGAACTGGAGCAGAACACACATCTGAGATACTGTCGTTCATCGGCTTTGGAGGGGACACAGATTTTTTAATGGGTTCGGGTTTTACTGGCTGAGGTTTTGAAATAGGAGGATCGATTTGATGAGATTCTTGTGTGAGTGCTCGAGGTAAGATTGACTCTGTATCCATTGGAACAGAAACTTGGGGCTGGGCTGGACTCGGTACTTTTGATATTCGAGATGTCGCTTTCGGTATCACTGGTGTCGATTGCTTTTTGGAAGCAATGGATATTACAGGCGTGATTGATTTTCTGCCTACATTCGGTATCACTGGCGTTGATGGCAGATCTTCTCGATTACACTTGAGCACTACTGAATCCTCCATTCGCATCGACACGTCAAACCGGCTTGCATCAGCTACATTCTCCTTCCTCGAATTCCCATCCATCTCTCGAACCTCCTCTACTTCATCCATCTGAATTTCCTCAACAGTAACATCCCCAACCTCCTCAATAGGCAAAGGCCACACCAACACACCCCGCTCCGCACAACCAAACAACCAATCAACAGAAACAACTGTAACCCCCCACTCCCTCGCCCTGACAACCTTCATACTCTGCCCCGCATCACTGTGCGCAATCAAATGCGTATTCTTCCTCGACAAACTCTCCGTAAACGATCCACCCATCGCACAAACCAGTTTCCGAATCTGTTCCCGATCAAGCCCTTCATACCCCGTAATCCCTACACAAAACGTTCCCTGCGGCGGAGCATACTTGACACCACGAAAGAGAACGATTCCATCAAACGCGTGGACGGATGAATCCTCTATACACCGTTCAATCCAACACTCACTAACGACAGTGAGTCCGTCCACGTCGCCTACCGGTCCAACACCTAACGGCACAATAACGACTCCAGTACCTCCACCACGCACGCGAAGTGCTTCCCGAAGCCCGTTGAGTGTATGAGCAATCTCGCCATCATGTAATTGAACTTCATCGCTCAATATCTCTGTATCCTGTCCATCAAACCCTTGAATCAAGAATATGAGCCCTTCAAATAGTGTACTCGTTCCTGCGGCATTGGTATTTCGTGAACAAGAGGCTGTATAGAATGAATCTGAAATCATGGATTTTCGCGACCGTTTTTGGGATGGCTTCATAGATGCACGTGGATTCTTTTGGGAGGGTACGGCGGAGAGGGATTTTCGGGATGTAGGGGCGAGTGATTTTCGAGAATCTGATGGAGCTGTTGATTTTCGAGTTGCTTGTTGTAGGAGAGTGGGAGAATTTGTGAAGGATGAGTCTGGGTCTATTTGTTTCTTGATTGTCGAAAGACGCGGCATGATTGGAGTTATTTGTTTTGGTTGAGGAAAGGTTTCTGGTTGCGGTTGAGGTTTCGATACTGCTGTGGGAATGGGAATAGAGATTGGAGCAGGAACACGAGGTACCGCTGTTGCTGTGGTATTAGATGCAGCTGAAGGTTCTAGTTCTGGGGGAATATCAGCTAAGGAGTGGTTTTCAAGATGACATACTGATTGCAATCGGTCCCGCAAGGTCATCATTGGAAACGCCGATCGGAAATGATTTTTCGCTCAAGCATTCTATACAATGGTCAAGTAACAGTGAAAAGAGGGACACACGCACCATTCACTTCCGCACACTTGTCAATCCACTTCATATCCACCACCCGAATCCCATTTTTCACGGCAAATTCAAACTTCTTCCCCGATGCCGCCAGAGCAATCAAGTGAGTGCATTCCTTTGTCAAATCCGAGTTGAATCGAGCGCCAAGAGCCTTTGCCAACGCCTCAATTCTGTTTCGCTGTTCAAGAGGAAATCCAGTCACGCAAACGACTTGGCCATCGAGGCATTTTATTTTGTGGATTTGGGTGACCTGTTTTTGAGGATTGGTTTTGATGGATTCGGAGCCCCCTTCAGCCAAACCTCTTCAATCTCGTCGACGCTCAGAGGCCGCTTTACCCTCGAATAGATTGCGAGACAGGCTTCAATCCAGGACGGTCGAACGATGGGAATCTTGAGTTTTGAGCTGGCAACCTATTCAAGTTTGAACAAGTTGAAAGAGAGAGAGAGAGAGAGAGAGTAGGGTAAGATTGCTCCTATGGATAGACTAGACAATAGCTCAAAGTACCCTGTACTTCTCTGAACCGGGACCAGTTGCAATCAAGTGGGTTGTTGACTGGGTGAGAGAGGGCGAGTAGACTGCTCCAATTGTTGTGCACGAAGACTCAACGTGCGCCTGGTTCTTGTCTTAGTTTCTCTCTTTCTTTTTGTTTTGTTTTGTTTTGCTTCTTACTCGTTCGTCAACTTCGAGTCCGGTGGCCGTCACGACAATGGGCATCGTTTGTTGCTTTCGGGTTGGATGCTGTTGGTCAATTTCGGACAGAAATCAATGGAACAAATACATAATGCATTAATCAGATGGAATAAATGATGTATTTAGGACTGCATGGTATAATAAAGTATGGAAATGTATGGGAAAACGCGTAAAAGAAAGGACATTAACGAATCAAATTATGCCTCGGCGTGACTCATTTCAGAGCGAGAGAAAGCCTTGACAACCTTGGAAAAGAAGGATGTACTGTTACTAGAACCAGCTTGCTTTTTACCCGTCTTTGCACTGCGACGGCGAACTCCAATCCTGTTTGAATCAAAATGTTATAAATACCTTCGACGAGTCAGGCAGTATACTTACCACATGATTTCAAGATTCAAACAACGCGTATCTGTATATTAAAAATATGAGTTTTGGAGTATATGTTTGGTGATCTCCTCACAAGTATAGTTTTGGATCATATACGCAACCAGGGTGAGGAATGGACTGGTGATTGTAAACGATGCATACATTTCGAAACAATTCACACCGAGCATGATGAGACTTCGAAGAACTGGTGGAGTGGATTGAGTTTCAAAGGGTAGTCAACGCAAACCAAATTCAAACCGTTTTCTTGCATTATGACTTGACCGATCTTGTTAAATCCAGACTTGATATGCTTAAGCGTAAAGATTACTGATACAACAGAGGCAAATAAATCCGTGATTATGTCAGATGCATTGTACCCCAACCCAGACAAAGGGAATTGCTGCACACAATTGAATTTCGTTAAGTAAATCCAACAAAACCTACAACTTGAAAGCTTATATATATACTTACAACATAACTACAAAGCTGCCCATCAGGATCCCAAGAGCCTCCAGACTTTGCAATATCCAGTGCAGACCAACTCGTCCGATTCAAATAAATAACCGCAGCCATCACAACCACAACCCGATTATACCCACTAATCACACACGTCTTGAAAAGAATAAACAAATCAAAACTCAAATAAAAGTAGTGACTCGCTGCGTTATCCAAAATACTTCCAATCACGCAGTTGGATCCATCAAGCCACCAGTCCGCAATAAACCACGCCATGTAGATTATAGCGGCGAAATTGAAGTTGACCATGAGGAGGGACGTCCAGTTGATTTTCATGGATCCTTTGCCTGGGTTCTCTCCGGAGAGGTGGAATATCCCGATGGATATGATTCCGCCGATCGCGACTTCGAGCGTGTTTCCAACCATGAGTCCGAGAACGGCGAATTGTTGGTTTGATATGCTGGGTGGTGCAGGTGCTGTTGGGAGAGTTGTGTTCGTCGTGCTAGTAACATTCATTTTGGCAATTAGATGGAAATACTGGTCTTTGTTGCGAAGTTTCTACCTCAGAAGTCTTTGTTTATATTGTGCCGATTTGACTTCTGACAGTTGAAGTGATTCTTTGAGATTTACAGTCGGCACAAAGGATAAATGTAACAAAGGAGATGAAAAAATGATGACGACTTCATGAGTAAGATGCCACTGCTTCGAGTATGAGTGGATAATTCTGTCAATGTGCTGTTCAAGGAATGTCCCAAAGACGTGCTCAGGCGACATTAATGGGGAAAGAGAATGATTTATTCTTACTTTAACGTTTTAAAATGATGACATCCGCAAAATAAGCTCCAAAAAACTTTTATCACTTTCACTTCATCCTTCAGTGGTGTTCAGTTCAGAACGCGTGAACGCTTTCGTAAACTTTGAGAAAAAGGAAGTACTGTTGCTTGAATCTGCTTGTTTTTTGCCAGTCTTTGCACTTCGTCTGCGAACTCCAATCCTGGTTGGGGAAGCCTAGTATTAAATACACCAAGTCTGCGAAGAATATGTCAATACTTACCACATAATTTCGAGATTCAAGCAGCGAGTGTCTAAGTGATTTATCGTCAGTCAAGATTGGGAAGGCTAAAAAGAGTAAGAGTTACATGTGTAGTTTTGAATCATGTATGCCATCAAAGTGAGGAACGGATCCGTAACTTTGAACGAAGCATACATTTCGAAGCAATTGACTCCCAACATGATACCACTACGTAGAACTGTACAGTTAACTGGATCAGTACCTTATAATCTTGAAAATGAACACCAAACCGTTCTCTTGCATAATAACCTGTCCAATCTTATTAAATCCCGCCTTGACATGCTTAAGCGTAAAGATAACCGATACAACAGAAGCGAACAAGTCCGTGATAATGTCAGAAGCATTGTACCCCAACCCTGACAATGGAAATTGCTACAAGACAATTTAAAAAACCGAGACAAAGACATTTTACGTACGTACAAAGTAATTACAAGACTGAGCATCAGGATCCCAAGACCCTCCAGACTTAATAACATCAAGTGCCGACCAACTCATCCGATTCAAATAAATCATAGCCGCCAGAATCACAACAATCTTGTTATACCCACTAATCACACACGTCTTGAAAAGAATAAAAATATCAAAACTCAGGTAAAAGTAGTGACTCGCTGCATTATCCAAAATACTCCCAATAACGCAGTTGGATCCATCCAGTGACCAGGCCGCGATAAACCAACCCATGTAAATAATCGCGGAAATGTTGAAATTGATCATGAGGAGGGACGTCCAGTTGATTTTCATGGATCCTTTGCCGGGGGTGGTTCCAGAGAAGTGGAATATAATGATCGAAACTATTCCTCCAATCGCGACTTCAAGCGTGTTTCCGACCATGAGACCGAGTACTGCGTATTCTTGACTGGAGATACTGGGTGCAGCCGGAGTTGGCGGGATTGGTGTGGTTGAATTGGTTATGTCGGCAATTTACAAAGTGTCGCTTTGTGACGCGATTCTTTTTTGGTGAGTCTTTGTTGAAATTGTTTGGCTCTTTATAGCAGACTGGTTGATTCATTCTTTGGGATTTACACTCGGCACAATTTATTAATGGAACAAATTCAGTTTAATAAGCGAGAAAATAGAAGTTCGGATTTTGAATATTTTTATATCCAGGCTATAAAAATGTAAATCTTTTCATTTGTAGGTCTTTCATTACCATTTCATGAAATAATGGTGTAAATGAATTCACCAGTTATTGAGAGTACCCTGCCGTCAGCCACATCTGCTACTTCTTTAAAGGCTACAAGAATTCAGACAAGATTGGTTCTTCCGACGGTGTTGAAAACTGCGGCTGCCTCTGCAGTTGTGGTTTCAACGGCTGATCAAACCGCAACTGACGTCCAAAACTTTCCAGTTTCCACGAAATCATCTGTTAAGACTTCTACACCTTCTTTGAACGTGAATGTGGTCGTGGGAGCTGCAACTACAACTCAGACGATATCCGAGCTTTTGGTTGTCGTCTTTACTGTGCTTGTGCTGTGAGCTTAGATTGAAGTTTAAGTAGCCCTCTTCCTTTCTATCATTCATAAAGGCTTCTGAGTGGAACATAACATTCCTGTCATTTATTCATTTTTTAATCTTTCCACAAATGCACCACTTCCGCCGGCTGTTCTCAACAGCCAAACCAACATCACCACCACCTCCTGCTCCAGCCACACCAGCCTTCCCACCACGCCCCTTCGCAACCCTCCCCACGTACCCGCTCTTCACGCAGGTATACATCCTCCCAGCGCTCAACGGAACACTCTCAATGCATCCACGCCTTCCCGTGCCCGCAAACGCAGCCGAACGAACGCTGATCATCGCCGGTTTCGCATTCAGAAAGTGGCGCTTCCAAATGTGGGACCTTGTTGCCGCCGAATGGCACAACGGCCTCGGTGCGCGTGTGAAAGCAGATGCCGATTCGGGAAAGGACTCGCCGAATTCGAAGCTGCGGAAATGGGTCTATGAGAAGGGGAATGAGGTCGGGACGAGGCGGGGCGTTGATGCGGAGTGGTTTTTTAGAGGGATTCCGTTGCGGTGTTTGCAGGTTTGTTTCGGCATTTTAATAGAAGGTGTAATTAATTTAAATGTAGATGGAGTTTATTTATCCTCAAGGCGTCGATTTGAGGACTGTCAAACACCAATTGAACCAGTTCCTCCAAACACGTAACGAAAGCAAAAAGTCGCTGTTCCTTTGGACTGTTCTCGTCTTTCCACCTGCTCTCTTTCTCGCTAAATTCATGCTTCCGATCTTTAATGTCGTCTTTGTATACCTTGCCTGGCGTATTGCGGGTGCTTGGAGAGCTGTTACTGTCGGTGGACGTGTGCAAACTCTGCTCGATACGGGGCGAGTGAAATTCACAGAGAGTCGTGCATATAGGGAACGGTTGTTGCAGGAAGTCAGGAAAGTGGAGGAACAGGAAAAACCGTGGAAGTGGGATGGACGCGGGGACTTGCATGACGAAGTTGTGATTGGCTTGGAAAAGGATCTGAAGATGCATGAGTGGGTTCGGACGTACAGACGTTCAAGGTTGGCTGCGTTTGTACACGGAAATTATGGAGTGAAGGCTGGTGCATCCGCTCAGCGAACGGCTGCAGGAAGTAAGGAATCCATCATTGAGAAGCCAGTACAATAAATGATCAGGAGTAAATGCTGGAACAGTTTATTATGTTTGTATGGACTTTATGTTGTTTGTTTATCATGAAAATTGCTAAGCTGTCAATGCAATCTGCTATTTATAGAGCGCTCTCGTCATTTCCTCCTCCACATTGTAATAAAAGTGCAGGAATCATTAGGAAAAATTGCAAAAGGGCCTCACCGGGAATTGAACCCGGGACCTCTCGCACCCAAAGCGAGAATCATACTACTAGACCATAAGGCCCCTTATTAAGTTATGAAAACATAGTGGATTCAAATAAAATATTCAAGTGAGACCTTATGTGAACTATAAAAACGCCTCCTCGGAAACACTACAGAGTGAATATCAATCCGAAATGTTTGCATAGAAGGAATGAACGAGACATACTCTTAAAGTAATCACCACTCCCCTCAATTTAAATTCAATCAAAAAATGGATGAAAGCACACCCCTCCTCAGTCATGAAACAATTACTGCCGCAGCCGGAACCAAGCAATCCTGGCTCTCGAAGCACAAACACGCCATTCTCGGCATCTTCTTTGCCCTAACTGCCACCACAGCCCTTGCCGCCTACGCCCACTACTTCCCCCCAATCCTCACCAGCCCTGTCTTCCCGCACGTAATCGCGGCCCCCTTCACCAAAGTCGTAGTCCGCACCGTCTCGCTGCCCCACTACCACGGCGAAACAGGCCTCCTCATCAAAACAGACTACAACGTCCGCTACGGCCCTGAAGACTGGATTCCGTACCCACAAGTCCTCACAACCGTGTCCTCAAACTGCTTTGAAGCACAGGCGTGGAGGAGCGGGCAGAGCATCAGTGTGCATTCTGAAGTTGTGAATGGGACGTTGTTTGTGTTGGTGAGGTATCCAACGATATACATGTGTGATCAAGGGTGGGATTGGATTCCGGGGAGGAGTTTGGTTGCGAATGTTACGTTGTATTTGCCGAGGGAGAGGGTTGAGTTGGAGTCGGTTTTGGTTGTGGATCGGGATGTGACGAGTGTTGTTTGGGAGGGGCCGGAGGTTGTTCCTGTGGAGAGAAAGACTCCGTTTGAGTCGAAGCCGTGGACTCCTTCTGAGACTTCTTCAAAGATTGGTCGAGTTGTTGTTCCAGTTTAATGTTGGAGCTCGAACTAAGAGTGTCTTGGAGAAGTATTCCATTTTACGTTTCATTTGATATATCAAAAGAACATCGTTTATTATCTTTTTTAAATTGATACAAATCAATCTCAAGTCTGGACGAAAACAATATACCTGAACGTAAACTAAAAAAAATAAATCACCCACGTCACCAATCAGCTCTAGACTCTCAATAACGCCGTAGAAATCAAAGCTTCTCAATGGCTTCCAACGCGTCACTCCAAGACTCCTTGGCAGGGGTAGGAATCTTCGTGTGCACTACTTTACCGCCCTTCGCAATCACAACATGGGATCGAATAATTCCTGACCCAGCACCTGGCTTTGTCAGACCAAAAAGCGAAAGGATCTGCTTCTTAGTGTCCTATACAAACAAATAGAAATGCGTAAGCATATCACAACAACTGAATGGGGGAAAAAAACCAAGATATTTACCGAAACAAAGTCATACTGAAACCCTTGCTTCGCCTTCCACCCACTCAAACTCTTTTCCGAGTCCGCCGACACTCCATACACTTTAAACCCCTTTTCCCCAAACTTTTCAAAGTTGTCTCTGTACGCACACGCCTGATTCGTGCATCCCGGCGTGTTTGCCTTTGGATAAACAAAGAGAACGAGGCCGGACTCTTGTGCGGCTTCATAGAGAGAAAAGGGTTCGTGGGATTGGGTGAAGAGGGAGGGAAAGTCGGATGGGATTGAGTCTCCGATTGTGAGTTTTGATTGTTTTTGTTTCTTTTGTTTTGGCTCTTCGTCGTCGTTGTCATCGTCTTCGTTGTTATCGTCGTCATGTTCAGTTTCTGGTTCAGTTGTCTGTTTTGAGGCAGCACGGCCTCTCTTTGGACGAGAGGATACGGGTGACTCAGTAGCTTTAGTAGTAGTAGTAGTTGAAGAGGGTTTAGAGGAGGTGCGTGTTGAGGCAGTTTTAGTTGAAGTAGTTGGTTGAAGGTGGGCGTGAAGGTGGTCGTACGAGTAACAGGCACTTCCTTCATCGTGGGTACAGTTGAACGAGTAGCATGCTGGAACTGCGACTCCAGTGGTGGTGGTGGTGGTGGTAGCTTTGGCAGTTGTCTTCTTGCTTTGCTTTCGAGGGGCCATTTGTTGTTTCTTTGTTGTTTTGAAATCATGCCCTTCAGTGTTCACCCAACTCAAATGATGCAATCAACATTGCTCAAAATGATACAGAGGTTTTAATACGTAAATCACATCACATCAACACAGTAACATCTCTCTCCGCCTTCTCAACCCTCAACCCACGCGAATGATACACCTTTCGAACATCCCGATACCGTTTCATGAATTCATCCACAGATATATCTCCCTTCAGCATTTCATTCCTCACTTCATCACCCAATTCCTCTGACTCGTGTTGTGCCGCTCTTAGACGTGACAGGAGATAATCCGGGGCATAAACCAACATTGTTGATTCGTATTCAGCACACGTCTCGTCAAACTCTGCACGCGCATTTGAAAATGCTTGTTGGGCATCATAGAGTTGTTGTTGCTGCTGTTGAATGGATGGTTGCAGTAACATGGTTTTTGCTATCAATCGTGATTCAAGTTAGAAGGCTGCTCCAACACATATAATGCGATGTCCTCGCACACTGAAATACGCTAAGTACTCACCAGCAATATCCGCGTTCACCCTACTGATCTCTTCGACCAATCCAACAACTTCTTTGACTCGTGGGATACGGGTATACAAATGCTCTTCAAATGCGACAGGATCGTTGATCATTTCTTCGAGTTCTTCGAGACTGTCATTCCAGAAGTTAGATTCTTATCACATTCCGATTTCCTCACCTCTTTGATTCCAACGACGCCATAATTTCCTGGCCATGATATTGCTGCTGCTGTTGTTGTTGTTGCTGCTGCTGCTGCTGAGGATACTGCTGATGCGGCGAAACCGAAGAGGTAGGACTGGTCCCATAAGCCTGGACCTTTGGCGGAATCACCGGCGGCACTCCATTCACAGGACTCCCCGCCAAACCCTGCACAGCATTCCTAAACACAACCTTGCGTTAAACAAATTCATTCCCTTCCACCAATCAAAACCAAAACAACAATACAATACACACCCAATCCGATTCACAACGCCCTCCAAAACCCTCGCCAAACTCGTTTGCGGCGTCCACGCCTCAAACTCTTCCACAACGACGTAATTCTCGCCTGTCGATTCATCCACCAACACGACATTCACGCCGCTACTTGTGCTTGGATCCAGGTGGATGTACGGCGACAGAGAGACGAGTGGGTGTGTGAGGGGGAAGGTGGGTGGCAGGTTTATGAGGAGAGTGAATGTTGGGAATGTGAGGTGGATGGATGATTCGGTTGGGGTGGAGTAGTTTGTTGGGAAGGTGGAGGCAAGGACGGAGAGTTGTTTGGCTTTCCTGGTTTAAAGGGTGTTAGGTATCTGATAATAGGGAAACAGGCGGAAGTTTACAGGTCGGGAAGGGCTGAGGCTGCATTTGAAGGTGCTGGCGATGGAGAAGGTTGCGTGGCTGGTGACTTTCCAAAGTTGAACATTCTGAGATGGTTTTATAATCGATAAATGAATGAAGGAAATAGTCACAGGAAAAGTAAGATTATGAAAATGCTTTTATTATGGCAGCAATATTAGTGCCGAATAGATAAATACAATGCAAGAGTAACACCCGCTGGGTTTACAAGAATCTGCTCTGGAACAACTGAGGAGTCGCAGTCTCAAAGACCAATGGAGATCCCTCCACCTTTGTCTTCTGGCTGGCAGCAACACTCTTGATGGATTCAGTCGATGTCTTGATTGAGTTGCTCGATTTGATGGAGGCAGACTTCTTTTCCTCTTGAGCAAGCTTCATTTGGAGGAAGATGTCGTGGGCAGCAGCAGATTCAATGTGGCCTGGCATTTTGATTTGTTTTGTTTGGTGTTGTTTTGGTGAAGGGGAAAGGGAAGGAACGGTCTGGTTTTATGTGTTTTCAGGATTCGTGGACTCCGGGATCGTCAAGGAGGAACCCTAATTTGATGAAGGGGAGCGTGGCGGCTGTCACTCCACCACGACAGCGAAAACAGTGACAACCCTAGCTTTTATTGAATCTTATTCGTTGCTGCATCCGTAGTTCTTCCTTCCGTCGCATCCGGTCCAGAGATTTAACAGACTTTGAATGTCAACAACTTGAACCTCATCTGCCAACTCCGAAAATCAACGAACTCTGATATCAAAACACGTGCAATGACAACGAACATCGTGGAACTTTCAAAAATAGGGTTCTAATGTGAAATCCGGAATACAAAAGGAGTATCGATCCGTTCCATCCCCTCAAACCATTCAAAACTACATCGAAGACAATATGCCAGGAGCTCAAAACGATACCATTACTGTGACCCCAAAGATCCAGAAGCTAGTTGCTCCTGCCACAACCCCTGTTCCAACCAAGCCAGCCACTGAGCCTGTTCAAGTGTTCTCCACAACCTCACCATTCATGAACGCTACCATCCACCTCTGATTCTCTCAATGATGCATCGAGCAGTCTCTTACAACAGGGCATTCCGTCCATTTTCATTCATATACTCATTTCATAATCGTAATTTACAATAAACGTTCGTCATTCAAGTTATATCCATTAATAAAACCAAAAAACGATTAATGTTTAGTTTCGTAATTACTATACCCTCAGGAGGAGTCATTCTGGATAACAACCTACCTCAACCTTCATACCTCAGACTCAGCCCTTAATGATATTTGTACTTCGTCTTTGTTTAATTGCTCTTGAATGTACGCACCGTTTGAAATTACACAAAATATGTGATACAAATGGAAATCGAGAACCGAAAGTTTATCAATAGTTCACAAAACTGGATTCGTCCATATCACTTCTTTAAGGCGCCCTTGCCAATTTACCCACAAAAAAAGGTTTGGTAATGGTTTGAATACTCTTCTGTTTATTTGGAAATTGGATTCCAGATAAGAATGCACTAAATAGAAACAGATAGAAGGAGAGATGGGAATGGCGAGTTACATTGCAGCAATCATAGCCGCGACAATGAAAGTGGAGACAAACACCATGCTGGCTTTGCTTACGACGATATTCAACTTTTGTGACACAGTTTGCCCTTGATAAACGGCGGAGTTAACATTGTTTGAAGTTTGCTCGGGGGCACGAGTTGGAATAAAAGTTGAAGTTGTGTCAACGACATCCTTTCGAGATGTAATGACATAAGAAGAGGTTAGAACTGGTCCAATAGTACTTGTAACAACAGCTGCTGCTGTCTTTGATGTAGACGTGGTAGTAGTGATAGCAGTGGTAGCAGTGGTAGCAGTGGTAGCAGTGGTAGCAGTGGTAGCAACATTTGATGTCTCTGATGTCGAGGTCAATGACTTTTGAATAGATGTAGCAATAGATCCCGTCTCAACAGGTTTGTTCACAACTCCAACTCCATTCACAATCACAAACCCAACATCCCCATCCGCACGCTTTCCGGATATCAAACTAACACTGAACGCAATAGATGCAATAGCCTTGTTCTCAGAATACACAGAAACCGTCAACGTGCTTCCAGCCGCATTCAAATCCAATGAAAACCATTCGCTCGTGTACGTGCTGTCAAGGACGTAGCTGAACCCAACACCTTTCGTGGCTCCAATAGTAGCGGTATTGATTTTGAAAGAACACGTCGCATCGTTGTAAACTTGAATGTTGTCTGCAGAAGGAAGGCCGTTGAACTGAAACAGAAGGCGTTAATACAAAGTTAGATTCCACTCATATACACAAACCTTATACTGACGACTTGTAATCAAAACCACAACCGCATTCGACCCTGCCACAAATGGTGCACCCAAGAACGTAACGGGTGCGTCGCCAGCACGGATAGGCTCTGTGATTTGGAAGAGCGAAGAACTGACTTGATTCGCGTTGAGTTGGTTGAGAGATCCAGGAACGAGTGCATTCAAACTTGCAATGATTTCCGTCGTATCGCCATTGTAGTTTTGCATTGGTGTACCAGATGGGATCGGACCGACTGCGATAGAAGCAATCAAAGAAGATGGGGCCTTTGGAACACAGACGGAAGGGGTCGTTGCGGAGACGGAAGTCGTGACTGAAATCGCAGATAGCGTGGTGGAAATGGATCTTGTTTGGGTACCTTCAGTTGTTGATGATTTCAATGACGAGGCCATAGCAGTAAGCGATGAGGAAATTTGGCTGAGGGATGCGGAATCTGAAGAAACAGACGGAATGGTGGTCGATTTCTGTTCCAAAGTGGAACTGGGAATTTCCGCCAAACTGATTGATGCGGTTGATGCGGCAATAGTTGAAATCAGCGATTCTGAGTTACTCGTAACAGTGCTTGCATCCATTGTTGAAACGGTTATTGTGTTAGTGGAAGATTCCACGTTGGTTGAGATCAATGCGGTGCTTGTCGCCGAGCTCATAACAGTGGAAGATTCCACGAAGTTGGTTGAGATCAATGCGGTGCTTGTCGCCGAGCTCATAACAGTGGAAGGAATGGCCGAAAGTGTACTCGTTGGTGCGGTTGATATGGCAGTGCTTGAACTGAAGCTTAGGACTGTGCTTGTCGCTGTCGTAACGACTGGGCAGTTTGCGTTTTGGTTTGGGTCCCCAGTGAAACAGTTTTCAGAAATATCCACAAATAGGGACGCATAATTTCTAAACCGTACGTTTTTAGAGTATGGTTGTCAGGAACATTAACTCACTTTCGATCTTCGGAGTCAGGGTAACTTTCTCCAAATCCCAATAGATTGTCAGTCAAGTTGAGGGAATGTAGGTGCTCTGGCAAGTTTGGAATTGGTCCCGTAAATTTACTATTGGTTATTTTTCTATGTTTGAAATTAGAATCCAAACTCATGAAATTCAGTATCTTCAACGTACAAATTGACCAATCCGAAAATGCCGCTGAAGTCAGGCAGTGGCTCATTGATAGTTGATGAATCGAGAGCGCTTATATTGATCTGTAAGCAAAGAAATTGAAATCAAAAACAGACACTCACAATCCTTGGAAAGTGTTTCCAGCTCCGTTACAATCAATAACCAGACTACCACCACCACCATGGGAAAACGGCGGAGTGCAACATGGGTTTGCACATGGATCACAAGCTTGACGTTTTGAAAATTGGATCCAATCATCAAGCTCACGCTTGCAACGAACATTGAGATCTCGACGACATGAACGTTCAGACAAGTCACGACGTTTACTAAGTGGACAACACACGGCGTTTGGGTTGATAAAGACTTTTGGCCAGATGTTGTTCAACTGCTGGCAAGGTTCAGGTTGCGGGCAAGCAGGGTTTCCGGTCAAATTGTAGTCGTCGTTGTTATCAAAACAATTGAAATTTAATTCCTGCAATGTCGCTGCATCTAGGCCAGAAGGAAGTCTTCCAGACAATAGGTTAAAGCGCAGTGTGCTAAAGCTCTGTTAGGGCAAGCATTACTTCCAGTGACTTACAATTTCACATTTTGCTGTAAAAAGCTGAGAAGAGAAGGAGTCAAAGATCCAGTTAAAGAGTTATCGGACAAGTCCAATGTGGTAAGCTTGGTCAGTTGCGTCAAATCTGGGAGCGGCCCAAGCAAGCCGATTCCAACGGCGGTTCTAAACCCACTGTCAAACAGCGTCTAATTGAAAAATTTAGTACTTACAGGGTACTGATTGCTTTGCCGTCCAGTGATGATGTAATCCTACAGCATAAGACTTTTAAGTATTTATCACACAATCTAAGCTGAAAATACTTTTTCTGAATAAAGGCTTCCTCATCAACTGAAAGACACTTATTTGCATCCACAGAGGTAAAAGCCGACGGCCAAGCGTTTTTCAAGAAATCACAATCGGCACTGTACTGAGGACAGTCGTGATTTAAGGAGAGTCCTCTGTCTTCTTGGTCGTCGAAGCAATTTTCATCCACTACACTTAATCTATCTGCAAGCGAGGCGGGAATGCTTCCAGTCAGAAGATTGCTGGACAAATCACTGGACAACGTTTAGTGGTTATTGTGCATTGATTCAAGCAAACTCACAGTTTTGAGACATATTTGCCCATGTTACTCATAAAGGTGTCAATGTCGCCAGTCATCTTATTATTTGAAAGGTCAAGATTCATAATACTGTCAAAATCTGTTGCATAGAGCTGTGGTAGTTTTGTAAGGCCATATCCCGACACAGTCCTGTGAAAACACAACCGTGAGGAAACGAAACCCAAAGAACCTTGTGGTACATACAATGAAATGATACGATTATCAAATAATTGGGTATCTCTGCGTTTGTTCCAATAAGAGTAATGTCCTACTATCGAATTTAACTCACAAGATTTTACTTCCATCGACTATATGGACACCAGAGCATGCTGCTGAATCAGCGGTTGCGAAGGCCTCAGGGATTTGATCATGAAGGGCAACGCATTCTGTAGCTGAGCCGTTCACAGTGCTTGGCGCAAGGGCAAACGTGATCAGAAGGATCGAGGGAAGCGTCCAAATGCTCGGCAGCATAAGGTGTGAAGCAGAGAGTGTGCTTTTGAGTTTTGGAAAAGAATGTGCCGACGAGTCGATTTTAAAGAGAGAAATCGGAAAATTTTGTAGCAAACGTGTGGCTCAAATCTGTTGTCTTTTTGGTGTTTGTCTTTTTGAGCCACATGTTTGAGCCACATGTGGAACATCTGTGTATGAAAAAATAAATAAATAAACTGTTTATAGAAACCATCGTCAATTTGGCTTGACGATGGGGATGACTTGAATGGTAGTACAGAATGGAAATTAAGATTTATTAACTTTACGGTATCTGATAGCAAAGAAACTTAAATTCCAAAATCCTGTTGACCTCTTCAAGGAACTCCAGCAGTTGCGGCAACGATAGCCTCCTCCAAACTCGCATGGAAATACTTGAGTCCTTTTGCGAATCCACTTGGGAAATGCGACATGGCCTCTGAATCCACTGCACTGGCACCACCTGAAAAATCGACAGCAGCGAAAGACGAGTTGGATCCACTTCTTTTTAGTACTGGTTTCGTGAGTTCATTTGCGTCCGCCAATGAACCTTTCAATGGGTTGTCATCTTGACCCGAAGCAGCGGAGAGTCCAAGAGCCTCTGAAGCTTTTACACGCATTTTGTTGAGGAACGAACTAATTGATGCAGATCGCGTGAGTGTTGGAGCTGGAGGTGGAGTTGTTCGTTTGGTCGAATCTGAAGCTGGAGAATCTGATTGACTTTCAACGGAGCCTTTTCTTTCATGAATAAGAGTTGATGAGGATGGGATGGAGGGACGTCGAGGGTTCGAGTATTGACGGGATCGTAGAGGGACGGTAGTAATTCCGAGGCCGGCTTCGGTAGGAACCAAGTGAGGATTTGATGGACGAGAAGGAATGCGTCGCAGTTTTGGACTTGGAGGAACAGCTTGTTCGTCCACAGACATTTCAGCTGACGAACCACTGTTTCTCAAAGAAGGTTTCCTGACAATTGAAGAAGACCGGGATCTACGCATAACTGGAGGCGGAGAGTAGGCGCCTTCAGAGATGTATTCGGTTGGAGGCGTGAGATTTGATGAAGGGGGAGTTGTTGCTGAGTCAGCCGCTGGATTGTACGTTGCAACACGGATCAGTCTGTTCATGTGCTGAGACTTAATTGAGACAAAATGGATTGGAATGTGCCGATTTGTGAACTTGAACAGAAAGTCTTTGTTGCGAGAAGTGTTTGGAGACCCGTGGCATCAACGTACTCGACGTGTTCAAGATTCAGGATCAGGGCGGTCAGGCATTGGCTCTGCATTCAGGTGGGCCATAGGGCAGTGGTTAGCTGGATGCCACTGATCTGATCGCTCAAGCTTCTGCTGATGAGTGATACATACCGATTGGGGCTCCGTACTGATGGCAACTGAGATTGTCTCAAGGAAGACATGGGCTTCAGGGTACTTGAGTGGCAGGGTTGGAGTGTAGACGTAGAGACCCGTGGCAGGATGGAAGGACATTGGATGGTTGATACACGTGTGTGTGGGGCTTATTGGAAAGAGACTTCTTTTTTGGGCACGTTTTTCCATCTTATCAAATGTGAAAGGTTCGGGCTTGGCAACACACGCGTGTGGATGACGACAGCGAAAATGCAATTACGGAAACAACAACCCAATCAATTGCGCAATCGGAAGCTGCACCAAATAACAATCGAACAACAATCAAAAAACAACTTGTTTGCGTAATAACAAGTGCTTAGATGGTGCCCCCTCCCATGTGTGTTGAGTAAAGGGTAAATAAAGTGTCTCGTTATCTTATTTATGGAGTGTCTTTGTATCTTATTCCAGATATGTACTCTGCTTGGATAGTTATGATTGAATAAAATAAGAGATTGTCACTCAATTCCTGAAAATTGTCTGTTGGTTCAGATGGCTTCTGAACAACAACATCCAACCCAAGTCCCGAATCTCGAGACGTCTCTTTCATCTTCAGATGTTATCGATCCATCTCGCGTTTCAACTATCGACTTGAAGCCTCCATCAGCCGCCGATGCTGTCATCCAAACACCAACATCTCATAAGCAGACTATCTCTGGATCTTCCTCGTCTGTCACATCGAAAAAGAACTCTGCGAAAACTCATCACCAAGTTTCCGCAGTAGCCCCCGAATCCGAAAACGAGGAAGAAAAAGCTGCGAAATTAAAACGCGTCTGGATGTTTCGTAACGACAAGGACGTGATCAACCTGGTCAGTCTCTTCATCAATTTCTCTTATATTCAATCGCCTGAGTTTTGCTCACATTAACCTTCATTCCAGTGTACTAACAATGGAATAACCGAACCTACATTCGTTACAAAACTCAAAACTGTCACGCGTCTCGAAATGTGTCACTTCAACTATCCAAATATTGTGGGGTTATCTCCATTTGCAGCCAGCCTCACGACTCTGTGTCTCGTCGCGCAGGATGTGCGAAGTATGGTTGGATTGGAGGAATGTACAGGATTAGAAGAGCTTTGGATATGTGAGACGAGAATTAGCGCAATTTGTGGATTGGAGAACTGTAGAAAATTGAAGCGGCTGTTTTTGTAAGTTTGATACTGGGAATCACCCTGTTTTGACATGAGTTATCCCGGATTAGGTACAGTAACAAAATCAAAAGAATTCAAGGATTAGAGACACTGGAAAACTTGGAAACGCTCTGGCTGTCGGATAATGGTTGGTGTCATGTGCTTTGGTTTTGATTTTTCAAACTGACACCACTTCAAGAGATCACTAGAATCGAGAAACTGCGAACTCTAAAGAGCTTGAAGGAACTTCACCTTGGAAACAATAAAATCAGTTCCATTGGAGAATCTCTGAATGAAAACATGAGCCTTGAGGTATGTCGTATCAGACTCGACGACCTTTTCTCGCATACAAACACTTAATCATAGACCCTCAACATATCCGGAAACAAACTCTCCTCCTTCCGCGACATTCTTTTCCTCGCCATCCTCCCCTCCCTCACATCTCTCAGCCTCTCCGACCCAAACTACGCCGACAACCCCCTCTGTTCCCTCTCCAACTATCAAACCCACGTCATATACCACCTCCCACAACTCCACATTCTCGACACCCTCGACGTAACCGACGAATCCCGCCGAATCATATCCGCAACCGTCCTCAAAAAACGAATGTACTACAACATGCGCATCAGAACCATAAAACGAAACACAAACTTCCTCATCAAGATGCTTCAAGTCCGAACTGACGCCGATGCAAAGCAGATTGAAGATGTGTTGGTTGACCTATTGAAAGCGGAGAAGGTTGTTCAAAGGATGTATGATGACTTGGAGTTGCCGGTTCAACAGCAGAGTGAAGGGGAGGGAAGCAGGGGAGTAGCGGTGTGACTCAGTTGGAGGAATCGAGGGTGAGAGTTCGGCAGCTTGTTGATTCGAAAATGAAGATTCTGGATAACTTTCATCAACATAAGAGGGATGTTGTTACACAGATTATTGAGCAGAGTGATATGGCCATCAGGTAACATTACAGCGAAACCCCTGACCCTTTATGGTTAACCAACTGTAATCAGGAAACTGTTGATGGAACTCGAAACTGGTGGAAACGTTCGCTTTGAAGACGATCAATCCAACGAAACGTGGTTTGAAATCTGCGAGTCACTTGTCAAGAGTATGATTCTTCGCTCGAATCATGTTTCAGAGAACAAACGGATTCAGATTCATCGGATTTCTA
This sequence comes from Rhizoclosmatium globosum, assembly GCA_002104985.1. NCBI lineage: Eukaryota > Fungi > Chytridiomycota > Chytridiomycetes > Chytridiales > Chytriomycetaceae > Rhizoclosmatium > Rhizoclosmatium globosum. The sequence goes on along the minus strand of MCGO01000037.1, from coordinate 34,550 downwards.
AAATTCATAATCGACACTTGAAGAACACGTTTGAGGTATTGTTGAATTGGAATCTGTTGTTTATAATGGTTGGATATAGACGAAAGTCAAGGCAATGACTGAACCGTTGCACTCTCTGGAGTACATTTGTTTCCAAGGTGTGCCCTTCGAAGGTGGAGCTGCTACGGAGGATATCTTTCAGTCTGTGGAGCATGGTTTTACAGCCAACTCGTCTCTGGAAAGCACTCCATCAGGAATACAAAAGACGGTGTTGACTCCTGCCTTCACAAACTTTTTGGACTTTGCTGACTCTGAGTCTCGTGAAGACCGTAAGAAGCTTCGACAAGCCATTATTTTGAGGACTGTTGCGAACCGATGTGCGAGAATTTCTGAGGACGCTGGTGAGTGTTGATTTGCGATTTTCATCCGACGGGCTAACGGCTGAACCGATAGCTCGAAATGGAATCAATTTGGCCGATTACCCTAACGTCGACCTGTTCTTCTACGATCTGGGGCCTAAATCCGCACAAGGCGATGTACCTTGCAGACACTATTTTGTAGCCAACAAGGAACTCGCCACCCCAGAGTTCTTTGTTGAGTTTTCGCTTGAATGCGATTTGGACAGATTCACTACAAAAAGTGAAAAGTTGATGCTTGATATTGCGTATAGCAATAAGTTGAGTCAAGCAGATATGCCTACGATTGTAACAGAGATTGCGAAGAAGATTTCAGAGAACGATGTAAGGCTCAATGTTCCGTTGGTGTGTATAGTTTGTTTAAATTGAATATTTTTAGGACGGTTCCGGGATGTTTGATGCGTTCACTATGCCTGTAATTGAGGCGCAGTTTCCTGAGGTGAAGCGGATTGGAACGTTACAAGGTCCTCCTCCTATAGAACTTACACTGGTAGCTGTTTTGAAAAACCAGACAGCAAGGAAAGCTAACATTTCCACAGGACGTTCTTAGCAAAAAGGCACCAGCCAACATCACACACCTCAACTTCTCACTCTACTCAAAACTCCCTCCCATGACAACATTTCGACTCTTCTCTTCCATTCGAAACCTTATTCTATCGCAATGCTGCTTGAAAGAGATCCCAGCAAACTTGAAATACTTCCAAGCCCTTGAGAAACTCGACCTCTCCTTCAACGAAATATCAACTATCGCAAACGGTCTCATCGATTCCGCATCTCGTCTCAAAGAACTCGACCTTGCTGGAAACCAAATCTCACTTGCAACTGACTTGGCCCTTATTCAAAGCACATTTGTAGACCTAGTCACATTAGATTTGCGGTTGAATCCCGTGTGTAAATGCAAAGGATATATTCCGTTACTTCTTGGATTCGGTGGGTTGCTTAAACTCGACAAGTTGGATGGACGTCGAGTTGATGCGTCTGTGAAACACGCTGACACTCTCTCCATGATTTTGAACAAGAAGGTTGAATGTGCGACGGAAGGAAGGGTTATGAAAACTTGGTCTGATGTTTATTATGAGCATTCGTCGACGCAGCAGCATTTGTTTCGTCCATTATCTGTGCGTACGCAGAGTGGGTATGGTTCTTCGGCGGCGTTGAATGAGTATTGGAGGATTACGGGAGGTGCGTTTGACGGACACGTTTTCGTGGTTGAGAATATTACCACGCTTGAATTGGATAACTGCAATTTGTATAATTTGGATATGCTGCCGATTGGACTGATTCATCTGAGATGGGCTTCATTCCGCAACAATAATATTCGGGATGTGTCAAGACTGTCCTTGTGTCCTCGATTGGAGGAGCTCTCGTTGGAGGATAACGAAATCGAATCGATTGATTCGCTTACTTCTCTGGCTGGCCTCACCAAACTCGATGTTAGCAAAAATCGTATTTCGGCAGTCGAATCGGCTGCAAACTTTACGAGCTTGATGTTACTCAGTCTGGAAAACAATTTGATCAAATCAATTAAGCCGTTTTCAAAGATGAATTCTCTGATGGAGTTTTGTGAGTTGATTTTATTTTGTTTTCGAAAACCTCATCAAGGATGCTTTAGATATTGGCAATAACTGTATCAGTGACCTATACAACATCTTCCCACTGAAAGAACTACCTCGGTTGATCATTCTCGATGTGACAGGAAACCAAGTATGTCAACAGAATCATTACCGAATGTTTACAATCTTCCATCTGTCCCGTTTGAAGGTTTGACAATTCCATTGACAACGTAAGAACTAACATCACCCAGATTTTGGACGGCGCAAGCATTACCCCCAAAGAACAAGCCTCCGCCAAAGAAATATACCTCGGAAAACTCACAATCGAACTCCTCGGCGCGAAAATCGGTCACTTTAGTTTCCGAAACATCAGTGAACTCGACTTACGCAACTGCAAAATCCGCGAGGCTGATTGCTTTGTCGGGTCTTATGCGAACGAGTTTCGGAACATTCGACGTCTTCAGTTTGATAGTAACCAACTCAGTACGTTGGATGCGTTTGCTGGGCTTCAGGGACTGCGGTGCTTGTGTTTGAATAATAACCGCGTGGAGAAACTGTTGTCTGCGGATCTTCCTGCGGTTGTTGGATTGAATGGGTGGAGGGTTGATAATTTGGAGTTCCAAAGACGAAACATTTTCCCCAATTTGGAAGAGCTTCATTTGGGGAATAATAATATATCGAGGATCGCGGATTTGGGGTTGTATCGACTTGGACAGTTGAAGCGTTTGTATTTGCAGGGGAACAAGATCACTCGTGTAAGATGTGCAGGATTATTACCTTCAAAATGCTTAAATTTTGATTAGATTGACGGTCTTGAGCATATGACAACTCTTGTTGAATTGGTGCTGGATAGAAATCAAATCAAGTCAGCGGACCCATCTTCTTTCCTCTCGTTGATTAACTTGAAGGAACTACATATTAAGTAAGAGTTTCACTTCAAATGCTTTTGTCAATCAAATTCACAGGGAAAACCGTCTCCGATCGTTATCTCATTTCGATTGTCTCCCCAATCTTCAGTACCTGTTCCTAAATGCGAACAGAATCAGTGAAGTGATTGAAATCGAGGTAAATATCCGTTTCATTCATTTCGAGAGAGCTTAACTTTTTTAACATAAAAGAAAATGAAATTACCGAGCCTCCTCGAAATAAGCTTGATTTCTAACACCATCACACGCAAGATACTTTATCGAGTCGTTGCTGTTCTTCGATTTCCTCAAATTGTGATGATCGATGGTCGAGATGTGAATGAGGATGATCGAAAGCGAGCCGAGGTATACTTTTGTCCTTTATAGAATAGAAGAACTAATATGATTATCAAAAAGGCATATTCTATGGATCAATGTTTACTGAGAGACGAAACGGCGAATATGATGAAGCCAGCTGTATCGATGGGAAATGTGGCTGGTGTCAATATGTCTGCTGCCCAAGTTACTCAAGCGAAGCTGCCCATACGTATAACGTCGGTCGTCTTGGATGGTTTGGAAATGAAGCTGGCGGCCAACTCCTCTGGTTTCGGTAGCAACAGCAGGATTCTTCGGGAATAAGTCTAAATCAACATTCATTGCTCCTTTCACGGGTATTTTATTGTTTTCTTTCTACAGTAATAAAACAGTTTACAGTTTTGGAAGGAAAATGGGTGAATATGGGGGATTTGTGGGAGCTGCTTTTGTGAACGACAAAGAATCGTAGTGCTTCAGCTACAATGAGCTTCATTTCGAGCTTGGCGAGTAAAAACGCGAGACACATTCCTTCACCCATTCCAAAAGGGACAAAATCTGTGGACTGATTCTTGTCGAAAGCATCGTGGCCGATGAAATTGGACAGACTGAACTTTTGCGCATTTGGGATGAAGAGTCCTTGTTCACGAACTGCATCGACGATTGTTCCAGCTGGGAGATGCACACCATCAAGAACGATATCTTCGACAAGAATTCGAGTTGGGGCTGGAAGAACTGGGAACATTCGCATGGATTCTTTGATGAACGCTTCAAGATGGACACCTTTTGAACTGAATGTTGTTTCTGATTCAAACAGAGCAGGATTCGCGACTTCATCCATGAGGAGGTTCATGTCACTATCGGTGATAGAGTGAGTAAGATGATACATAACCGTGGCTAACTGCTTCGATGTGGTTTCAAATCCAGCAAAGAGAAGGTCCAAGAAGAGTTCAGCAATTTCCAGATCCGTGAAGCCATTTCCATCCGTATCTTTCGATTCAATAAACGCCGATAGAGAATCCGTGAACAATTGTCCTCCATTCATTTGTTCACGACGAGTTGCAGCCATTTCTGTGCACTTTTTGATAATTCGAGAGCGTGCAGCGACGGCCTTTGGGATCCTGTTCCCAGAAAAGTAATCGATCCAGCGCGGCCTGAATTCTGCCAAGAATCCAGTCGAGAATGCAATAAAGTCGACTTCCAGCAGCTCCAACGCCTCCAGTTGATCCGAGTCATCGCCCACCAGAAACACACACACAGCCTTGTATGAATACGCCTGCACAAACGCCATTGAGTCAATTGCACGCGCTGCTTCACACGCCTCGGCCATAGCATTCAGGCTTTGAATTGCCAGAGACTTTAACCGTTCAAAGTGGAAGCCCAGGGCAGCCTTTGCAAAAGCCCTGCCACACAACGCCCTGAGCCGCCTGTGTTCCGATCCAACCACGCGGAAGATTGATGTGTTTCCAAACAGATTTGTGAATGAGGGATCGCCAATCAAGGGACGAGTGGAGCACTTTGACAGCAACTGCTTCACAAGTTGCGGATCGATCACCATCAAAACAGGCGAAGGAAAGCCGGGAAGCCGCACAAATGTTGGGCTGTTTAGTTGGTGTAATCTCAGGGGCCACTCGGACGAGGACACTTCAACAAGGTTCGATTGGAAAATGTATGGAAATGGCAGTGGAAGTGACGGGAAATGCTTGCTTGTTTTGATGTTGCTGCGATCACTGTCTGTGAGAAGATACCATACTGTGGCTGCAGCCGTAAGTCCAAGTGTTGCTGGTGCAAGAAACTGGCTTAACGTCATTTCTAGTGGTACGACAAGTTAGAGAGGAGAGAAAAGTAGTAATTTGAATAATAGAGACATTAATTTATTGTCATTTATGGGTAACATGCTAAAAAAGATTGCAAGGCGGCAAAAGCGTCTGAAAGAAGTGTTCAAGAAGAGTCTGTGTGGCTGATTTGGCTTGTTTTTAAAAGAACTTGCTTGAGCTCTTTGCAAAGAACGCAGCGAGCTTGCTCTTCTTGCTTGAAGTGGACTCGACAACGGAAGGGGCCTTGATGCTTTGCCTTTCAGAAGAAGATGCAGCTCGGAGTGAGGCGGCAACAGTCTTCTTCTCCTCCTTTGCAATCTTCATTTGAAGGTAGATGTCGTGGGCGGCAGCAGAGTCAATTGGTCCTGGCATTTGGGCTGTTTTGGTTTGGGTGTTTGGAGAGAAAGGATGTGGATCGGAGGGCCGGATGTCAATGAGCCCCTTTTTATGTTTCGGAAAAGGTTCGTTCCGAGAACCCTAATTTTCAAGCGAAAAAAAAAACAACGTGATTTGAAGAACACGCGCTTCTGAAATGCGGAACGGGATCTTGAGTGCTCCGATATCCGGCTTCTGTGTAAGCCAGGATGAGAAAGGGAAGAGAGTGGTTTACCCAAAACAAATGACAGTGTGGAAAAAGGTGTTTATTTGTATCAAAGATTAGAAAGATATTACAGAATGCGATAATGCGATAATGACAAAGTAGAATGGCCCGTGTCAAAGAACGAGATTCAAAGGTGGAGGTTGGTGCTCATAAAACCAGAAGTGGTGAACAATGGCGCAGCAGTGGCAGGGGTTGAAGTTTTAACGGCTGGTTGAGCAACTGGCTTCTGGACTGGAGCAGTGGTGGTGGTGGTTTGAGCTTCTGGCATGTTGGATCAAGATATTGGAACTTTTTGGGAGGAGCTTTTATGAAGGAACACAAGGGTATTCAAAAGCGCCCTTTTGTACTCCATTTCGCTATCGAAAAACCCTAGTTTTAGAATCCCGATCTGGATTTGAGTGGTCGCGATTCGTGGAATCCTACATGGCGCGTGCATCCGTTTCCGTGCTTCCCGCCAATAAAAAAACGAGGGTTAAAAAGCGACAGATTTAACGATAAGAAAGTGTAGAGCCCGTTGAAGGCATACGTGTGAAGGGGTGTGAGGTTGGACGATTGATATACCAAATCTTTGTCAACTCTAAGGGTTCACCGAAGAGGACTTAATGCCAGCTAAGTTGGCTCTCAATAAAAGTTGTAGGATATTTGTTAAATATAACGGAAGAAATGATGAGTTTTATTGCAAATGACGATTATGAAATGAATATATGAATTAAAATGGACGAAACGCGCCCTGTTGTAAGAGACTGCTCGATGTATCATTGAGAGAATCAAAGGTGGATGGTAGCGTTCATGAATGGCGAGTTTGTTGAGAAAACTTGAACTGGCTCAGTGGCTGGCTTGGCTGGAACAGGAGTTGTGGCAGAGGCAACTGGCTTCTGAACCTTTGGGGTAACAGTGATGGTATCGTTTTGAGCTCCTGGCATATTGTTTTTTGATGTAGTGGTGAATGATTTGAGTGGAGGAAGCGGATCGAGACTCCTTTTGTATTCTGGATTTCACATCAGAACCCTATTTTTGAAGGCTGCACGTTTCGTTGTCATTGCACGTGTTTTGATATCAGAGTTCGTTGCTTTTCGGAGTTGACGGATGAGGTTCAAGTTGTTCCATTCAATGTGTGTTTAGGCTCTGGACCGGATGCGACGGAAGGAACTACGGATACAGTAACGAATAAGATTCAAGAAAAGCTAGGGTTTTCACTGTTTTCGTTGTCGTGGTGGAGTGACAGCCGCCACGCTCCCCTTCATCAAATTAGGGTTGTTTCATGTCGATCCGAAATCCTGAAAACACATAAAACCAGACCGTTCCTTCCCTTCTCCCCTCACCAAAACAACATCCAAACAACCCAAATCCAAATGCCAGGCCACATTGAATCTGCTGCTGCCCACGACATCTTCCTCCAAATGAAGCTTGCCCAAGAGGAAAAGAAGGCTGCTTCCATCAAATCGAGCAACTCAATCAAGACATCGTCTGAATCCATCAAGAGTGTTGCTGCCAGCCAAAAGACGAAGGTTGGGGGATCTCCATTGGTCTTTGAGACTGCGACTCCTCAGTTCTTCCAAAGCAGATTCTTGTAAATCCCAGTCTGCTCTTGTCGATCCATCTCTGCATTGTATTTATCCTTCTCAATTGACACGGCACTAATATTGCTGCCATAATAAAAAAGCATACATTTATCATAAACTTGTTTCTTCCTTTCAAATCAGAAGTTTTGTCCATTCAAGTGTATTTGAATTAGAAAAGGTTATTAAAAGAGAACCATCGAAGGAGGTGCTTTGAGGAAGGCCCACTGTTCTTCATACTTCTGCCAAACTGTCCAACCCAACGCTTCAACAAGTGTCTGCTTGAGAGAAACCAGCTCCTTGTAAATTGCACCTTTCTCGCCGTCTGTGCTAATATTCTTTGAATCTCCCAAGAACTTGTTGACAACCTTCAAAGCATTCGCTGTCGACCCCTTATACTTCAATCGCCAAGCCCACAAATTAACATATTTCCCGTCAGTAGTTGCCAACCACTGCGACAACTGCACCAACGCCTCGTCAAACAAAGTCTCCACTTTCTCTTTCTCCTCAGTCGAAACCAAGATCGCATTCTTTGCAAGACGTGCCTTCCAAACCAAAGCGAGGACAACCGCTGCCTTTTGTGCATCCATTTCCTTCTTTTTAGACTTTGCGGCATCACCGCCGGCAGCCAAGTCGACTTTCAGGCCAAGGTACACAGCCAAAGCTGTCAAGTCAATCACACTTCCATCCAAAACAGAGTCACACGCCTTTCCAAGTGCATCAACAGCCGCTCCAGTAACACCCTTCTCTCCACCATCAGCTTTCAACAGCTTCTCGTAATCAGAAACAGTAGCCTCAAGTTTGGCGACAAGGAACGGAACATGCGTCTTCCACTGCTCGTCAAGTTTCGCAATAAGAGCGTCTCGCTTTTCACCAGCTGGGAGTTTCTTGATGTATCCGATTTGGAGGTCGCGTTCCTCTTCCTTCAGCTTTTGTTCAACGTCTTCGTCTTCTGGCTTCTTCTCTGCTTCAGGTTTGCTGAGGATAGGTGTGGCGGCGTCAGTAGGCGTCGCATCCTTTTTGGGTTCGGATGGGGGGACGAGGTACGAAGCAGTGAATAGGTCGATATTCGAGTCGCTGCTGCTGTCAGTGACTTTGAACTTTCCAGTGAGCACATCGCCAGTTTGGGCGTGCTTTGGAATGTCATCGGATCCGGCAGCCGAGAGCCAGAATGTTGCACCTTCTCCACGCTTCAAGGAAGTCTTATCGAAAGTTGGACCTGATCCTGTAATGGCTCCAGCGAGGGTTTTGTATGACGTGAGCGTGATCGATTTCTTCAAGTCAAAGTTGACAAGGAGCTAAACGTGGAATTTAAGTTACAGCCATGGATCACATACAAATAGAACTCAACTGGCGTCGATTTAAACTTCTCCAACGTCAAGATATCAGGCGAAACAATCTGCATTCGAGCAGTATAAGTCCCCTCCTTCAACTTAACCTTGTTCACTTTCGCATGATGCGAGCTCTGAAGTGCTTGCTTATCATCGTAAACTAAAGCGTACCATATTAACACCCCAAACCTCACTCGAAAAGAGTAAACTCAACTCATAAACAATACACTCTCAAACACAGAATCATAAATTCCGTTCAACGAGTTTGGATACAACGGCGTAACGTGTCCTTCCTCCGCAACCTTGAACGTGTATCCCAACACCAACTGGAACAACTGTCGACCATCTGGCAACACGTCTCTTCCACGTCGCGCAATGCTGATACTCGCTTCAGTTGGTCTGATGGTCTTCAGAAGTCCGTTCAATACGACCGAAACAGCAGCGATGCTTTCGTTGCGGAGACGCGAAGTAAGGTCGCATCGAGTGAAGGTTGAGTTTCCTGTTGTGAGAGAAATACGGTCTCCACCAGCTCTAGTTAAAAACGATGCAGCTGGGTTTGACGAGGCTGTCAATTCCAAGCCGTGGAATTCAACTTCGCAGGAAATAGTTGTGGGGTCCAAGGCAGACCAGTTTTGGCATAGGAGCAACTGGGTCAGGCGTTTAGTTCATGTTTTTGAGATTAATTTGGTTTACCTCTGCAACCTTCCCTTGAACAACTTTAATCGTCTTGCTCCACTTGAAGTCGTCATTTTCAACTCCAGAATCAGTGTTGCTCATTTGAACGCGCCATCTCGAGTCATATTCGTCAACTGGAGTTTGTTGATTCAATTGTCCAAACTGAATCATGAAGAGAGAGTTTCCAAGTCTCTGCTTGCTCTTGATTGTAATCGCTGCAAGGAAGAGAGCATTAGGTGAGCCGACATATGAGGTCCCTGCTTACTAGCAAAGTTTGCGCCCAAAGGAACATCCAGCTACAAACAAAAAATCAATCAAAACACCCGAAAAAACAATAAAGAGACTCACATAACGTCTCCGAACAACTCCACTGTCAAACTGCAAATCCGTAAACCGTCTCACACCCTCCTCGCCTTCCTTCCCACCTTCCTTCTCAGTCTTACAAACAGTCACAGGAACGCGGAAACATTCTCCAACACCATCCACAACACCCTTGATGTACCCATAATGCAGCCCTGGCGCCAACTCGCGCGGATCAACACGAACAGCAAAGTCTCGTCCACCATTAGGAATTCGAACAAACTCTGGAGCCGTGATCCACGATTCTGAAGGAGTCAGAGTCACGTGCGCGTCAAATGCGAGTTGGTGTGTTGCTGTCGCCGGGTTCTTCGTGTTTGAGAAGACGGGTTTGATTGAGATTGAGAGGTTGTGTGCGGTTGTTGTTTCGGATACTTCGCGGAGGTAGATACCTCGGCCTCTGTTTAGGCCTTGTACGTTGATCTAGTGGGATTGTGGTGTTGGTATTAGATTGAGGGTACGAGGAAGAACGTGGGGGGTGTCGTACATCATACAAGACGTCTAAACACTGTCTCAAACTCTCTCCCTTCTTGAGTTCTTCCCACGCGTCAACAACTTGCACAAGTCCAACGCTGAACGCGTCACCAAACTGTTTACTCGTTGTTCTCAGTGCGTTTCCGACGCGGTACGCTGTGTACTTGATATCAGATTGTTTCAACGCGGAAACAAGGAGCGATACGCATCCTGCGGCGTTAGGACACGCCATGGATGTTCCGTTCATGAGCTTGTTAAAGTCTTTTGTGTATTCAGGGACAGACGTGATTGCGGCTCCAGGTGCGTAAATGTCTACACCGACAGCACCGTCGAGGGTTGGGCCTTGAGATGTGAACGAGAAGTGACCATCACGGACAGTGGAGAGCATGGCGTACATGTCTTGTTGCATTTGCTTCGAGACGTACGCACCGACTGTGATGACACCAGAGTTTCCGGCGGGGTGGGAGAGGGAGGAGAGGATTGGACCGGCGTTTCCGGCGGAGGACACAAAGAGGGTGTTGTTCTCGTTAATGACTACGTCTTTGATGAGTTCGGTGAATCGACCGTAGTCGTACTGTGTTGTTGTTGTGAAGTTGAGTGTGGATACAGACTGGAATATGATGACTTACAGTTCCGGCATACTCTCCATAACTGATGTTGACGACATCTGGTTTAAGTCTCGCCAATTCAATCGCGGCACGAACAAGACTCTGACTCGTTTCTCCAGACCCGAAACGACCATCTCCAATCATGAGAGAAATGAGCTGGGCACCTGGCGCGACCCCATTCGCACCAGGAGAAGATGCATCAGGGAAATGAGCAGCAGCGATGGCAGCAACATGCGTTCCGTGAGATCCAGAAGGAACCACGATACTGTTGTTACGATTTCAGTCAACTATACCAAAGATTCAAATACTAACCTGACCAAATCCCCACTATCCAACACATTCACACCATAGTTAAGTTTGGAGTCCTCCCCGAAAGACGCATACTTCTTGCCAACACTGTACGGTTCCAACAAGACAGTCTTTTCCAAATCACCGGAACAGCTGACGTCAACGGCAACCCACCACTTTCCAGAGCCTTCAGTTTCTTCAAAAGAAATGACGTCAAAGACGAGGCCGGGGTCTTTCCAATCTTTAATGTAATCCTTCAATAGCTCGATTTGAGTTTGGAGGTCGGCACGGGCAGCCAAGAGCGGTTGGTGCTCTGGATTTTCTTGAGATAACTTTGGGTGAAGAGATTCGTGGGTTGAAAGAGCAGTCAGAGCTTGAGTAAGAAGAGTGTTGTTTGCCTTTTCTGAAGTATTTGAGATTCCATCAGCCTTCACTCACGCATGAATAGATGCAACAAACCAGCATCCTCCTTCCTTTTCTTTCCAGTTTGATTCAAGACTTCACGCGGAAACAACCCTTGAGACGCCTGTTTCCAACCAACTCTGTATTTTCCAGACGAAGGAACGGGCCATGAATCTGGAATTACGAGAGTGCGTCCAGTGAGACCCTTGACAGTTTTGATTGTTTTTGGAGGAGGAGTTTCATCGGAAGAGTCGGAAGCGGAAGGAGAGAGGGTAGTGACTGTCATGAGAGATGGTTCAAGGGTAGTTGACATGTCCACGTCACCGGATCTGTTTTATAACATTAATTACATGCATTTGATGAAGGGGGAAGCTTAGGGGGGAAAGGGGGCAAGAAGCAGCTCACCCGGAACAGTCAATCAGTTCAATCAGTTTCACTTCGCCCGTCGTTGTTGTCTGCATTCCCGGCGCACCAGGGTCGATTCCGGTGTCGAGAACCGCGATGACAGCGCCGCGTCCTTCGAAAGAGTTAGCTCAGTTTCGGCTTTGAAAGCTGGTTCAAACCATCAAATGTTGGATTCTAAAGAAGGTTTAGTTGGCGGGTGACTCGTTGGCGAATTAAATACCTGAGAAAGGAACAAGGACGATTGCGTAACCTGGTTCGATTGGGTGGGATTAGGTGAGATGTAAGTGGAGATGGAGGGTGAGGCACCTCTGTTTCCATTTGAAATATATTAATTTTAATGAACGGAAGGCCGGTAAATTCTCACTATTTTATCTCTTCTTCATCGTATCGCTAATGTGTTTTGCCAAAAAGTTAAAAAGCAAAACATATATTTGATAGAATGACGATCGATGTACTATAAAAGTGTTAAGATGTGAAATTGAAAGCAAAATAACGGCTCAAATTGAAATCCTCAAAGCAAGACTGCGGCGGCTACAACGACAATAGCAGAAATAAGAGTGGAGCGTGCTCCGCCAATAACTACATTGAATCTTGTCGAAACTTGAGTCTTGGAAAGAGTCGTGGAGTCAACCCTTTGCTCAAGGACGGAGGCAGTAGTCGGTGCGGCACTTGTCACAGTTTTGATTGCAAGATTATTGGCACTGACGGTCTTCAATTCAGAATATGTAGACAAAGGAGTCTTCGCTATGGTGGCCGTAGAAGCGACAGAAACCAAAGAAGAGTCCATTATGACGGAATATTCGGTAGTTAACACGGAGGAGACTGTAGAAGTACCCAAACCCGTAGTAACAGAGAAAGAACTTGGCACCTGATTGGGGCTTGTGGCGTATGAAGACGTAATTCCATTTGAGACAGACGTTTCGGTTGCAACACTGGCACGTTTGTTGACAACCCCAACTCCATTCACCACCACAAACCCAACATCATCAACTGCTCGCTTTCCTCCAATCACCTCAACACCGAAAACAATGGAAGCGACAGCAGCATGTTCCGAATACACTGACACAATCAATTTCTTTCCCGCACTGTCCAACTGCATTGCAAACCATTCGTTCTTGTACGACCCATCCAGAACGTAACTAAACCCAACCCCTCCTTCATTCGAAAAAGATACTGTCTTGATGGCGATGGAACAGGTAACGTCGTTATACACTTGAATGTCTTGCGCAGACGGTAATCCAGTAAACTATGCATTACCAAAAATAAACCGGCCATGCAAAAAAAGTAACAACTCCATACCTTATACTGCGTGCTCGTAATCAAGACCACAACTGCATTAGATCCACTCCCAAACGCAGCTCCGAGAAACGTAACTGGCGCGTCACCTGGATGGATCGGCTCCGTGATTTGAAAGAGCGAGGAACTGACTTGGTTCGCGTTGAGTTGGTTTAGAGAGCCGAGAACGAGGGTATTTAGGGTGGCGATGATTTCAGTTGCTTCTCCAGAATATTTTTGCATAGGGGTGATGGATGGAATTGGGCCGTCGGCGATGGCGGAGAAGATTGGTGATGGCGATTGTGTTGCACATGTGGATGCAGAAGTGGAACTTGGGACAGGAGATGAGATTGTTGATGTGGTGAATGGGATTGTTGATGATTTTCCTGTCATTACGCCGGTGCTGGATGTGTATCCAGATGTGGTAAAATCAGAGAGGGAGAAAGTGGTCGATGGATTCAAATTTATGGTGGATCCAGATTCTGTTGTGCTTCCAGACGTTGCGGTTGTAGGCAAAGTGGTGGTGGAAGTTGTTGAAGACGAAGTTAATGCTGATGTGGTCGTGCTTGACGAAGCTGACGTTGTCGAACTTGTTGTTGAACTTGTTGTTGAAAACGTGGAAGACGAAGAAGAAGAAGAAGAAGAAGTGGATGAGGAGGTTAAAGTCGTGGTCGTACTTGTTAAAGTCGCACTTGTGGTTGTGGATGCAACCGAAGTAGTGCTTGTACTTGTCGACGACGCAGTCGTCGAGGATGAAGTCGAAGTTGATACAGTCGAAGTTGTGCTTGTAGTGCTGGTTGTTGCGTGGTTTGGGCACTTCGAGTTTGGCTTGGTATTGTCGATAAAACAGTTACCCTTGAAATTATAATTTCCAGGAAACCCAGGATAGCTTAACAAAAAAGGCGTTAGTTTGTGTTGCGTCATTATAGAAAATAGTCCAAGCTTACTGCGTTGGGAGATATGTTCCATCTCCTATAAGGTTTCCATCAAGATACAAGTACTGGACAGTCAGAGGAAACTTTGGAAACGGTCCATAAAATAACCCGTTCCTAATGGATCTGCAAAAAAAGAGCCGAATCCCCATCATGAGATCATTTCATTCCTTGGACCTCACTCACATATACTCAAGGTTTGGCACGCTGGTGAAGTCAGGCAAAACCGAATTCACAGTGGAACCAATCAATTCGCTATTTTTCCAAAAGTGTGATATGAGCCCAAGATGGTACCAACCAACCAACCAAACCGGCGAAAAAAATCACACTCACAATCCTGTGAAAGCGCCGCCAGATCCATCACAGTGAATAGAGAGGGTCCCGCCTCCGAGATGTGGGAAGTCTGTGCTCGATGAGGGACAGCATACGGCGGTTGGGTCGTTGAAGATTTCAGGCCAGATTGCGTTCAGAGCTTTGCAGGGCTCGGTGGCGGCGGCTGCCATAGATAGCAGCCCATTCAAGACAAGAAGGTAAACCTGCAAATGCATTACGCGGGGGTGAATCTGCAGTTACGTGGTAAGGGTCTTTGAGTCTGGATCTCGTTTTTGGGGGATCGATTTTGGGAGCTGCGGAATTTTTTTTTGCGGGCTTGGTTCTCGCTGTTAACCACTGTTTGTATTTTAGTAAGACATATTTTCCCCAACTATAACGACGAATAAAATCAAAAGCATTTGTTTCGGATCTTAAGGATAATGCTTTCCAAGCAAAGTTGCCGCCGCTTTGTTTTAGAAGATACAGCGATAAAGTGAGTACAGCCTACCACAACTTTGAATCTTGTTAACACTGTCTGGAGTTGAGAAACTTGTGTCAAAGTCGCGCTTTACTCAATAATGGTTAGAGACACACACCATCGTGGGACCAGAAGAATTTGAAATATGGATCATATGGCGACAGAGTTGGACTCAGGACTGTTGGATGTTTGGTTATGTTGTCAAATTTCTTTTGTCTTCTTTTTTATCTTGTTGTCAAACAACTAACTGCGGCTGCGCATCAGGTGAATAAATACTCATCTTGTTGTCAAACAGCTAACTGCGGCTACGCATCAGAGAAGGACTAACCGCAGAAGCAAACGAAGATTTCACCAAAGTCGATAATATGATACATCTTGTCAAAGTGGCCAAAAATGAATGGAAGACAATATGAACATCGTTCCATTAAGATTGAAGCCGTGGCTTGGGTGTTTATTTGTATGGTGAATGAATGTCTCCTGTTTGTAATACGAAGCAGTATGAAGTGGATCCATTTTGAAATGCGCACAAACTCTATTTTGCATCTGTTGTTCTTTTTTAATGTGTTTTCTTTTTATAGAATATTACATCTCTCTCTCTGATCCTGCATCGATTTCCAACCAAACCCTCTTTCCTCCACCAAAAACAAAACAAATCCAAACAAACAATGCACAGTCCCAAAGCAGACAAAGCCGAGACGCGCGGCCGAAAGCGACTTGCCCCAGACGAAAGCACGTCGAAACGTGCGATTCAACTAAGAGAAGCGCAGCGAGTTCACCGCGAAAAGAAGGCGCTTTACATCAAAGAACTCGAAGACAAAGTCCGAATTCTCGAAAGTGAAATCAAGATTCAAAGCGACAAAGTTCGGACACTTGAACAAGAACTTGAACGAGAACGAGTTGGTTCTTTGGTGTGTTCGGTGTGTTCTGCGTCTGCGTCTGCTTCTGCTTCTGCTTCTAGTAGGAGTACTAGTACTGTTCAACTACAACCTACTACTACTACTACTACTGCTGCTCAACCTACGCCCAACTATCTATTACCCCTGCATACTCTGGCCACCCTCTCAACCTCTTCAACCTCTAATGGTCCCAATGAAGCGATACACCACTCGCCACCCTCGTCCTTCTCACCCACGTCAACCTCAACCACCTCCGACCTCTTCGCCCTCCCCCTCACCGACCTCGATTCCTTCCTGAACACCGTCGTTCCTCGAATGTTGACCAGCGAAGAACTCTACGGCCCAATGAATGTCGACCACGCACGGCTCTGGATGAAGACTATTCCCTCGTTGAAAGTGTCCGGGAATGGCGATCGTATCTGTGATTTGTTTGTGGTGCGTGCGTGTGTGTGTGTGTGTCTGTCTGTTTGATTTTTAGAAGAGAGCGATGACTGAAGAATGGAGCCTCGGCGGAAGAAGGTTGGAGGGTTGTCGTGGAAATATGGGCCAATGAGGAGGAGGTTTCTGACAGATGACGTGTGGACACTGTTTAGTGAAGGCGAACAACTCTGTTGCAGAAAGAATACAGGGCATACACTAACTACTAACCACGTAGGAACAATCCCGTGCATCTGATTTGGCAACAGCGAAACAAACTACGATAAAGTACGTTCGCACCATGAGGGCCATTGTACACAACTGTACTCCTCAAGACCGGTCGCGGATCTTTGATTTGATTGCCATTATTCAGGAACAGAACTTGAATCATTTCGTGAGTTCTGTCTTTGAACTTGAGTTTTGACTGGGTAATAATTCAATGGAATATAGAGATACATCACACAGTTCTGGACCTCAATGTTACCACCACCGAAACCCTTTGTCTTTGACCCAACAAAGAAAACGCATCAAATCATGTTTGCCTATCAGCAACGTTTCCTCCAGATTCCGTCTCTCGCCAACTCATTTGATGTTGTGAACGAGTTTTGCACAACTTGGGTAAGTGACTCTTCATCCTTTGTTTTTTCCCCCCACTGCTAAGAAAGTCTATCGACAATCATTTAGACACAATCACTAGATACTCAAGAGCCAGAATACTTGATTCGACTGCATATCTGCATAGCAAAGATTGTTGTGCTTTGTAGCGTGCGAGACAGGACTAATTTCTCGGAACTCTTTTACGATATGCGTGCTGGTGTGTATCGGGAAATCGAGAGTATGATGACAAAGATTGAAGCAAATAACAGTGGCAGTGGTAACACGATGAAAACCTATGGAACCACGACTCTGTAGTACCTTTCTCCCGAACAATAAATTATACTCCAATCCGTGTTTCTCACATCATTTTAATCAAACCCACAGTTCAAATTACAAACCACGTAACCAGAAATAGAAAACCCAAACTGATTACGTATCAAAAAATGGATTCAGGATCACCATCCCCATCGACATCAGCATCCACAGACTCTTCATCACAACCCAAGAAAGTTGAAACCCGCGGCCGAAAGAAACTTCCCAACACTGAAGCAAATGCTGCCCGGCGATCCCTTCAACTAAAGGAAGCCCAGCGAGTCCATCGTGAAAAGAAGATTCAACATTTGAAAGACTTGGAAGACACAATCACTCAACTTCGGGAAGAGAATAAGCAAGTACAAGCCTTGAGAGAACAAGTGAAATCGTTACAGTTTGAAATGAGTCTATTGAAAGGATCCTTGACCTGTCTTGTCTGTTCCACCGCTTTGAAAGCAGTGTTACCTTCCGGACAAGATGCCGTGAATACGAATATTCTTGGCAATGGCGTTATCTCAACTGTTCGAAGTGTCAGTGAAACGTGTGGCGGAGTTTCATATCCACCAGCCTCTATTTCGCCTGAATCCGATATTCTGGACTTCCAAATGACGGAACTGGATGCATTCTTGAACAGCGTTGTGCCGAAAATGCTTACGAGTGAAGAGTTGTACGGGCCGGTGGAAGTGGATGCAGGGCGGTTGTTGATTCGTACTATTCCGTCTTTGAAGGGGAGTAGGGATCTTGATAGGATGTTTGATTTGATGATTGTAAGTATTTTTATTTGTTTTTTGGATAATGGGGGTAAAAACTGTGTATAGCAAAACTCGCGTGCTGCGGATTTACCGACTGCGAAACGGATCAAGCTTCAATCGATTCGAACAATGGGGAGGATTATGGAGCAGACGAGTGTGGAAGACCGGCCCATGTTGTTTGAAGTGATGGCTGTGATTCAAGAGCGGAATATTCATCATTACGTGAGTGTATAATTTTCCATGTGAGCTTATTGAACGCTTCATTGAACATTTATCTTCTTCTCTAGCGCTACACGAACACGTTATGGGGAACACTCCTTCCAGTCGTCTCGCCATTCATTATCGATCCAACAAACAAAATCCACAGACTCATGCTTGAATACCAAACCCGCTTTCTCCAGATCCCGTCTCTATCCACTGCGATCAATGAAGTCAACGAATTTTGTTTCACTTGGGTGAGTCCATTCGCGTTTAACCCGCTTGTGAATTAATTTATTAAACTGTGAATTTTTTAAGGCGAGATCTGTGGATACACAAGATACAACCTCGTTTGCTCGCATTCACATATGTGTTGAGAGAATCGTGCTGCTTTGTTCGGTGAAGGACCGGGCGGCGTTTTTTTCGTTGTTTTTTGAGCTGAAGGGGAGGGCGAAGGATGAGATGGAGGAGTTGTTGGTGAAGATTGAAGCTGCTTCGTTGTATTAGAGTGTGTTGGTTGTGGGGTTTTGTAGATTCTTTTCTAGCAAATCTTGGGATTTGATGTTTTATATCAAAGTTATGTTTGAAACCAGTACATACATTTTTGTCATACAATTGGGCCTTCCTTTCATTGGAAACTTTGCAGTCCATCAAAACGTCTTTTCAGATCTTTTTTACGATATGGAAGTCGGTGTTTAGGGAAATTAAGCATGATGCCATAGATATTAATGTATAGGGAAACAAGATGTTAAAATCTTCTTAATTAAATTATGAATCCCTCCATTCTTGTCAAATGATTCTAGAACATCTCCATCTCCAACAAAAAATGGATTCACTGTCTATATCACCATCAACATCAGGATCCACAAACTCATCATCACAACCCAAGAAAGTTGAAACCCGCGGCCGAAAGAAACTCCCCGACACAGAAGAGAATGCCACAAGACGATCAGTGCAACTCAGACAAGCTCAACGAGCCCACCGTGAAAAGAGGATGCAGCATTACAAGGACTTGGAAGATGAAAATAGTAAACTCCGGGAAGAAAACAAGGAAGTACAAGCCTTGAGAGATCAAGTGAAAGCGCTGCAGTTTGAAATGAGTCTGTTGAAAGGATCTCTGACTTGTATTGGTTGTTCTGCAGCTTTGAACGACGTGTTACCTGTGGGGCAGGTTGTAGCTAATGCGGATAATGTTGGCAAGGATGTTGAATCCTTTTGTAATACTGGCACTGAAACAAATGACGGAGTTTCATGTCCGCTTGTCTCTATCTCAACTGAATATGATATATTGGACTTCCAAATGACCGAATTGGATACATTCCTGAACAGTGTTGTGCCAAAAGTTCTTACGAGTGAAGAGTTGTACGGTCCTGTGGAAGTGGATGTCGGGCGGTTATTAATGCGTACGATTCCGTCTTTAAAGGGAAGCAGGGATGCCGATAGGATGTTTGATTTGATGATTGTAAGTGTCTCTATTTGGTTTGATGATGTGGCTTACGAAAACTGATTTCAGGAACACTCACGCGCGGCAGATTTACCGACGGCGAAACGGATCAAACTTCAATCGATTCGGACGATTGGAGCTATCATGCATCAAACGAGTTTGGAAGACCGGCCCATGTTGTTTGAGGTATTGGCTCTGGTTCAAGAGCGGAATGTTCAACATTATGTGAGTACACTCTTGTCAATCTGCCCACCATCATGTGACCTCCCTTCATCTTTTACTAGCGCTATACAAACACATTATGGGGAACGCTTCTTCCAGTCGTCGCACCATTTATTATTGACCCAACCAACAAGATCCACAAACTCATGCTTGAATACCAACCCCGCTTTCTCCAGATCCCGTCCCTATCCAACGCGATCAACGAAGTCAACGAATTGTGTTTCACTTGGGTATTTCCGTCACCCTCTTGAACCTCAAGCTTTCAAACTAACAGACGAATATAGGTGAAATCTGTGGACACTCATGATACGTCTGCCTTTGCTCGCATTCACATATGTGTTGAGAAAGTTGTGCTGCTTTGTTCGGTAAAGGATCGGGCGACGTTTTTCGCACTGTTTTTTGAAATGAAGGGGAGGGCGAAGGATGAGATGGAGGAGTTGTTGGTAAAGGTTGAAGCTGCTTCTTTGAATTAGAGTGTTGGTTGTGTTTTGTATATTTCTGTGTGTTTTGATATGTTAAAATCATGACTGAAACCAGTGTATCTACTGATTTCATAATTATGCAATTCAGCTTGCCCTTCCCGAGATTGTCGGTAATCTTTACAGCTCATAGGATTGATAAGGAAGACGGGAGGCGACAACTGCCGTTGGAACATTTAGATACAATGTAAGCTATACTATTTATAAAGCCATTAATCAAACTAATATATTTGATTGAAAATCAGATGTGAAATCCAAACCACGTCAACCAAAAAAGGTGGAGATAATCACTCAGCAAAATGGACTCAACCTCGCCATCGCCACCGGCATCCGCGGATCCTTCTTCATCACAGCCCAAACTCGAAAACCGGGGCCGAAAGAAACTTCCCGAATCTGATCCGAATGCTACCCGGCGATCCCTCCAACTTCGAGAAGCCCAGCGAGTTCATCGTGAAAAGAAGCAGCAGCATTTGAAAGACCTGGA
Source organism: Rhizoclosmatium globosum (assembly GCA_002104985.1). Taxonomy (NCBI): domain Eukaryota; kingdom Fungi; phylum Chytridiomycota; class Chytridiomycetes; order Chytridiales; family Chytriomycetaceae; genus Rhizoclosmatium; species Rhizoclosmatium globosum. The sequence continues at coordinate 14,070 of MCGO01000037.1, read as the reverse complement.
AGATACAGTAGCTACACTCAGAGAAGAGAATAAGGAGGTACAAGCTTTAAAAGAACAAGTGAAGGCTTTACAGTTCGAATTGAATCTTGTGAAGGGTTCTTCGATCTGTGTCGTTTGCTCTACTACTCTGAAAGGTGTATCACCCACAGAACATGTAAAAGTAAAAGTCGATGATGGAGGACGGGATGTATCAAGAAGTGGCAGTGAAGCAGCTTTTGGCGGTGGTGGTGGTGCTGGGGTTTCAGGTTTCGCGAGTTCGGTTTCACCCGAATCGGATCTGTTGGACTTTCAAATGACGGAGTTGGATACGTTTTTGAGTAGCGTTGTGCCAAAGATGCTTACGAGTGAGGAGTTGTATGGACCATTGGAGGTGGATGCAGGGCGGTTGATGATGCGTACTATTCCGTCGTTAAAGGGGAGTAGTGATCCGGATAGGATGTTTGATTTGCTTGTGGTATGTGGTTTGATTATATGATTCCATCAGATATCTGATTCTTTGTTGGGTTTTATAGGAACACTCTCGGGCTTCAGATTTCACAACGGCGAAACGGATTAAACTGAAACTGATTCGAACTGGATCTAGGATGATGCAGCAAACTAGTGCGGATGATCGACCGGCGTTGTTTGAATTGATTGCGATTATGCAGGAAAGGAATTTGAATCATTTTGTGAGTTTATTCCCATTCACTCGCACAGACATTTATTCTAATTTTCATGTTGTCAGAGATACATTACAACGTTTTGGGGCACAATGTTACCTGTCGTGCCTCCATTCATCATTGACCCCAACAAAAAGATTCATCGACTGATGCTCGCGTTCCAACCTCGATTTCTTCAGATTCCCTCTCTATCTAACTCGTTAAACGATGTCAATGATTTTTGTTTCACTTGGGTAAGAAAGCATCTTGTTCAAATGTTGGCTAACCTTAACGCCAGGTCCACGCGACAGAGTTTCATGAACCATCATCATTCTTCAGAATTCATATATGCATGGCTAAACTTGTTTTGCTGTGTTCTGTCAAGGATCGAGCCGCGTTTTTTTCGTTGGTTTATGAGATGAGGACCGAGGCGAAGGATGAGATGGAGGATCTTTTGTTGAAGATGGAGGCGACGACTTTGTATTAGCATTTCAGTATTTCTTCAATGAGGACTATTTCTTTCAAAATTGCATAAAACAGATTCCATTGTTTATAGTTGGTTGTACAGAACAACCCTAACTGTATTCCAACCAATCAACCCCAAATAAAAGGCATATAATTTGATTGACAATCATTCTTTGAAATCCAAACCACGTCCACAAAAAATCCGAAGCAAAATCGACTCAATCTCATCATCACCATCCACATCCATGAATCCACCGGTATCACAACCCAATTCGGAACCAGTCAACAGAAACAAACTTCCAGAAACTGAAGCGAATGTAACAAAGCGAACGCTCCAACTTAGAGAAGCTCAACGGGTTCACCGTGAAAAGAAGCTGAGGCACTTAAAAGACATGGAAGATACAATTGCTCAACTCAGAGAAGAGAATAAGGAAGTGCAATCGTTGCGAGAGACTGTGAAGGCTTTGCAGTTTGAATTGAGTCTGTTGAAGGGGTCTTTGACTTGTGTCGTCTGTTCTGTTCCTTTGACAAGTACAGTACAAGCAAGACAAGTAGATGCAAAGCTGGATCAGGCGAAAGTATGTAATGGAGTAATGGATACACCAAGTAGTGGCAGTGAATCTGTTGTCACTGGAGTTTCATGTTCACCTGCCACGGTTTCACCTGAATCGGATCGATTCGATTATCAAATGACGGAATTGGATACGTTCCTGAGCACTGTTGTGCCGAAAATGATTACGAGTGAAGAGCTGTATGGACCTTTGGAAGTGGATGCAGGACGATTGTTGATTCGTACGATTCCGTCGTTGAAAGGGAGTAGTGATCCTGATAGGATGTTTGATTTGATTGTGGTAAGACTGTTTTTCATTGGGTATGGTCGTAGCTGACATAGATTATTTGTAGGAACACTCGCGAGCTGCAGATTTCCCTTCGGCTAAGCGGATTAAGCTCAGATCAATCCGTACAATGACAAGAATTTTGAAGCAAACTGGTTTTGAAGATCGTCCAGCGTTGTTTGAGTTGTTGGCAGTTGTTCAAGAGCGGAATATTCATCATTTTGTGAGTATCCCTTGTTAAAGCTGCGCAAAAGGCGAATCTAAATCAAATACATTGTTCAAAGCGATATATCAACACGTTCTGGGGAACAATGCTTCCAGTTGTGCCGCCGTTCATTATCGATCCAACCAACAAGATCCACAGACTTATGCTTGAATATCAACCACGGTTTCTCCAGATACCTTCATTGTCGAATTTTGTTAATGAAGTCAATGAATTTTGCTTTACTTGGGTACGCTACAGCTTTTATTGTCGAATCAAGCTAACTTTTAATCGAAAAAAGGCCCGCGCAATGGACACTAAAGAACCCACCGCATTCTTTCGCATTCACATCTGCATTGCAAAAATCATCTTACTTTGTTCAGTGAAGGATCGTGCGGTGTTTTATTCTTTGTTTTTCCAGTTGAAAGACAATGTGCACAATGAGATGGAAGATGTGTTGCAGAAGATGGAAGCGATTTCTTTGCACTAGCATTTTGTTTTACTCTGTACTATTATCATTTTCCCATGAATATTGCATTTTGAATCTGTCATCAAATCTCTGTTGATTTCAAACCAGTTCAGTCCAAATGGAAGCCTCTGAACCATCCAAGTCCCAATCAAAGCCGTCATCAACAGAGCCACCTTCCAAAAGAGCACTTCAACTCCGCGATGCCCAACGAGCCCACCGAGAACGCAAAGCACAGCACTTGAAAGATTTGGAGGCTCAGGTTCAACAAATGGCTGTCCAAACAAAGCAAATTGACCAATTAAAGGAGAAAGTGAAGGCATTGGAGTTTGAATTGAATCTTGTGAGAGCATCGGTTTCAGCTTGTCCTTCTTGTTCGCAAGTTGCGATTACACTGCCACTGCCACTGCCACCTTTAACTGAAGTACAAGTGCCAACGCCTCCCTTTAACCAACAAGAACTACTTGATACCCTCGATGATATTCTCGGAACTCCCTCAAATCAATCTACTTTGACAGCTACACCAACACAACAACTACAACCGCAACCTCCCACTGCCCCCTTTCCAATCGTGGGAGATCTCTTGGATTTCCCCATGGAAGACTTGGACACATTCTTGAACGGGATCGTACCACGCATGTTGACGAGCGAAGAACTATATGGTCCTTTTGAAGTCGATACAGCAAGGCTCTTGATTCAGACGATACCCTCGTTGAAGAATTGTGCAGATGCGAATCGATTATTTGATTTGTTGGTGGTACGTCTGTCCTATTCCCATTTGTGTGTTTTATTGACCGAAGGTTTGATAGGAACACTCTCAAACAACAGATCTCGCGAAAACAAAGACGATCCTCTTGGGAATTATTCGAGCTGTTACGGGTGTTTTGAAGCAGGTGACGGAGGAAGACCGTGGGGCGTGGTTTGAGCTTGTTTCGGTGACTCAGGAGCGGAATTTGCATCATTTCGTGAGTTTTACACGTCGTTTTTACACCTGTGAAATCTTATCAAGAGATTTTGTAGCGATATATAACGCAGTTTTGGGGAACGGCGTTACCACCGGTTGCTCCGTTTGAGATTGACCCTATGAACCCGGCGCATCAATTGATTCTCATGTATAAACCTCTGTTTTTGCGAATTCCATCGTTGGTAGCTGTTCCACATGAAGTCGACGAATTTCTCTTTGCATGGGTAAGCTCATCAACGTTTTTGAAACAAGATTCCTAACAACTCATACCAAAGGCACGCGCTCTCGAACACCAAGAGTCACAGAGTTTCTTTCGCGTCAATATCTGTGTTTCGAAAATGGTTCTGTTGTGTTCTGTCAAGGACCGGGCTGCTTTCTTTTCGTTGTTTGTTGAGATGAGAGGGGAGAACGGACGTGAGGTTGATGCTTTGTTGAGGAAACTTGAGGCGACGTCGTTGGAATAGATGCTTCAATTTTTAATATGATCACCGAAAGGAGATTGATGATTCCGTATTACACAATCTCAGATGGTGTATTCATTTAGAGGTTTTATTCAAAGTACAGGCACAAACATCTTATATAGCAGCTTGGTTATCTTTTGATATTATGGTAGACGTTGGTGACAAAGCTAATTTCCCGTCTGACGGAGTTTGAGAAGGCCTTGCTGATGCAGTTCCACAATTTGCAATAGCCCAATTCACGTACTCATTGAATGACACTTTCCCATCCTTATTCACGTCTAATTCTTGTAACGTTGCCATGAGTGATTTCTTGGCCATTTTCTTCTTGACCAGATCAACATATAGGCTTTTGAATTCTCGAATGTCAATTATTCCGCTCCCGTCTTTGTCGAACCTGGTACATCAACGTTAAATGGATATTTTAAAGGGTTTGGTACCTTTTGAAATGTGTGAGATATCGATTCAGCTGGTCGATGTCTCCTTCACTGAGCTGTAGCGATTTAAACCGATCATCTTTCCTCCACCATTTAATAACTAAGAAAACGATGTCAATATGTATCAAAATCGATGCTGCATAGGAATAACGTTGAGAACGTACATTCGTCATACCCAAGAGTCCCATTCCCATCCATATCCAACAACTTGACATCCAGAGCTAACTCCTGATCCGTCAAAAAGTATCCCATATCATAACACAAGTTCTTGAACTCGCTGATACTGATGCTCCCGCTTCCATCGTTATCGTATCGGTCAAAGAGTTGTCGCGCCTTGGAATGTGACATGACGGAAACGCTTTGAGCGCCGTTCGCGGTGACTGTTCGTCCGTTTTGAAACATTCCGAGACCTGAGGATTGGGTTGTTGTGCCGGGGAGTTCGGCTTGACCGGATCGTTGTGGTGGAAGGGGTGCCATGGCTTGGATTGTGTGTCGTCTGAAGAAGATTGAGGAAGTTGAAGCGTAAGAATCGAAGATATCTGTGGTAGGAATAGGGCGGCCAGGAACGGAAACGGAGCCGCTCGATCACAGTAGTGGAGTTTCTCGAACAAAACTGCATTCTTTTCTATATCCATTGTTCAACCTTTAGTCAAAATATATCAAATGGAGCCTCCTGGCACTTTACCACAGTAATAAACATTCACACAGGGAGGTTTATCAAAAAAGCAACATATTCTATAAATGGGGTAAGGGGAAAAAGAGAATGTATGACTTCTTGGCACTTGGTAACGATGAAATCGATACCTGTGCGGATACAGGGTTGGCGTCTGTAGTAGTCAGTATATGTAGGTGGTTTGTTGTGGGGTTCATAATCCTGAAGGCTGTGCTGAAGTATGTCGTCCAGTCCGCCATAAAGAGGCACAATAAGAATTAAAATATATTCTATTTGGTTTATTATGATGATACAAAACAACAAAAAACTATGTAAACGACACGAAACCATATCTCAAGCAGCCGCATTCCCACTGGGTAACGCTTCCTCGAACAACCCGATATTAAACACGAAACTCTGCTTCGCCTCCTGAATAAACGCATCACGATCCAAAAACACTTTCAACCCTTCCTCCGTATCCAACTTATCCAACAACCCACGATACAACACCTTAAACTCTCCATGATTCTCAATATCAGGAAACTCGTAGAAATCAAGACCCGCCCCAGTCTCCAAACTCAACGACTTTGAAATCCGTTTCGCAATCATCTGACCACCAGACAAGTCACCCAAGTACCGAGAATACGTATGCGCAACGAGAAGTGTAGGATTCGTCTCGGAGAGTTGTCGGATTCTGTCGCAGTATGCTTTCACGGCTGGAGACCGTGTTGTCAAGCCTTCTTGGATCACGTCTTCATCTGCACCATCAAACAGGAAGCGGATGTCTTTTTCGAGGCGGGAGGCGCGGTTTAGCTCTTTGGGGAAGTAGAAGCGGGAAATGACGGGGTGCCCTTTGTTTGCGTCCATTGCGGCTTCGAGTTCGAGGTAGACTGGGTACAGGGCGAGGAGGTAGCTTTATGTTTGGAGAGATTGTTTAGAATTTTGAGGGATTATTGGGCATGACTTACTTCAAATACAAGGGCCATGTAATTCGGGCTGAGAAGATGAGTTTGATGAGTTCACAGTTTTCGGCTTGACGGTGAAGAGTCTTGGTTTCCTCTTTGATGATTGCAGAGAATGCTTGCTTCTCTACAGCAACTTCGGTGGTGGATGCTGCGGGTGGAGCTGTCACAGAAGCGGAAGGGAAAGCCTTTGGTGCAGAGCTCTTGTTGATTCGTTCAAGGCCAAAGAAGTTTAGAATCTTGTCAAGGATCATTGTTTGGTTGGTTGTTTTGGATGCGGAAAGATTGAAGGAGGCGCTCGCTTTTTGTATTGTTTTTGGAGTCTGGAACTGGCTGATCCAATGAGATTCGAGAGTGGAGATGACCGGAAATTGATTCAAAATCAGGATTTCGAACCCTGTCGTTGATTCTGAATCATTGATTTGGAATCGAGTTCCGTGGTTGGTTCTTTCAAGAAAATCCAATGAGGGAAGCATGTAGAAGTTATATGTACTAATGTGAAAATATGGTTGTGAGTGTGAGTGGCAGCCAAACTTTCTCAAAATTGTACTTATATGATTTATTTTGCCATCCATGAAAATTGATATTAGCTGGTTAGAATCAAAATGCCAATGCCTTAAAACAATTCCAATTTGACAAGATGGATTTATACTTTGTTCGACTGGATGCAAGAGGGTCATCGAAAACAGTCAATGCTGTCTCAACGATGCTGACGTATTCTCTCAATTCCTCCGGTACTGAAGATCCACTTGCCCATTTATGAAGTCGCTGCAATACTCGAGAATGGTTTTGGTAGATGAACGTTGGTGACCAGTCGTGGAGACCAAAGAGTCTCTTTCCTTTTGTCACGAAACCATCCATTTCGAGGAGCAACTGGAGCAACTCAGATTCGTCGCTCTCAAACGCGTCCAATATCCATCCAAAGTCTTTCCTGCGTTCCACAAACCGTCTATCGTTGATAATCAATCGCGCAGATGTTTTGTTGTACACACATTTAACAGCCAGATGCAATGCACAGTCGTCTCCACCATCCAGAGGATCAACACGGTCATCAGTTAAAAGCACATGGACAACATCAACGTAGTCATATCTCGCTGCTTCTCGCAACGCCAAATTATTCAAGGCACACGGATCCACACGTCCATCTTGTAGAAGCATTGAAACAGATCTACTCGACCCGCATTTCGCCATATTCCGAAGAACTTCTGACTCCCCAGCACGTGGATCGACACGATCATCCTGAAGCAATACTTCAAGGAACTTTAGATGGTCGTCGTTATGATCACCCGTGCTGCGTATAACTGCGTTGTCAAATGCAGATGGATCTACGCGCGGGTCTTTGACGAGGAGATTGAATGTTTCGAACTTCTTGAATTTGATCGCGTCGCAAAGAGCGCGGTTTTCAACAGCCATTGGGTTGATGCGAGGGTCTGCGAGAAGTAACGTTGTTGTACCGACTAAACCTCGTTTTGCGGCTTCGTATAGGGCAAGGCTGTTGTATGCACTTGGATCAACACGTTTGTCCTTAAGAAGAATAGGGAAAATGGATTGTTGATAGCCTATGGCTGCAAGGGCACAGATTATTGGGGTAGTGGATGGGTCGATACGGGGGTCCGAGAGGCGAGATACCGTATTTCCAAATCCAAGACTGCATGCAATCTTCAGTGCTTCGTTTGAATTTGCGGTTGGATCGATTCGGGTATCATTAAGGAAAAGAGAAATGATTTCTGGAGAGTTGTAGCAGCCCGAACCAAAGAATGCTTCTTGGTTCTGGAATATTGGATCAACACGTCCATCTTCATGAAGAAGGAGAAAAGATTCAATGTCTTTTGAAGAATTCATCCAGGGACATAGTGTGCTTAAGTATAGCGATGGATCAAACAACGGATCTTTGATTAAGTGTTTCAGGACCTTGCTCAATTTGAGACATCCGGAAGTTGGCTCTGAGATACTGTGCTCATCATCGTCTTTTGAGCAGGTTATTTCTGACTGCAGCCATTGATGAAACAGGACAGAGTGGTACGCAAGAGGAAGGTGTGGGCAGCAACTGAACTGGCTGTACCAAGCGAGTTGCCTATTTAATTGACAGATGTAGACAATAAAACAATGGGCGCCTGAGCGAGTAAAGTCTGAATTAACGTGAAGGCGGGCAAGGTGGGGAGAGTTGAAGAGCAATGGAGCAAATAGGTGCTTGGATGCAAGGCCGACAGAGACAAGGTGAACATCAATTGGGAGATACAACAGTATCTGTTCTCTGATTTCTGTAGGGAGCGAGTAGATACTCGCTTTGCTTGGTGGTGGTTGCAGATTTGATTGCATTGATTGATTGATTTGAACAAGAGCTTAGTGCGACTGTTTTGTCAACTCATAAGTCCACTTTCCCAAATATCAAATTCATTCAACCCCAGTTTTAGTACGCTGCATTTATAGGGCTTATTGTATGATAATAACTAATAAAGTTCTCCCATTGAAATGGAGTAATTATGAAAATGATGCTACTTCCTCCATTTACACAAATGCGTATGGATCTATGCTTTCTGTATGGTATTTATTGCAAAACAGAACGTTTTCAGCTTCCAAGATTCCTCCCCAAATGTCCGATGCTTCCAAGCCATACAATCCACACACAAACCGAGGCCGAAAGAGAACTGATGCCGATGCACCGTCGAAGCGAAGTGGCCAAATGAGGGAAGTCCAACGAGGTTCGCACTAAGATACTTTGAGTATTCGTAGTACGTACTGGTACTGACACCCGCCACTCGACACACCAGCACACCGAGAGCGCAAGAAAGCATACGTAGTTGGTCTTGAAGAACGAGTCAAGGAACTCGAGGCTCGGTTCGGATCAGGAACCACGCCCACTTCGACTGCCCAACCTGCCTCGCTCGTCTCTGGCCACACCGGCGCAAGAAACGAGTACATTCGAGGCCTGGAATCGATGGCGGCGTCGCTGAAGGACGAAAACAGGAATCTGCGGTTGAAACTGGCAACGTTTGACGTGCACTTTGGTCTCGAAGGGGGAAATGGAGGGCAGGATGAATATGAAGGTGTGGATGATGTACTTGGACTTGGGTTTGGTGATGGAGGAGTAGCTGGAGGTGGACGGGGTGTGTGTGTAGATCCAGGATGCACGGCTGAACGAATGAAGGTATTGGCTCTCGAAGGACGGATTCTGCTACTAGAAAATGACTTGGATAAGAGTCGGAAAGAGTGTATGGAGTTAAAAGAGAGGTTGGGCAGTGAAGGACCTGCTGGAATGGACACAACAAACTCAACTCTCAGTTTGGGCATGTTCGATGAATTGGACATGTATCTTGAAAGACTGGATGGAACTGAAGGATACGAGGATACTAATATACCCCCTCCGCCGGAAGTGGAGACTTCTCGTCTTGCTCTCAAAGCACTTCCTTCGTTACGGAACTCGGGAGCTACCGTTGATAGACTGGCGCAAATGGTTCAAGTTCGTATAGTCACTCTTTCGAAGCTTCAACTATTCTTGGCTGACGACGCTATTTATAATACGGTAGATGGCTCACGCGAATATGCAAACGTGCAGGAAACCGAGGAATCCGCATCTACTCAAGTTGCTTCTGTTTGAATGTACAAGACATATAATGCGTTACTGGATGAATGCTCCATCATCGATCGTATGAAGATTGTTGAGATAACTGCTTTGTTCAACCTTCGAAATCGGATTTCGCAGTTTGTGAGTACCTTTCGTTCTTGCATCGCTTTGGAGAGTTAACAAATATCTGGCCACATCAGAAATACACTGGAATCTTTCTCGAAATGCTTCAATCCAACAACATGATTCCAACGCCTCCACCCAATACCCCCGAGCTTGATTTCTCAACTCTTCCTGCATCTCTACACACAAAGCTTTCTCTTCTTAAATCATCCCTTCTCTCCATCCCGTCCTTCCACTCCTCCGAACCTTTAATAACAACTCTCTGCCAAGTCTGGGCTCGCACTGTACAATTCAAAGACGTACATAGTTTCATGCAAATACACATCTGTATGATGCAGCTTGAAGAAGTCTGTGGAGAGTCGTTGGAGGATCATACACGGTTTTTGTCCGTGTTCCAGACTGCGAGGGAGGGAATGAGGAAGGAGTTGGATGAGATTGCGAAGGAGATGGAGAAGGTTGCATTGGCATAATATAAGTTATAAATAATGCAGTTAATTCTTTATTTGAAACAAGATGGATTCAGACTCTGACGCCCCAGTTACACCCACTGGCCTTGACAAGCCATACAACCCGCACAGCAACCGAGGCCGAAAGAGAACTGATGCGGAGGCTCCTTCGAAACGCAGTGGACAAATGAGGGAAGCACAGCGAGGTAACACCCAACTACCAACTACCTCACACACTACAACTCATCCATCCATTAGCCCATCGAGAGCGTAAGAAGATGTATCTATTGGATCTTGAAGCAAAGGCAAAAGAATTGGATCTTGTCAAGGCAAAGCTCGAATTGGCTGAACTGAAACTGGCATCGTTGGGTTCCTCACCGTCTCCTTCATCACACTCAATATGCTCAAATCCATCGTGTGCCCAGCGTATCGCTCACTTGGAAAACATGGTTTCGCAGCTCCAATATGAAGCCCAATCTTGGTCACTCCTCCAGAATCCATCAAACCATTACCAACAACAGAACCAACAATTACCCCTCCATTTACCGCCAAACCAAATCACATTACTCGACGATTTATTAAACAACAATTCAATGATTGCATCCGAGATTCTGTTTGGTCCAGTTGATGTGACCCCCTTCCACAACCTCAAATCTCTCGATTCCCTTAAAGACACGCACGTGCCCGATACACTCGTCGAATTAACACTGGCTCACACGAAAATCACTCAAACAAGTCAACTCAAACTCATGTTCTTCAAAATCATACAGGCGTTGAACGATATGTTTGATAATTGCAGTATTCTGGATCGTGTCAAGGCGGCGGAATTCGTGGCGATTTTCTTGGAACGGAATCCGAATCATTTCGTTGAGTTGTTTTAATAATTCCAATCCGTGGGTGGGTGAGTACTGACTTATTGAGGTAGAGATATATTTCTCAGTTCTGGTCGAGTCTCGTCAAGACTCCTGCGAGGTCGATTGAGCAGCAACAACAGCGGCCTGAACGGTTAAAAACTAAGAGTTTCACTCTCCTGAGGTCTTCGCTTCTCTCTATACCCAGTCTCTCTGCTGCCGAAACTCAAATAGACGAATTTTGCCACGTTATGGTAACTCTCGCTTCTTACCCCCTTCTCTTCTCTAACCTGTTCCATGCGGGGCAAAATAGGCGCACGCTCTCGAAGAACAAGACCCTGAATCCTTCTTCCATGCCCACGCAGCTATTTCTGAACTTGAAGCACTGTGTGTCAGCGTCGAAGACCGGACAAAGTTCTTGATGACGTTTGAAGCGGCACGGGAAGGGAATAAACGGGATATGGCGAGTTTGATACAGAAGATGGAGGAGAATGGGATTCAAGATTGATTATTATTTTTCGTTTCTTTGGGTTTTGGGAATAAATAGCTGTTGTGGATGTGGTCTGCTGTTTGGGGGCTGGGTGTGATTTTGTCGGTATTGGAATATGAAATTGACGGCTGAGATGTGAGTTGAGCCTTGTCGAATGTTTTGGATGATTTTGGAGGCTATCGTGTCTGCCTCCAGGCTGCAGGGGCTATCGCTGAAACCATAAAAAGAGGGGAGTATTGGCCGTTGTTTGCTTCAGCAACAAAACTATTCATCACACGATTTCAGCAAATATGCCAGTCCCACATGCCCTTGCTTCTGATTTAATTGCTTCCACTTCCAAGGCAGCTCAATCATCAAAGGAATCTGACGCTGAGAAACTGATTGAGAAGAAGGAGGGTCCCGCAAAGAAGGCGGTTGTTATCACTCCTCCTACTTTTAATATTCCTGCATACCATATGGGAAAGCACATGTAAAATAAAAGATTTTCCGGATATGTCCCTCGTTTTGTCTTTGTTCAGCATCTGCATGAATTAGGTTGAAACGTAACGGCCCAAAGACCTTCAACCAGAGTCCACTATAATATGAACTCTCCTCAATGTAAGAAAGTTGTTTGATAAGAGAAAAGAAGATGATGTAAGGGTTCATTGGAATCGTTTCTTGTTAAAAAATTGCCGGTCGGCGAAGCGGATACAAAAAGGGACACTCTCCCGTTGCAGAGAGACCAAGCGCAAGTCCTTAAATGAGCATCGCTGTCCTTGTTGTAGCTGCACTTGCTGGTATTACCAATGGCACAGACTGCGACTATCAATGCGGGTTTTCCTACACTCATGGCTAAAACGGGAGCAACGTTGCAGAGCTGCCCAAACTTTGAGAACATTATTGGAGATCCTAAACTGTGAGCAAACTGCTTCCTCCCTCTCATCTCTATTAAACATTTTGAACAGTGTCATCAAAGGTACTGGCAAGGATATAACGTACCTGTAAGGTTACTCAATGCTACCATCGGTTTAGAACCCAATGAGTCAACTTGACCAAACAGTCAAGCTACGGGACAAGAACTGAGCGGATATTATCCGGCCGGTTTACTTAAAATCTGAATTTTTGTGTGGCTCAGCACAAGGAAAACAACATTCAATCGAATCATCACATGCGCACTTCCATGGCACTTTCATTGAAATTTGAGGAGGCAAAAAACTACCTTTATCAACATGGGGTCAATATCAAACTCGGAGATGTCTAATCCGTGGAACTGTTTCACGCCTTCGGACTTGGAATCAGCAATCAAAGTCCTCGAGGCCATCCACAATAACCCTGATTTGAAGCGGACTGCAGCAGTTAATGAAGACATGAAGCGATTAATGATTGCGATCCAGAAACATTCGGATCCTTGGAAGGAAAGACGTCGTGAGAAGCGGAAACGTGAAAGCGAAGAAGTTGAAGCGACTGGAATCCGAAAGCTGCGCAGAAAGGGAACATTTGCACACGGATCAGCGTCAAATTTGGTGGGAATCAACGATGCTCCTGCTATTGTGGATCCATTGGTTGACTATGGATCTATTTCACCTTCGCCAGTGGCTGGTGCGTCATCGTCTTTCAATACAAAGAAAACTCGACTGTGCCACATTTGCTTGGCTTCTTTCACAAACTGCATCATTTTTATGACCGCCTCTGTCCATCATGTGCCTCCTTCAATTACTTTAAGCGCAGCTCACTGTCAGATATGAGCGGTCGTGTCTGTCTCGTGACTGGTGGCCGTATCAAGATTGGTTTCCAAATCGCACTTCAGCTGTTACGTGCTAATGCAGCCACTGTTATTGTCACTCTCGCTTCCCAAATGATACGGCAACCCGGTATGAAGCTGAACCTGATTATGAATCGTTTAAGGGTCGCTTGGTTATTTATGGTGTTGATTTTCGTGGCATTGGAATGGTGAAGCAGTTCTGTCTGGACGTGAAGCGAAAGTTTGATCGATTGGATGTGTTGATAAATAACGCTGCTCAAACTGTTCGCCGACCTCCTGCATTTATGAGCATCTTTTGGCTGGAGAGTCAACCAGGAAAATATTGGATGGTGTGGAAGTTTTGGTTGCGCATGATGAGGCCTTGGCTTTGAGTTCAAAAAGTTGGAACATGTTTCGACTCGATTATTGAATCGGGTGTTCTCCAACTCTCAAACAAGTCTTCAACTTTTCTTGCTTCGACAGATATGCGTTGGTTCATGAAAGTACGAAATACGCGACGATTGGATCTGTGAATATATCAGCAGCTTTATCTCAAGTTCCGTTAATCGCCGAGGACCACCTCTCACCTGTCCAAAAAGTAAAGCTTTTTCCACCAGGCAAATACGACAGTCACGGACAACAGGTTGACTATCGACTCTGCAATTCTTGGGTTCAACAAATAGAACAAGTCGACACAATCGAGATGATGGAATGTCATGCCATCAACGCTTTCGCTCCTTGGATACTCATCCAAGAACTCAAATGCCTGCTGCTTGCGTCGCCGAATCCAGATCG